>CM051346.1:31058161-31573161 GCA_028015215.1 Gynostemma pentaphyllum
AACACTTTTAGAAGGTACCCTATTTAGGATGTATAACGCAGTCTCCAATGTGTAACCCCAGAAAGATTCTGGTAATGATGAGTAGCTCATCATCGATCTCGTCATTTCGAGTAAGGTTCTATTTCTTCTTTCAGCTACACCATTCTGCTGAGGTGTACCAGGGGCTGAAAGTTGGGATGTAATCCCATTTTCTATCAAGTAGTCTTTGAACTCATAGTCCATATACTCCCCACCATGATCTGATCGAAGTGTCTTGATAGATTTACCAAGTTGCTTTTCAACTTCATCTTTAAACTCCTTGAACTTCTCAAGAGTTTCAGACTTGAATTGCAACAGATAAACGTACCCATACCTTGAGTAGTCGTCTATAAAAGACACATAGTACTCATATCCACCTCTAGCTTTTACATTCATCGGACCACAAAGGTCTGAATGGATAAGCTCTAGTGGTTCTGTGGCTCTATTTCCTTTAGCTGAAAAAGGACGCTTGGTCATTTTACCCTTTATACAGGATTCACATACTAGGAGTGTACCAAGCTCTAAGTTACTTAGAAGTCCACTTTTAACCAGTCTTTGAATTCTATTGAGGTTAATATAGCCAAGCCTTAGATGCCATAGAAGGGTCTCATCTTTAGAAATTCTACCTTTATTAGTTCTAGACTCTGCAGTCTAGAACAACTCAGTATTATAAAGTGTTGCACATACTAATGGTGTTAGTATATATAAATTGTTATTTTCTATTCCTGAACAAATAAAGTTTCCATCTTTAAAAATATCAACTTTATTAATACCGAAATCCACGGTATAATGTTGTTTACGAATACAACCCAAAGAAACTATGTTCCGGTTTAAACCAGGAACATAATAAACATTGTTCAGGAAAATAAACATTTTATTTAAAGATAATCAACAACTTTATAAATGAACCAATACTTATTTTATTCATAATAAAATAATCATATGTTTCTCAAACATAAATAGAAAGTAACGACAAGTTACTAAAATAGTTTCTATGACATAAATCCTATCAATGGTTCATTAAATGACTAGAAAAGCTTCTTCAAGCTCCAGAGCGCGGACTTCATGAAATCTCTATTTCCTTTCCATTCTTCCATTGTCAAAAGAAAAGATTATGATTTAGAATTATCTCATAATTCATCGCTGAAAACAAAGAACAGTAAATCGTATTTACCATTATTGATTTCAATCTTTCTCCTTTTGAAATTATCCTCTGAGCTGAATTCACGAACGTTCGAAAATTCGTCTATCTGCAAAAAGAAGTTGAGTTAGTGAATTGAATTTCCGCAAATTCAATAGGATCATATCCTCATTATCTCACAATGTCACTAAGTAAATCATATTTACCAGTATGTAAGCTCTTCTTTTCCTTCCATACTTCAGCCCAGTAAACTTATATTGAGGGTTCTCTCGAGTGCCCTGGATGATGTTTATCATCTCTCGTGCAGTGGCAGCCAATTCTACCATCCTGTACATGTGGAAAGAAAGTCTTTCTAGAATGTACGTCTGAGCTATTTCATCGCTCTGGATCCATCTCTCATATGGATCCCACACGCCTCGAAGAACTGAGTTTGGACCCTCAGGACAATCAGTGTAAAGAACAAAATGAACGTGCTCATTGACCAGAATATCAAATAGCTCTGATTCCCAAGTGTCATAGTTCTCATCATTCATTGTAGGTTTGTTTTTCCAAGTCAATAAATTTTTATTCGACATATTGCTGATAAATAAATAAACACATGCTTAGTAATACAATTTTACATATCCATTCATTCATACCTTTGGCATCTATTAAACGTGATGCATGAATGCACATTTAATGAAATTCTAAAACCTTAAAACATAATTTCAATGCCATGGTATATTAGTGAAACATGAACGATGCCTACGTAGGCAGGTCAAGGTTCCCTCCCAATAAAATGAGACTCCTCTCAACTAATGAACATCCTCAGGGTATCTCATATCCTACAGTTCTATTAGTTACCATGTTTTGGTCAGGTGAAACATCTAGATCACTTAAATATTATTCTTGATGAGTGTCATCGAAGGGAGAGTCAAACATCAAGAGTCTTAAGTATCTTTCTAAATGGATCCCTTTGAGTGTAACCCAAGTTTTAGATCGCTTAAAGTTATCTTGATAAGTGTCACCGAAGGGAGAGTCAAACATCAAGAGCTTTAAAAATCCTATCCCAAAGAGAATCACCCGGGTATTGATTCATACGGTTACTTTTTGGAGGGAATGAGTGAAGAGTTACCAACACCACAGAAGCCCTATATGAATCTCACACATTGATTCCAACTTGGAGACCACAGGACATGTTGTCACTTGTCCTTCTCCCACTCAATATAGCTAGCTAAGGCTTTTAACTTAGATATACCGAGGCTACCTCTAATATCTAAGTACAATCTAACTTATAATAGCTCTTATAGATTGGTTAGATTGATTTTAATGTGAAAGCCAAGTGATTAATCTCTATTAATCCTAACACATTATGCACCGTCTCAATGAAGAGAATTATTAATAAAATATGACTCCCAGATCGCTCCCAGTTAGAAGGGTCCCGTGTTAATGGAACGATTAAATAACCTCTTATCTTGGGCAGAGCTTTCTCGCCAGAGTTATATTTAAATTAATAAATTAAACTTCATTAATTTTTAATTAACTCTTTAATTAAAAATAGTGACACCTCATCTTTTAGGTTTTAGTTTCAAATCCTATTTAAAACTAAACAATTAATTAAAATATTGGTTGCTAAACTCTTTTAGACCATTTTAATTAAAATCTAAAACATGCTGCTAGTAATTACTAATTAACCCCTTAATTAAAATTCTAGCACAATAAATATAACAACTATATTTATACCATGAGCATAATATCAATAATCTTTATTAATGATGCATGATCATGGCATTTATGTATTTATGATGGGAATAATTATTTATGGCATACATTATGCATGAATAATTAATATTTATATATATCACATATATAATAAATAAATAAGCAATTTTGGTTGGGATACTATTGGCCAAATCTATGAAAATTAAACTTATATCTAATATAGAAATAATCTTCATCACGAACATCTCCAGGATCTCCAGAAAAACGAAAACCGAAAAACCGAGGGCGGGTCTTCTCCACCTGCAACTCGCAGTACCGACTCCTTCGGTACCGCCCGGGATCCGGTTCATCTTTTCTGTCCTCCATTGTTTCGATCGATATCCCATATGACTAAAACGATTACAAAATTTTCCTATACCCAATGAAGGGTTTACAAAATTTCTAGGAAAGAAAACCCTAGGCCAATAAATCCTAATTCAACCAAAACGCAAACCAACAATTTTAAAACAGTTTTTAAAATCGTTTTCAATTCCCATCATATAGTTTAGAAAATATTATATTAACAAGACTGCTCTGATACCAGTTGTTGGGATTGAGACCTCTAAAAGAGTTCTCAAACGGAAGTCCCAACAGATCTTTCCTTGCAGTATAATAAATTCAAAACGAAATGCATAAACAGAATACTAACCCTTGTTGAGAACTGTCTGACTCTTCCTCGTTCTTCGATGGTTACGATCCTGGGACCACCAAAAAGATCTTCCTCACTAAGCACAAAAGAGAATCGATGCGTGAGCACTATCTCCTTTGGAAAAAGGAAAATTGGGAAGAAGAAATTTTCTTCCCAATACCCTATGGGCGGCAGCCAAGAGAGAGGGAGGAGAGGAATTTCCTGAGCCTTTACTTTAACTCTCTTGGTTGTGTGTTTTGGGGTCACCCCAAAGGTCCTATTTATAGGAAAACCAAGGCCTCAGAAAATGTTCTGAATATCTTTTAATTAATAAATAATTAATTAAGATATTCTAAAATATATTTGAATAATAAAGATATTATATTTTATTCCATAATAAAATATTCCATATCTTTTATTTAAATTAATCAATATTAATTTAAATATATTATTCCATATCTTCCATTTTAAATTAATCACATTAATTTAAAGTAAGATATTTATATATGTATTCTAAATAAATAAAAATGCAAACTCTTGGTCAACGGTTGACCAAAGTGGCGTGTGACCCCACCATGGGTCACACGCCCATGTCATCCATCAATGACGTTATTGGGCATTTTTATTTTCCTCTTATTTAATGGAACAATTCCTTTAAATAATTAAATAAATAAAACTCCTTTTATTTATTCCATTTATTTATTTCCTCATTTAATTTGATAATTTCAAATTAAATATTTTTTAAATAGACTCTTCTATTTAAATCCCCATTAATTTTGGACAACACAAAATTAATTTAATTAAATAGAGTCCTCTATTTAATCTCTTATAATTAAATAGACTCTTCTATTTAATAATTAAATAGACTCCTCTATTTAATTCCACCATTAATTAAATAATTAAATAATCTCCTCTATTTAATTTCTTTTAATTAATTGAATAGACTCCTCTATTCATTTCCAATTTTCCAAAGAGAAATTAATCGTATTAATTTATGTTCTCGATTACATGCATTAGCTCGGAGGACTTAATGGACCTTTAAGACTGAGCTCCAATGATCCAGAATTACCTTTGATTAAAACTCCTTTTAATCAATTAATTCTCCTTCATTAACTCCTAGATAACTCCACTAAATATCTAGAGTTGCACTCTTAGTACTATAGACATAGTTATGTCCATTGGCTATAATCATTAACTACACTTTGATCCTTCACAAGTTAGTTCGTATCCATGGCTAGGTATTTACACCATATTAATCTCCATGATACATCGTGTTCCTTAAGCCCAACTGATTCTCCAATGAACAACTTTACATAATCTCCATTATGCATCTTTAACCTTTTCCTTGATCAGAGGAATTTGGGGCCCCGCTGTTCAAGACCGAATCAGTCCATAAGGGAACTATTTATCTATTTTCCTATATGGAAAAGAGTGAATTCCAATTCTTGTGCAATTACGTTCCCAGTTATAAGCAAGATGCAATCCCCAAAGTGGGAGGCATATTGAGCGAACTATTCGAGTCACTCTCACCTATGCAAATCAAATGCTTGTCTCTTGCGAACAGGAGTTCGTAATCCACTCAGGATTAAGATCAATTGTACATGATCAACCTAGGTTGATAAACGAAGTGTCTTTCCAGAACGGCTTTCCCGGAAGACAGTAAGTTTATCTTAGTCCATCTACTACAATCTCTATTGCGAGAACACCCCCACTCACATGTCTCTACATGAGCGATCCAGATGAGATCACTTGTGCCAATTCACAAGTGGGCCGTGTTAGTGGTGTTACCAGAAATAAGCACCCAACCTTTATTCATGTACCACAGACTATTTGAGTTACACTTAAGAAGAAGAAAAATCCTTGATTTTGATTTGATCTATGGTGAGAAAAGGGTTATTCTTTACTTTCCTAAAATTTAGATTTACATGAATAGTAAATCTAAAAATATTTATAAAAAAAATAGAAATCTGAATCGGTGGGTTGTTAAGTTTTTTTTTTTTTTTTACAAATCTAAAAATAAAGACTTTTTTTTTAATATATATAATCTATCATCCTTAGACCTCACCTCTTACCTAATTTCTTAGAATAAAACCCTCATATTTACTTTTACATTTTGTTTTAATTTTGTGATTTTAGTTGATGTTAATGAATATTATTTCTTACCTATATGAATATTAAAGCTATTTATTCATCTATATTTTATCATATAATTTTTTATAAATAATAATAAACTAAATCATACGATCCACAATACATTTTTTTTTAAAAATGATACGCGTTTTGATTCATATATTTTGACAATTTTAGGAACCAGGGGCGGAGTTACAATAAGACCGGGGGGGCACGTGCCCCCCTTGATTTGTATGATAATTATAAATATAAAAACTATTTAATTTGGGCCTCTTTTAGATTATATAATATAAAAAATGAATTGAAATACCATCTGGAGAAAGAGGCTTGACGGCCGAAGTGTTTTCCTAGCCACGGCGCTGTCGAAAATATTGTTTTCCTTGACATGGCGTGTCGCTGCATATTTATTCATATTGTTTTCTTTTTTATATACTTGCTTTTTTGCTAATATTAATATATTATAAATAACTTTTTCATTATTTTTTTATCTATTTAATTATTATTATGAATAGAATGATTTTTTAACATAAAAAAACAAGTAAAATTTATCAATATCTACATGACTTAATTTTCAAGAAATTAAATGTCACTAATTATTATATAGATTTTATTTTCATAGTTAATGATATTTATAATTAACAATTATATGATTGCATGTTAGTAGTTTTTTTCAGGTAAGTTTACATCAATTTTGATTAAAATGGACAATAAACAGATTAAAAAAATTGCAAACTGAAAATGAACAACTTATCAATATTTCCTTAACTTAGTTTTTAAGAAATTAAATACCACTAATAATTATAAATATTTTGTTTTCATAGTTAATGATATTATAATTAATAATTTTATGATTGCATGTTAGTAATAGTAGTGTTTTCCAGTTCGATTTACGTCAGTTTTGATTAAAAAAAATTGCAAACTAAAAATAAACCGCAAACACAAATTGACACATAAAGCGGGTTAATGAATTTCAATAGGTTTTAGTTGGTTTCGATTAGGTTTCTATCAGTTTGGGAGTTTTAAGTTGAAACGTGCCCCCTTCAATTTAATTTTTGGCTCCACCACTGTTAGGAACCAAACGTTTTAGGTTTCAAAATGACTAAAATTAAAATTGAACCAAAATTTAAAAATAACATGGTACGAAAATTAAAAAATTAAAGTATAAATATTATTATGTTATTATAAATTATAATGCCTCACGTATTTCTTTTGAAAAAAAAAATCCTCTAAGTGTCAATATTTTATTAATATGAAAAAAAACATATTTTAATATTATATTTAAACATATTTTATTATATTTTTTTACATTTTCCTATAATTAGCATAATTTGTAAGCGTATAGTTTCATAATATTATAGATTACGACATAATTAAGTTCTTATGAAAATTTCATTCAAAATGTCCAAAAATTCATCCATATTTTCATCGTTTCCGTGATTTTTCCGGGAATATCTGTCAACATTGACATTTTCGTAAATTTGAACCTCGACATTCTCGTCGACATCGACATCGACATCTAACTCCTTAGTCTAATTCATTGCCTTCTTTTTCATTTTCCTTCCACATATTATGGGTAACGTAGGAGACATCTCTATTTTTCCCCCGGGAATCCATAGAATTACCTCTGCTTAGCTTTCAATTTGCCTCTGACCATCAAATGAAATGTGAATAACCAGTCCTCTTCTCTTTGAAACAAGGGACGCTACTTCTCAGAGGCGACGTTTTGTATCTGCTCTCTCGCTACCCTCATCCATGGAGGAAAAGCTCTCTAACCCATTTCCTATTTCCTTCCTTTTCTTCTGTTTTTATTGTTTCTCGTTTATTTTCAATCTGATTCTTTCTGTGTTTATAATGTGATATTTTTTTTTATGTTGATATTGAATTATTGAAGGTAGCATTTATGGTCCTTAAAATTAAAGTGGACTTGCAATGCAGTCGTTGCTATAAGAAAGTCAAGAGAGTTCTCTGCAAATTCCCTCGTCAGTTTTTCTTACTCTTCCTATCTCTCAATTTATTCATTGGAAAAAAGGGGGTAAAATCAATTTAACTCTAGATGGCGTGTCAGTTTAAAACCGGAATTTTTATCTACACCAACTTTAACAAGTTGTTCAATTGGTAAATTATGCTGGTAAAATTCTATCATTTGTTTAAGATTTATAGTTAGATATAATATTGATTGAATGCTCCAATGAGTCCGTATATAAAGTATCTTCCTCCCTTTCCTTAACTAAAAAATCAACTAGATTCCTTATCTATGAGCGTTTTTATATTTAAATGAAGCTATTTTTTTAGAAAATAATTTTTATACTTTTGTTAAATATTTTTTTATTGCTAGATTTGACTATTTTGATGTTGGGGTTTGAACTTTTTTATATTGTTTGATCTTGTAATTGTGATAACTGATGAGTTCTTTTTATTGTTGAGATTAGACATTTTTATGAATATATTTTAGATGTTAATGTTACTTTAATCTTATGGTTATTTACTAAATTAATTTTGAGTAATTTATAGTTTTGTTTCGATGTATGTTTAAATTGATAGATTGATTTAAATTGACGTAGAGTTTCCGTGGTGTAAATTTATTTTTTCAAAAAAAAATTTAAGTAATTGAGTGGTCTTTTTTTTTTGGACAAGAGAAATCCGAGACCAGAGAAGTTTGATGAAAAACAGAACATTGTAATAATCATAGTATGTTGCGATCCTGAAAAGGTAAGAGACAAAATTTGCTGCAAAGGCTGTGGAGTTATTAAAAGCATTGAAATCAAACAGCCTGAAAAACCTCCTCCTCCTCATCCTCCACCTAATCCAGCGCCTCCGAATCCGGTTCCCGTTCCTGCCCCGGTTCCAATACAACTCAAACCGGTTCCGGCTATCTAAAATAGAATTGTTTTATCATTTCTTTTCAATAAAATTATACCCACATTTAAATAAGAGGGTCTCTATTTGTATTTATCATTCAAATTCACCTTAAAATGAGAGAGATTGTGTGGCAGTGAAGCCTTCCTATTGCTGAAGTGAAGACCAGGAATTGGAATCAACCCAGTCATATGCTATGGGGCTCAAAAATGCATCGGGTATGCCAAAGGAGCTAACCAACGCAAGTGCATGAGGTCTTATCTCACTACAAAGTTTTATCACTTCTTGCCTCACTGAAGCCACATTATCTGTTGATAAATAACCATACCGCAGGAAGGCGGCATCTTCGTCCAAGCAAATCAACGCATACATGGCTCTCACAAGACCTAAAACATTCTGGACAAGAAAACAGCACAGATAATATAACCAAATTCTAATCTTAGAACATGAAAAAAGCAAACAGATACATATGGAGTAAAGATGAATCAAAATGATAATGAAACTTTTACCTTTACTACACCAGACGGTAAAGTTTCCTCAACGTCAGTAATAGACTGCAATGTGACTTTTTCGGAGAAAGCTCTGCCCAAGTCTTCTGCAAGCTGGAAGCTCTGGGACACAAACAGACAACGGATGATGAGAGAATCAGAGAGTAGATTGTAAGAGATTTAAGAGTGTGTTTGGGATAGCTTATGAAGTAATGTTTTTTTTAGTGTAAGCACTTTTGTTAAAAATATTTTTGGAAAGTGCTTCTTGCTTGTGTTTTTCTTTTTCAAATCATATATATATGTAAACAAACATTATGAAAATTTTGAAAACTGTTTTAGCTGAATATTGAAAGCAAGTAAATAAGAAGTAAAGAATCTGACCAGAATGAAAGCATCTTCTTTACTCTTTCCCTGTGCTTGATATTGAGACACTTCAGCAGCAAAACGATTCAATATATCTCGCTCTCTTAAGCAAAATGCATCAATCTGATTCAGAACAAGCAGTTAGGAAATAACATGTACATCTCATTGATCTCAATGTGATTGATTAGGAAAAAAATATATATTGCCTGGAATTGAGTGCTCCGAAGGGTAGAACTCGTAAGCCGAGAAGGAATGACAGGGGAAGCCTCATTCATGTGTTCTAATCCCAATCCTTTAAATGGTTTGTTCCTCTTCTTAACTGCTATGTACTCAGAGAGGAGTGCCTTGCTCACCTGCAATAGCATATTCAACCACGTAAATTTTTGCAAGCTTAAATAGATTGATTGAGATTTTTTTACTTGAATTTGGAGTAATATGAAGTGAATTATGTACCTGTTGCATAAGGACGTTATTGTCGCCTTCAAAAGTAGACTGAACATCATATTCACTTTTCAGGGGACCAATCCGATTTTCAGTCTTCAAACCTTGGCCTCCACATGCTTCACGACATTCCTTGTACACATTATCAAATGGTAATGACATTATCAGTATCTTCTAGCCCTTGCATATCCAAAGCCTAACAAATGCAAATCCTGACCTGAAGTGTTCTCATATTATGCCAGGTAAAGGAAGCCTTAAATGCACTTGAAACAACATGGAGTGTTTTGTTAGATTCAGGGGTTCTCTTCAAAAAGATCCTCTTCAAATCATTTGCAGCAAAACTCATGGCATACCTGCACATTAGCATTTTTCCATAGACTAGGTCAACAACATGTAGTATTTTCTGTTACGAAGAATGAGATTATGATATAAAGAACCAAAGTTTTGAAGAATTACGTCTTAGCAAGGAGAGGCAATAATCTCTTTTGATGACTAGGGTAGTCGAGCAATAGAACTTCAGGTCCATTTGGTGTAACTGAGAAGGCTCGCCTTGTTAACGAGTATCTTATTGCAATTGCTAAACCAACCTGATAACAAAAGTGAAATGATGTTTACAAGAAAACAGCTGGTGGAATATTACTAAGATCCCTCAAAACACTATAAGCAATTACTACCTTTGCTGAATAAATTGAAGCAACTGCGATGTTTACACGACCGGATGTCAAAGGTGCCATAAATGCTGCAAATCTCTGGAAAGATCTTGTATAAGTATCATCTATAAGAAGACGAGAAAATTATATTCTGAACAATAACAAAAGTTATGACCTTATCCGGGTCTTCTGTTGCACTTAAATATTCCCCATTTAACGATACATCGGCTACTGAATTCAATAAATTTTCTCTTGGAATTCTTACATTTTCAAACCTGGAATGCATTGTCCAAAGTGCTAATTGTAGAATAGAATATTTTCCTGGTAATCTAATAAAATCTTTATCCAACTGAAAATTAAGATACTAACCAGATTTGACCATTATCAACACCATTCAAGCCAATTTTATGACCGCAATCTGCAATACGTATATTCGGACAGGCATTACCATCTTCATCCCTGATTTGGGCAATAAAAGCATGAACACCTTCATGTTTCCCATTTATGTCGAGCTGTGAAAAAACTATTGCATGTGTTGCATGCTGAACATCAAGTGAAGAACATGTCATTGATGCATAAGATATGAAGGATTTATAAGTTAAGGCCAGTTTGATAACCATTTCATTTTCTTTAAACCAAAATAATAAAAAAAAACTAATTGGCTATCAAACAACTCTGTTTTTAAAACATTGAAACAAAAACCAAAAACATAAATCGAAATGGTTATCAAACGGGCTAAGAGTTTAAAAATAATCGTACTTTAGCAGCACCACCAATCCAGTACTTCTGAGCAGATTCACAGGGTGTATTAATAACAAATTCTCCAGTTCTCGAATCATACGTAGTCACTGTTTCAATTCCTCGAACCTAAAATCATTTACACAAATTTCACAAAAACAGAGTTGAAAAAAATCCCAACTTTATATCCCAAATAATCAAACAATCATCACATCACATACATTGCTTCCATGGCCAAGCTCAGACATTGCAAAACAACCCTTAATCACATAATTCTCCGTGTCCTTTAACCACGTATCATGATGACGCTTTGTTCCAAAAAATTGAATAGCTCCACCCCTAAAAACACACCATAAGATAGAAATCCACAACAAAACAAAGCCCCGGTTGATAACCATTTCATTTTATTTTAAATTTTTGTACAACAAAATTACTTGATAATCATTTAATTTTTACTTTTTTGATTTTTTATGCTTTAAAAAATAAATCAAAAACCAGTAAAACCCAGAACGCAAAACTTAAAACAAACACAATTTTTTTAAAAAAAAATCAAAAAACAGAAAATGAAATGGTTCATCAAAACGTACCATAAGTGGAAATGAACACCAAGTTTAATAGCTAAAGAATGATCATAAATCCCAATCGTTTCAAAGAAAGCAGCTTTCCTCAACTCAGCTTCGGTTCCATTATCAGTAAGCCAGCCATTAAAAACACCCTTTTCCAATAAATACTGAATCCTTTTCATAGTCATCTCTCTCTGTTGCTCCATTGACTGATTATAATCAGGAGAAACAAAGATTCTTCCACCGGATTTGACCGGATTAAAGAGTTTGCTTTGAATCATTAAACCAAATAACCAATCACGGTCTTCAAGATTATGAACATCCATGAGTTTTCGCATTTCTTTTAGGTCAAAGGAGATCGATTCTGAGATTTCGGCAGGAGAAAATTGAAGACATGGATTGGGAGTGAGGATTGAAGAAGATTGATCCTGGATAAGATGATTGGAAAGAACTTGTGTTCTCCAAGAAACTCGATCCATTTCGATTATTATTGCTGTTTCTGTTTATGTTTGATTCAACGTTTTGGAGAGTAAAGGAACCAAAAAAAAAAGAGGGAAGAAACAGGATATCCTTGTTAAGGAAAATTCTAGCGTATAAGGACTAAAAATCTCTTTATGGTACAGGGAGTAAGTTATACCGCGTATTTTCAACAGAATTCTTATGTAAGATTTTTTTTGGGTTTCCCTCAATTAATGGATTTTTTTTTTTTTTTTTGAACTATCAGTTCTACCATCGCCCTTTCAAATTTTCATAGTTATTTGAAGATCCAAATATATCATGATTGATTTTTTTATTAAATTTTTAAACTTGATATTAGATCACATATACAATCACAAATATAATGTTTACTAATTTTACGATCACATACACAATATAATCAATCATAAAATTATATTTATAAGGATGTAGGATCATGTGTATAAATGAGTTGATCATGCATATGAATTTGAAATGAGTATGTGATCACATATATAAAAAAAGTTATTACAAAAGTTTCACAAAATAGGTAATCACATGTTGTCGATCACATAACGTTTTGTTTCTCACAAATTTAAGTTTGAATGGTTATGAGATCACGTATATTTTGTTGATCATCGATGTAAAATTTAATTGGTTACAACATGATCACACATACAGAACAGTCGATCACGACTTTAATTTTAAGTGATTTTGTGATCACATGTTTAAAACAGTAGTGATAATTTTGAGTGAGTATGCAATCACATGTATCAAAAAATCGATCACAAATTTAAGTTTGGGACAACAATCACCATTTATATAAGGTAATCAATCCTATAAAATAATCAATTGCATGTAAATTTCATTAGTTGTATATAATTTTTATTTGAATAATTTAATGAATATTATATTAAAATAATGAAATTTATCCAGTATATTATGTTATAGCAAATTTTAATTGTTGACAGGTTCAAAAGACTCGAAAGGAAAAAAAGAAGAGATTTTATTGATTGAAGTTTATAAAACCTATGAAATGAGCAAAGATGAGTATGAGAAAACAAATGATTTCTATGAGACTAATGCTAGAGATGAAGATGTTTCAGGTAACACTTTTTATCAATCTTAAAGTTACGATAAATTAGATTCAGATCAACAACAATCTTTTATCAGTCATGATGTATCATTGAGATGTAATTTCAGGAATGTGAAAAAATTTGAATCTCTAATAATAGATGATGTTCTTGATTCTGAGTTTGATTCAATAGAAGAGGCTGAGAAGTTTTACTCTTTGCATTCAAAAGTAATGGGTTTTAGCATAAGAAATGATGAATTGCAAAGAAACGATAATGGTAACATTATTTTGAGACGTTGAGCATGTTCAAATTAAGGAGAAAGGACTAAAAATGTCTAGAATGAGAAGAAAGGAAAAGAGATACACGAGCCTTAACAAGAACTAATTGTCGTGCGACATTTCATACGATAAAAATTGTGATAAGTGGATTGGTCGAGAATTTGTGACTAAACACATGTACAACATGACAGGAGTTTTTTAGGTACCTTTTCTTCGTTCTCATTGACTTGTAAAGGATGTTGAGATTGTTCAAGAAAAAAGTATGTTTAAGGTTGGAATAAAAACAAGTCAAATAGCTATATGATTGATCAGGCTGGAGGTTATGAGCACTTGGGATTCACAGAGAAAGATCTAATAATCACATTATGGTTGAACGGGAAGATGAAATTGTTGATACAAACGCAGAAACTACCATTGCTTTTTTTTTTCATGCTAAGGTTGAAATTGATCAGAATTTATATTATAAATAAACTGTTTGTTGTATAGTTCTAAATACTATTTCATAAGGTGACACTTGAAAACGACTTGGTTTTCGATCTTCTGGTCTCCGAATTAGAATTGGGCCTCGTGGATGAACTAGCTTTATATTTATCGATTTTATCACTATCTCTACTAGTAATAATCTGAAACAAATACAAACAGTCGATCATATGTTTGAAAAATTAACAAGAATTAAAATAATTTTATAAATACTTACCTCTATTAATGGTTGATCAATCATGAATGCCAACTTTTTTTTCACATTCAAATTTATACCTGATTGCATACCTTTGATACTGCCAGTTGACGAGTCTTCATCTTTCAATTCGACCTCAATAACATTAGTGCTTGACATATTCTCCTTATCAACTATATTCTTTCCCACCACCAACTCATTCTTCAAACGCTCCTCAACATAGGTCTTTACATAGTTTTGAATACGTCTTATCTCGTCTACAATTTCTTTTTTGAAGGATTCTAATGTATTTGGAATATTAGGGATAAAACTTTTAATAAAAAAAATCTATGTTTTAATATTTTCAACATTTGATTTTATTTGTATGACTTCCCTTAGCTGTATTCTTCAAGCGATCATTGAGTCTCTCTTCACTTACATTGTCTTCCATTGATTTATATGTTCACAAACCTTTTGAATAAGTGACACTTATATGACATTAAATAAATAAAAATATAACTATCAATTCATTGAAAATTTTATTAGATTGGAAAGATCATATTTAAAAACTCACACACATATCTAATTTTATATTTGATTTGAATTGACCCACAATTAATAACAATCAAATTCAAAATACGATGATCACATTTGAAATACGACTATTAGAGACAATCACATTTAAAAAACAAATCAATTGAACTTAATAATATCAATCAGATAAAAAATGACAATGATCTCATTTAACCACATTAAAAAATGATAATGAACATATTTTTTAAAAAAACAAATATCACAATTAAAAAAAAACGTTTACATTTATATCACATTTGAAAAGGAATGATCACATTCCAAAAACGAAAATCACATTAAAAAAATTACAAACAAATATAAAAAACGACGATCACATTATGAAATATACGATTAAGAACGATCACGTTTAAAAATGAACGATGAATAATATTTGAATAACAACGATCACAATGAAAGAAATGTGATCAATCAAGAATCTAAATATTTCAAAGTATGAAGTTTCACAATCTAATTATCTGTACGTTACATTTAACAAAAAAAAATCTAAATGGTTTTATTTGTAATTCAAAATTAATGGTTGAGATTTAAGATTATAATCTAACGGTTAAAATTAAATTAGATTTCATAAAATAGTTAAGGTAAAAAAGGTAAAAAAAAAAATAGAGGGATGAGATCTAATGAGTTAGATCTAAGGGTTTATAAAAGTTTTGTACCATACAGAGACTTTTATTCCTTGTACTGTAGTTTGACCCCTTGTTAATGGTGGAGTGGAACAAGAATTTTGTTTTGTTAAAAAGAAAATTTATTATTATTATTATTATTGTTGTTATTATTATTATTATTATTATTATTATTATGGGGAAAGGCAAGGGGAGAAAGGAGAAAGTATTGGCTACGCGCTGGGTGGTAGCGAGTGGGTAGGCCTAAATAAGAGATATCCTAAATTGAAGAAACCACGTGGACGTGGACGTGGTCAATTTTTATTCTTAAATGCTAATAATATATTGGATATTCTATTTCAATTTCTCTCATCTTCTATTGGGTTTATAATTACATGATAAAATATGACATTTTAAAATTTGATAGAAAACCCACCCCGTCCCGTGGGGAATGGGTTTAATAGAGGCGGGGTAGACCATAAACAGGGGACCCCGCCCAATTTACACCCGAAGTATTATTAATATTGATCGAAATCTTCACCGCCAACTGTTAAAAAATCGTTGGTGATGTCATTGCTGATGGATTCATAGCCATATCTGTTTACGATTTCTCTCTCTCTCAATAATTTCTCATAGATTAGGTTCCTTGAGATGTGTGTTAAATAGTATTTTGTGGGACCCATGTTATGTGACAATACATCTATTATATTGAAATAGCATTTTTTTAGACATTAATTACTGGAATATTAGAACTTTTTAAAAATAACTCAAATTGAATAATTATAGTTAATAAATTTATTAAACTTTTTTACACACTAATTACTAGAATGTAAGAATCAAAATAGTTCGATATATTATTAAACTTGAACTTAAAAAAGTAAAATAAAAAACAAATTTATAAAAAAAAAATCCATGAAAAATAGTTTATTAAATTTATTGAACTATAATTAAGTTATTTGAGTAATTTTGAAAAAATTCTGACGTTTTAATAACTAATATGCAGATTTATACTATTTGAGACAAATTATGTATTAACTATTCCATAACACACAACTTTTCTTTCTTTCATACGTGTTATTATAGATTTATATATATCACATACAGATACAACATGAGATATATAACTCATACAAATAAGAACTATGCAGTTTTAGGTCAAATATAAACATATCTTTTAGGGGGCATTTAGTTGGGGTTTAGGAAAGGGGGAATGAGAATCATTAATTCATTCTCATGTTTGTTTCACACTTCTTTTCTATTAGCATTGTATCACTTTTTAAATTTACTAATTGATTTGACATTTCATTCCTCCAACATATTCATATTATTTTTAGTATTCATTCTCATTTCATATAATTCAAACCAAATATCATGAACTCATACTTTCCTTTTCCAGACATCACAAACTCACTTCCGTTTCTCAAACCCCCCCCAACCAAAACACCCCCGAGTTTAAAAATATAAAATTATGCTCTTGTGTTTCAAAATTATGCAATTAGACCCCAGACTAATACAATTAAATATTTAATGGTAGTCCCACTTTTATGTTTTCTTATTTTCTCTCCACTTCCTTTTGAATCACCTTTTTTTTCTCCCTCTCATCACCCTTTCTAGTAGAACTCACATATTTATCTATGATACATATGTATTTATAACATATTATCTTGTTTGGTCCAATAAAATCATGACATATATGATGGTGAATATGAACCAATGTTCACCGATGAGCATGCAAGAATTATCCCTTTCTTAATAGAAAATAGGGAAAAAGATACTTACGGTCCTAGTTTTCATTTTGATTTCTATTTGGTCCCTGAGTTTTAAAAACCGACATTTTAATCCATGAGTTTTCATTTTGTTTACCACTTAGTCCATGCTGTAAAAAATCTGTTAAATACTTAACGGAAAAGTGACGTGGCATTAATATATTTCATTTTATTTATGACATGACATATTTTAATTGATGTGTTATAATTAATATCTAAAATATGATATAATATAAGGCTTTTTTATTGCATCATATTGATTGGGGAACAAAGATTTGAAACTTTAACTTTATAGAAAGAGAACGGGTACTATTATAAGTTTGACCCTTACATTTTTATGATAATTTAATTTACACATTAGTACTAATTTTTCGACATGAATCATCTTTACCCTTCACTTTGACGGACATCTTTTAAAATCAATTCCAAACGATAGATAATATGTTACTATTTTTTTAACTTTAATTTTTTGATTATTGTTAAATTTGATGATTCAAATTCATAGTCTCTCCCTCTTCATCTCTTAATCCAGAAATTTGTTGGAGAAAAAAAAGTTGTGAGGAAAAAGAAATTCAGTGTCTTTTCCGAAATTTGAAAACCACAAAACTCCCATAGTTTAGTTACAAGGGATTATATGTCTACTTTTCAGAAAGATAACGGGGCATTTGCAAATCTAGCAATTTATTTAGTAATATTTGTAAAAATAAAAGCTCAAAAAAATATTTGTAAATATAGCAAATTTTTATCATGTTTATCAATGATAAACATTAAATTACATATTTTTACAGTATGTTTATCACTGATAAACACATAAATCAGTGTTTATCATTGATAAACATGATAAAAATTGTTATATTTGTAAATATTTTTTGAGTTGATATTTTTATAAATATTGCATAAAAATCTGCCACCCAATGAAATTTCCCAAAGATAATCGGTCGTCGCAGGGATATATAATTGAGTTGTCTTTATTTGCCCCCCAACAATAGAATTTGGAATCTTCTTATCCTCTTTTAGTTTGTTACCTCTATTAATCTAATATCTGAGAATCTGACGATATGATAATTGATTAATGAGAATCTTATATTACTTTATTTATTTAACTCAATAGTAATATGTATGAAGATATCTAGCAATTTGTAGATTACTATATTTATTTGATGAGAATTGTAAGGTAAAATATGTTTTTTTTTTTTTTACTACTCTTTCTCTAAAATACTCTTATTTACAATTTATACATTAAGTTAACAAAATGATTAAAATATATTCATATTAAATTTCAAAAAGGACATTGGGAATTGGGAAATCAACAAAAAAAATTATGAAGGAAATAAAGAACGAATGATCATCAAATAATAAAAAAAAAAAACAATTTATACCCAATAGATATTTTTAAATAACCCCTAAACAATTAATATAATTAGATATCTCTTATAAGACAATCTTATATTACAACGAACGTGCTTATTACCACACATTCCTAAATTTAGAAACTTCTAATTTTGTATTGAAGAGAATCCTAAACTCAAAATTTTGGCCATCTAGACTTAACTATTGTTTTTCCAATTCTCCGACCGTAGTTCTTTCCATTGTCGAACTCTCCGATTTAATTTCTTCAAAGAAAAATTAAAATATTTAAATCCTTGAGTGAGACGTTAATGTTTATTGGATTTTCTGTTGGTTTATGTTGAAAAATTAATATAACGGTGTAAAATGAATTTTCATATTAGTAGAGTACAAAGGAAAAATGTACATTTTATCTTAAAAAAATTATAGAATAAAACTTACTATGGCTGCTTACAGCCAATAGGCAGTGGGAAAAAAATGAAAAAATAATAATAAATAAAAATTGATGATTTAATTTTTACACAAGTGCTGCTTTTGATTGGCTGAAAATAATAATAATGATAGTTTTTGAAATTATACGAAGAGTAATTATTGGATGTGACTGTTATAATGTGACTCTTCACTCATAAACTATTTAATTTATGTAATTGTCTCTTTCTCTTATTAAAAATACAGATCTAACAATTGATAAGTGAGGAACCACATTATGTCAATCTCATTCTATAATTAATCCTATCAGGGAGGGTCATCTTAACGATTGCATGAACAAACACATTTCTTGACTTCAAAAATAAAAGAGAGGGAAAACTAAGAATGTCGTCACTCTTGTTCAGTGTCTTTTTCAATCCATGAAATGTAAAATTGGCGCATTTACTTCACTTATTTACCTTGAATTCTTGGTCAAGTCATGGCAAACAAGAAATATAATTAACATGTGAATATCAGTTGTCTGGACAAGGCTGCGGTTCTGGAAGACAATGCTATCATCAATGGAAACAAAAATAATCATTGGATCGTATCGACTGTCGATGAAGTAGAAGAAGTAAAAATGGTGCTGAAGTTCTTACCAATCTGGTCCACAGGCATCCTCTTTCGGACAATCTACTCTCCGATGACTACATTCACAGTACAGCAAGCTTCATTCATGAATAGAAAAATTGGCAGTTTCGTGATTCCTGCAGGTTCCAGGTCTGTTTTTCTATTCATCACAATCTTACTCGTCACCTCCTTAAATTAGAGAGTATCAATCCCTATTGCTCGAAAGCTTACAATGTTCAAGGTCTCACAAGCCTTCAGAGGATCGGGATTGGACTCGTTTTCTCAATTCTTGGTATGATGGCTGCTGGAGTTGTTGAGCATGAAAGAAGGGCATTCGCCATTGAACATGATACTCATATAAGTGCCTTCTGGTTAATCCCTCAGTTCTTCTTGGTTGGTGCCGGTGAGGCATTTGCATATGTCGGACAACTCGAGTTTTTTATCAGAGAATCACAGGAAAGAATGAAGTCTATGAGCACAGGACTTTTCCTTAGCACTCTTTCCATGGGATTCTTTGTCAGTAGCTTGTTGGTGACAATCATTGATAAAGTGACCAAAAAGAACTGGCTGAGAAGTAATCTCAATAACGGAAAATTGGACAATTTCTATTGGTTACTTGCTGTATTGGGGCTACTAAATTTTTTCTTTTTTCTTCTCTTGCTCGAAAGCATCAGTATAAAGTCCAGCATTATTTCACTTCCAATGACAACGATGAGGAGCTTAAGAGTTCAAGTAATATGATTGGAATGGAAATTGAAGGGCCGATAAGTGTGAAGGCAACAGAAACATAGAATGTGTGATTTCAATATATCTCTACTATTGGTTTCGTCCCATGCATAAATTTGATTCTTTCAAAGCATGTAGCTATGCTTATCCTATGCTCATCATAAAAATGCAGATTGATCATCATCATTCATCTACCACATTGGTTTTATATAATTCTTAAAAAAAACAAAAAAAAACTCCATGTTCTAAAGTGCAATGGGGGTTGTGCATTATCAATGGAAACAGACATATTCAACAGCGGGGTTTTTACTGAAAGATGCATTCTCAAGTGCTTCTGATCGACGACAAATGTGTAAATTAGAATGATGTGTAAAGCATAGCCTCAATTAAAACATAATTCCAGAAACATACATTGCTCAAATATAATTATTTTGAACACTGTTACAACATTTAAGCAAGCCTGACCTCTAATAGAAATACAAGTTTTCAAGAAGCAGAACTTTGAGCAGGAAGGTGATTTACAACTAATGGAGGCCGAAGAGCCTTGTGCTGTTCCACCTTCTGTTTACGGGCTTTATACATTTCTTCAGTTTCAATTACAACTAATCGCTTCACCTGAACCAAATTAAATTAACCAAAATAAGGGGAAAAGAATATGAGATATTAAAAATGACTATGAATTCGGTCAGCCTGATGGGGCTGGTTGTGTAATGTGCGTGAACTCACACTTGTGTCTGTGTAAGAAGTAGAAAAACAACCTGTTGGAGCATTCCTCTAACAGTTGGAGTATTCCATCGCATGACAGTTCGGTTGCACTTGCCAAGCCGCAATGCCTCTATAGTACGTCTGTGAAGTCTCCTTGTTCCTGGAAGACCCCTCACTAAAGTGATATAAAGATTAGGGCTCCATGCAATTGGGACATTGGCTTTGAAGGCCTGGAAGGCATTCATGTCTGCAATCTCCTAGAAATCTACACAGCAAAAGAAGTTTAAGAAATAGTTTTTCTGCAAGTATGTCAAACATTCTCGACCATGCATCTCACGAAAATTTTCTTGGAACGGGAGAAATGTGTGGTTCCCTCTTCCAAAGTAAATTAAAAATCATCTTCAACAGATCAATAAAAGTTCCACCAACTCAAGACTTTTTTTTTTTTTTTTTGAAAAGGTCCAACAACTCAAGTTGCAGACCAAATAAATGATTTCTCAGATTATCATAAGTACAAATCACTTCTAAGCCATTAAACTAACATAAAAATAGACTTAAATCCTGCATCTTCATATCCACCTCAATTTTCTGACACTCCCTACCAAAACTAGCTTATTTTCATTGATATAGAGGCTCAACATTTGCTTTCTTGTACCTGGATTTTCAAACTATAATTACTCAGAAACCATTTAGGCTATTTAGCAATTAGCGGAAACATCATTCTGGAACAAACTACTCCAAAATTCTTTATTAAACATAACTATCAAAGTGATTAATAAAATACCCCTAAAATTTGGACCCAAAAGATGAAGAACAATTCTCCAAATCAAAAAACTTATTTCCATTGATCATGCAAGAATGCTAACTTTTAATCCTTATCAAAACTGTCATTAATCATCCATCTAAAAACATTTATAAAAAATGAGTACAAAAAATACTCAATAAACAATCTCACATTGCAACTCAAAATTCGTTTTCCTTCAAAATAATGCCTTAAAAAATAAAAACAAAGTCTTCATCCATAACATATAGTATACTATCATAAAAAAATCAATTTTTTTGTACTTTAAATAACAAAACAAAACCTCAATCCTTTAGGTGTTTTTCAAAAAAATAATGTTTCATGTCATTTCAAAACAATAATGTTACATGTCAGATTGGGGTTGACTCTGGTAGTCATCTTGTCAATTGGCAAACAGTGAAGTTGCAAAAAGATGGTGGTGGTCTTGGCATTGGAAATCAAAAAGAGAAAAATTTGGCTCTTATGTCTAAATGCCGGTGTCGGTGTTGGCGCTTTCCTAATGAGGTAAACTCTCTTTGGCGGGGCAATTATATAAAAAAAAAATCTCCTCACTTCTCTCCAACAGAGTTGACACGAAAAGGAAGGATTTTGAATTTTAATGAGAAAAATCCAAGTGAAAATCAGAAGCAATTCTCCATAAAGCAAGAAGACAAAACAAAAGGCCACAAAAGAGAAAATTTTGCCTTTTAAGTGAAAAACAATGCAATATGAAAAAAAGGGAATACCAAGTAGATTAGTGTGTCTGATATCTTTAACATTAAGAAGAAGCACTTCAAGAATTCCACCCTTCATGAATACTTAAATTGTGTAATGTGTATGGAGAGTTTGAACCTTCATGCAGACGGCCTAAGGTGGTGGTTTTAAGTGATGATTTCACGAGTTGTTCTGATGCAACAGTTATTTCAACATTTGCTAGCCATAAATAGATAATTTATGGTATGGTGATGTTTCAAGTAAATAAAAACTACGAGTCAATAAATTCCCAAATAAAGGCAATCCTAACTCATGATATTTAATGAAATTCAATGATCATCAATAGGAATAACATACAAAACTTTAAGATGCTTAGTAGTGAGTATCAAATGCATCATCACCTGCCAAAATTCTGCATCAGTCTTCCAATAGGATTCAACGACTGCTTAGATGTGGTTAAGAAAAACCAATATATGTAACCACCATTGCTCAGAACTTATACGACTTTGATCATTCAGATATTCATCATTAAAAAAACGATAAATATATGTCAAGTTTTTCTGAATGAAAAGGAAGCTAATAACTGAATGGAAAAGGAAAGAGAGAGATGGCCAAAAAACACAAGTCAAGTTTTCACAAGTAGTCGTTAAAATCTCGAGCAACATGCTTTTATTTTCTGCGATTCTTAATTCAAATCATATTCCCATTTCTTGACCTAAACTTAATAGGAAAAGAAAATTACTTAAAGTTCCTAGCACATTTAAACGAAAATGCAATCTAAATCTAATTGCTTCATATCACAACTCAAATTGATTAGGAAAAAAAAAAAAAAACTTAACAAACAGCCCACTGACCGTAGCCGTCATAATTTTTTTCATATGTTCCAATTCAAACACCAAAGTAGATAAACTAAAACACAAAAATCAAAAACCAACCTAACTAAACAATCAAATTAAAAACCCACTTCAAAAAAATCATAATTAAAACCTAAAACTACACAAATGATCCAATTCCAAAATAATTTTTTCATATCAATGGTTTCCCATCCATGTCAAGCAAGAATGTCTTAAGAAAATTTGTTAGAAAAATAAAATATGCCCCATCTAACTGTGTGCTTGAGAATCTTAGAGAAGATAACAAGAAAAAAGAGGAATTAAAAAAAACCAATTGATAGAGAAAGAGGTTAACCTTTTAGATCTAACAACGACGGCGCGGCGCGGCGCGGCGTGGCGTGGCGACGGCGACGACTGCGGTAGCGGTGGAGACAGAGAGATATGGGTAGAGACGGACTCACGGAGGCAGAGAGAGAGAGTATTAATAATGGGCTGTGGTTGGGCTGGGCTTCTCCATGAGTTGGTCGGGTAGGTAAATCAAAATTAATAAGGATTAATTATCCCAATGGCACCTTTTCCCCGCTCTTTTAACCAATAGCCCTACCTTTTGAAAGATAATTTGATAAGCCACCTACAAATGTAAAAGGACCAAAAAAATCTTGATGTCAAATCATTGTCTCTTTCCTCTCTCCTCTCTCTTCTCTCCCCTCTTTCCTTCACCGTCATTCCCTTTTGCTTTTTCTTTTCTTTTCTTTTTTTTTTAAATATTAATATCTCTTTTTTCATAATTTTTTTTTGGTAAAATGCAAAACATACCCTTGCACTTTCAATTAGTTGCCAAACATACCCCTGCACTAATTAAATAGGAATATATACCCTTGCAATTTACCATTTCCTATATTATATACTCATCTGTTAAATTGGAGTTAAAATTAACGTTTTGGCTAAATTTTCCTTTTTATTTTCTTTTTTCTTAAAAAGGGGGGGGGGGGGTGAATTTGGTTTCCTCCATCTATTATTAGGATTTTTTTTTCTTTCAAATAAGAGAAGTAAAAACTTTGGGCGTTTGTTCAGAAACTCAAATTGCTGGTCACGACACTCATCTTTTCTTGAATTTCTCTTGCGACAGTTTTGACAAAAGGTATGTATATTTACATATTTTAATTCAACATCTATTTCTTCAATTTATTGGGAGAATGAGTTTAGTTTTTTTATACAGAAATTTTGGTTTTTGACAGAAGGTAAGGACAAACTTTTGTTGTTGTTGTTTAGTGGTGTATTCAAAATTCAAATAGGTGGTCCCAATTCTAAATAATTTCTAACTTTAATCTAAAACTCACTCTATGCTTTAATAGCTTGGATTTTTTTTAAGTGGTCTCTTTGTAATTTTATCTTAATTTTTAATTGTTCTTTTGTGGATTTTGAATGTTTACATAAATGAATGAATATATAGCAATTGAGTTTCACCATGGGGGTCATTTTGAAATTAACCCAAGACCCAGATACGTAGGTGGTGCGATTCATATGGCACATGCAGTTGAAATAGGTAATTTGTCTGTGGTCGTGTTTGAACAGTGTGCTAGGTCATTGGGATACATCAATGCTGAATCTTTTTGGTTTAAATTTCCTAAGGATGACTTCAAAACTGGTCTTAAACCTTTATCTAACAATTATCATGTCTATGAATTATTGTTGTCATTAAACAAAGAAGATGGGATGATTCAAATATATATATTACATGGGGTTGATAAACTCATTTTAAATAATGAGATGGAACCACCTTTTTTACTGACCAGGGTTGAACGAAGAGAAGATGAGGAGGTGGTGATTGAAGAAAGGGAAAAATATATGATGGATAGAGAGAATATAGAATATGAGGGTAGGGAAAAAGAGGTGAGTGTAGAGGAGAACAACAATCATAACACATCATCTTATATTGAGCCAAATTTTTGCTCGATAGAAGCTTATCAATGCGAGCGTAGATTTGCCTCAGATGTGAGTGAGGATCAAAGTGTGGATGAAAGTGTGGATAGTATTATGGTGTCAAAGTATGATAATAGTGATGAGTTGCATAGTTTGGATAGTGATTCATCAGTGGATGATCAAAGTAGGTGTTCACAATTTATTGAGTACTATGAGGATGTACACAAGAAAAAGCCTGCTGACCTTGAAAAGGGGATGAAATTTGGTGACCACCTTGAGTTTAAAAAGGCTCTTAAAGAGTATGCAATAAAACACGGTTTTGATTATAACCTGAAAAAAAGTTATCACACTAGGGTGACTGCAGTATGTAAGAGAGGATGTGGTTGGAGGATACATGCTTCATTAAATCAAGATAAAACTAAATTCCAAATCAAGTCTTTTAATCCTGTACATGATAGATGCAGTATACAACTTTTTAATAACAAGGTAACAGGTTCTTGGATTGCCAATAAGTACTTAGAAAATTTCAGGGATGATCCAAACTGGGGTTAGTTGCACTTCAAGGTCAGATCAAGCTAGATTTGAATGTCATTGTTTCCATGCACAAATGTTATAGAGCTAAGAGGAAGGCTCTTTCAATACTTTATGGCAATAGTCTTGAACAATATGGCCAATTATGGTCTTATTGTGCTGCTTTGAGACTGTGGAATCCTGGGTCAACGTTTGTCATGAAAACAGAAAATCATGTTTTTCAGAGATTGTACATATGTTTGGATGCTTTGAAGAGGGGATTTAAAGCTTCTTGTAGGCCCATTATTTGTCTCGATGGGTGTCATTTGAAAGGTAGCTTTGGAGGTCAACTTGTATGTGCTGTAGGCTAAGATGAAAATAATAATATGTATCCAATAGCATATGTTGTTGTCGAGGCTGAGACTAAGGACTCGTGGTCATGGTTCTTATCACTTTTGCTTGAAAGCGTTGGATCCATGGAGGATAATGCTTGGACATTTATGTCGAATCAACAAAAGGTAATTGAATAATAATACTTTTTCAAAATTTGAACATACTATTTTTTTTCTAATTTTTTTTAATAATATAATGTTACTGATATAATATCGTTTCAGGGATTGGTAGAGACATGCAAACAGTTGGTGCCAACTGCAAGGCATAGGTTTTGTGTGAGACACTTACTTGCCAATTTCAACAAGTTGTTCAAGGGGAAGAAATTGAAAGATTCTCTCTGGGCAGCAGCAAAGGCAACAAATGAGTTTCAATTTGAAGCAAAAATGAAAAGGATCAAAGATTTGAATGTTGAAGCTTATGGATGGCTACAAAAGCTTGACCTAAGTTGTTGGTCAAGATATGCATTTAGCACGGAGGTAAAATCAGATCTAGTAGTGAATAATCTTGCTGAGACTTTCAATAACTTCATAATAAACACTAGAGATAAAGCCTATCATTACCATGCTAGATGGAATTAGAAGATTGTTGATAAGGAGGTTCCAAAGAAAGAGGGATGGAATGATCAGTTATGATGGTACAATTTGCCCTAGGATTCTAACAAAGCTACGGGAAATGGAAAATGAATTGACAAGTTATATTGCATACCATGGAGGTGATGGATATTATGAAGTTGAACACTGTTATGGCGAACGATACGTCGTAGATCTACATAAGAGGACTTGTGGATGTAGAGGTTGAGATATTACAGGGATACCTTGTTCCCATGTGCTATTATGTATATATGAGAGAAGGGATAAAGTAGAGAAATATATCGATCCTATCTATGGTAAGGAGGCATTTTTAGATGCCTATAGTACCCTCGTTAAGCCACTACCTAGCGAAGATCCATGGCCTAAGACATTTTTCACCCCCGTCCAGCCACCATTTTTTAGAAAGAAACCTAGACGACCTAAGAAAAGTAGAAAGAAAGGAGCGGATGAGATTGTTACAAAAGGACCGAGAATAAGTCAACGAGGTAAGGCAATAGTGTGTAGCAATTGTAATACTATTGGCCATAACGTGAGGTCGTGTATGGCTCCATTAAACCCACAAAGAAAGATTCGTACCAAGAAATCAAATGGATCCAATAGTCAACCTTCTAGTGGGAAACATTTAGGTAGTCAACCTTCTTGTAGCCAGCCTTCTGGTGAACAACAAGGAAGTACGAGGAGACACAAAATGCAGGTATTTATGCATGTGTTACATGTACTTTTTATTTTACAATTTATTCAAGTGTGTGTAACATGTACTTTTTTTGTCCATCTTTTCAGGTAAGGAGGTAACTGTTGTAAGCTTGGTGAACATGACTTATTTGAAGCGGAGACAAATTTGCATGGTTGTTTTGATGTTTTTATAATGTTGGTTATTTTGGTGTAGTTGAAAATTGGTTTTTTTTTTTTACTTGAATGTGGATGTGATTTGAACAAAACAAGATATTTTAGTTTAATGTTGGTGTTATCAGGATATTTTAATTGAATTTTGACGTGAGTTGGTTGAAATGTTGGTGTTATTTGAACAAATCAAGATATTTTAGTTGAATTATAGCTCCAATTGTTTGAATGCTTTTCCATATCAGGCAATATTAAGCAAAAATAATAATTACAAGTGAAACAGATGGTAATTTATAAGCCAAAAAAAAGGTATGCATTCTATTACAGTGCAGAGTGTTCATGATTGTACAATAATAATAGATGGAGCAAACCAAATTTCTAAAGTTTTTACTTCTCTTATTTGAAAAAAAAACCTTAATAATAGATAGAGGAAACTAAATTTCTCCCTTGTTTTTTAAGAAAAAAGAAAAAGAAAATAAAAAGGAAAATTCAACAAAAACGCTAAGTTTAACTTCAATTTAACAGATGGGTATATTAAATAGGAAATGGTAAAGTGCATGGGTATATCTTGCTATTTAATTAGTGCAGGGGTATGTTTTGCAACAAATTGAAAGTGCATGGGTATGTTTTGCATTTTACCTTTTTAAAAAAAAAAAAAAATTCCTCCAATTTTCCCCCCCATTTTCTTCTATTTATTAGTTTCTCTCCCTCCCACCCTCATTTTTTTTTCATTTTTTCTTCCCTTTCTCCCTCATTTTTTTATCCATTCCCTATCATTTTTTTTCAAACCTCAATTGATTCTCTTCTTTTTTTTTTCTTTCAAAAATCCACTATTTTATATTCTACAAATGTTCATCCAATAAATTTCTTACATTTTTTTAATTTACTACATCTCTCCTTAATTTCTTTTTCAAAAATCCATTATGTTTCACCTTTTTTGTTCCGAATCTCGAAGATCTAAACCAAAAATAACATAGATTTGACGAAAGGTATTGTTTTATTGTTTAGTTTTTAATATTTTTTTCTTGTTTATGTCATTTGTTGTTTCATGTAATATACGTAATTTCTTAATATTGTCTTCTGTGATACACGTAATATATGCAATATACGTTCTTTTTGTTTATCTTTCAAGGTGGTGTTTCTCTAAATGTAGTTTTTTTGTAATATACGTAATATACATAACTATTTTGTCTCTCGTCTGTTTCTGTTTTGCTTTCTATACAATCTGTAATATACGTAATATACACATTTTCAGTGGTCTGTTTAAATATATAATTTGTAATATACGTGATATACATAACCACGTGATATACATACACACGATATACGAATGACGAGTGGTTGATGTACCCCCTCCCCTTTCTTTTATGTTCATTTTATAATATACGTAATATAATACACATTTCTTTTTGTTTTGTTTGCATATTAAGTAATTTGTTTGTAAAATAAGTATTATGACATGTATATTACATATATCTTGTGCATCCACACCTTCTTTTATGTTCTGTTTTTGTTATCTGTATATTATGTAATATACGTAATATATATTTTTGTTCTTGTTGCTTATTATACAATCTGTAATATACGTAATATACACATTCTCAGTGGTCTGTTTAAATATATAATTTGTAATATACGTGATATACATAACCATGTGTTTTGTTTTTATTCAGTTTACTATATTTGTTTTACTAAATGTATATTAAGTAATTTGTTTGTAAAATAAGTATTATGACATGTATATTACGTATATCTTGTGCATCAACGCCTTCTTTTATGTTCTGTTTTTGTTATCTGTACATTATGTAATATACGTAATATATATTTTTGTTCTTGTTGCGTACTATACAATCTGTAATATACGTAATATACAAATTTTCAGTGGTCTATTTAAATATATAATTTATAATATACGTGATATACATAACCATGTGTTTAGTTTTATTCAGTTTACTATATTTGTTTTACTAAATGTATATTATATAATACACGCGTTATACGAATGACGAGTGGTTGATGTACACCCCTTTTCTTTTATGTTTATTTTGTAATATACGTAATATAATACACATTTCTTTTAGTTTTGTTTGCATATTAAGTAATTTGTTTGTAAATTAAGTATTATGACATGTATATTACGTATATCTTGTGCATCCACGCCTTCTTTTATGTTCTGTTTTTTTGTTATCCGTATATTATGAATATACGTAATATATATTTTTGTTCTTGTTTGTTTGCATACTATGTATTTTTTTTTTGTATATTAAGTATTTGTTTAATTAATAATTTTTTTTTCATTTTCAGATTAAACGACATGTTTATTATTATGTACATATATCCACACTTTTTTCTCAAATGGATTTGTGAAGCGGAAGACTATATACCCACTATACCAAATGGACAAAATACTTTACATGAGAGGGGAAACTATGAATAATATACTAAAATAAATCTAAAAATTTGAATTAAAATTGAAGTATATAGTATAAATTCTAAACATTAAAAAAAATTACAAAATATACTAAATACACCAAAGAACTATGAACAATATATTAAATATACCATAATCTGGGAGAAGAAAAAATGCATCGGGAAAGAAATTGCATTGGAAAAGAAAAAATGTTAGAAATGTCAGACTATACGTACTATACAGACGTGTCAGAATGTCAGGGGGTGTCAGACCATATCTGCTATACGGAAAGGACAGTTTTGGTATATTGAAAAATTAAATAGTAAAAAGTGGCTACCTCATTAATTCTCTTAAAAGGTGGACATTTGTTAACTTTGACCTCAAAAAGTGGCTATCTTGATTTTTCACCCAATTAATAATGTAATAGTAATGTATGTATATTATAAAAAAAAAATACTTAATGTTAAAGGGGGCGGCCCCCGCCCCATTTAGTAAATGGGTGAATTTTTTTCCCCCTGCCCCTGCCCCATTTATAAAGCGGGTATAGCAGGGTCGGGGTGGAGGGTTTTTCTTTCACCCCTAAGCCAACCCACATTATTAATTTTTTTTATTTAAAGGAAAGGTTAGGTAGGTTTAGGTTTATAAAATATCAGTATATTTATTTAGTTTTTGCTTGCTTGCCAGCCAACCCACACCATAATTTTGTGATTTTGTTTGAAGTTAATTAATGTTATTTCTTATTTATATGAATATTAAAGTTATTTATCCATATTTCAACTATATTTTCTTACATATATAATATTTAATTAATAATAAATAAATAAAAATTGAATCTTACGATTCACTATTCGATACGATTCACGATCCAGATTTTTAAGAAAATGATTCATGCTTCGATTCGCATTTTGATAACCTTGGGCTGGTTCACAAACGCTAGAATCAACATCAAGGGTAAGAGCATGTGGAATTCTATTATTTCTTGTAGAAAGAAGATGGGGGATTTGTTCAGATTTAAGCTTGTAAATGGAAATAGAATCCGTTTTTGGCATGATTACTGGGTGGGAGATCTTCCTGTTAAAAGAGTCTTTACCAGACTCTTTTCTTTAGCTAGAAACAAGCAAGCCTTAGTGGCTGATGATTGGTCTGAAAGTAATGCCTGTTGGAATCTGATTTTAAAAAGACCATTCTATGATAGAGAAATTGATTATTTACTCTCTCTCCTCCAAAACCTCCAATCTCATGAAATCACGAACCGTGAGGATCTTCTTTGTTGGACTCTGGATTTGAAAGGTTTTTCTACGTCCTCCTTCTATCGCTATCTAATTAGCTCTAATGGCTGTCTTGATGAGGTCTTGTTTAAGGGCAAAGAAGGGTGCCCAAAGAAAATTAATTTCTTTGCTTGGAATTTGGCTATTAGGGATCTAAATATGGCGGATGCTATCCAAAGGCGTAATCCGATTTCTCCTAACATCTGCTGCCTTTTGCACCGTTCTTCCGAGAGCCAAGATCATCCTTTCTTTCACTGCCAGTTTACGAGTCTGCTATGGGGAAAGTTGTTACAGACCTTTTAGATTACTTGGTGCTTTACTTATAGATCAAAAACAAATCTGAGTTCTCTCATCACCGGACATCTTCTTAAAGATAAAGCAAAGTGGATATGGGAATTGGCGGCAAAATTAATTTCGTGGAAAGTTTGGTTGGAAAGAAATCATCGGGTTCACAAAACTTGGGATATTATTCACTATAAAGTGTCTCTTCTAGCTTCTATTTCTAAACTTTTTAGTAATTATTATGTCTTTTTTATTAATGTCGACTGGAAAAATTTCTTGTAATCTGGTTAGTGTGGGTTGATTTCTTATCATCCTTTTGTTTTCTCTCTTTTGATTAATGCAATTTTCAGTTTCCTATAAAAAAAAACAATAATGTTACACGTCAATAACTGTTAAGGATCCCACATTGGAAATATGAAGAAACCTAACATTGTTTATAAAGTCTAAGAATCACTTCTCTCATTATCAATTAGTTTTAGATGGAAATCCAAGATTATTAAGAGTAACATCGATCAATCAATTCGTTACAATTACTTAAATGTGAGTAACCCATTCACGTGAATCATCACGTACACTATGCTCACCATTGTCTCTCATAGTCAGTAAATAAGTCAATTCCAAATCATGCTACCAAAAAATGGATACACTCCCATAAACAAAAACTTGCATATCTAGTTAATCATCCATATTAAACAATCAGAGCGAAATCAAAATCATGTCATAATACTGGAACTATGAAAACATTCAATAACAACTTCAATTTAACATATGAAAAGAAAAAAAATCAACAAACCTACTAAAAAATGAATTCCAATTGTAATAAATTTATCAATAATAAATTATTTCAAACTAAATTCAAATCATCTTAAATTCATCCCCGTTCTTTATTTGTTAACAAGACAAAATAAACTTAACAAAATACATATATTATAAAGAATAAACTTACATAACATCAATCATTATCAGAAATTAATTTAGATACAAATTAATTTATCTACTTATCTTTGTAATTCACTACCAGTATTCTGTGGCAAAACAAGGAAGAAAGTTGCCATCGCCATTTTACAAAACCATAATTTAATAAACAGTAAAATAAATCAGCTAGAAATCTAGAGGAACCATAAACTAAATCGATAGAGAAAGAGAGAATTTTACCAGGCATCGGGATCAGGTGGGTCTTCGACGGGGGAGATGAGAAAGCTCTGCTTGCTGAGACGAGACAAGGGTTTCACCTTTCAGCTGACTAAAGCGGAGACCGAAGGACTAACTCACAGGCTACGCTGGTCTGGGCATTGTAGATAGATTTTGGGCCTGAACCAAAACCGAGCCGTTGGTTGGTTTGTATTTCTGAAACGAGTCGAATAGAACTTACCGCTTTGACTATTATTTTAATTATGTAAACTACGAAAATTCTATAAATCACGACTTATAATAATTACACTCTCAAACATTTCAATTCGAAAAATTGGACTTCTAAATCTAATAAAGTATTAAATATTGAACTCCAAGTCTTATCCCATCAATCAAATATTATATTGAGAGAGTTTTCTCCTCTTTAAGATGTTTTTTAAAAATTTACCTAAATGACCTTGAAATTAGGACCCTGATGAAACTAAACCTCAATTTTCAGTTTTCTTAAATAAGACCTTATGTTAATGTCACATAAATGTGAAAAGACCAAAAGCTCATTGAAAACAATTCATTAACAACATTTCTTCTAACTTAAACTTCATTTTTCTCTTTTTTTTTTTTTCTCTCTCTCTCTCTCACTACAAAAACACTCACGATTCTCTCTCTCTAAACTCTATACTCACTCAAAGAAGAAGAATATATGATTTTTATTCATTTTCGCTTTGTTCAAATGATCTTCGTTTTGAAAAATTAAGTTATCACACGTTCGTCTATTCTTCTTGGTATCTGGCTATCGCATGAGGATCAGTCAGATCTAATAACTGTTAACTGTGATCTGACCATCATAGGTAATGATCGGTCTGAGCAATCTATTGTTGCATGTGATCTAACCGATCACAGGTAATGATCGATCAGATCACAGGCAAGGATCGGTCAGATCATAAATTAACAGGTTTTTTTTAATATTCATCTTTCTATCTACTGACATTAAATCTTATTTGTATCTGTGTCTATTTGTTCATATGGCAATGGTAAGATTGTTTATTCGATATGGCGGACATTGAGACAGTGATGGATACAACTATATCGGTGGCTCGTTGAGAGGAATAATCGTGGAGAAATTTAATTTTATATTATAATTTTACTATCTACATCCTCATCCAAAACCAAATACATTGTCCTCATGCATCTCAATCCAATGCAAACGCGGAAACAAACGCCCCCTTAAGTGTTTTTCAAAACAATATTGTTACTTGTCATGTCAATAACATCAATCAATTTGATACAATTGTCTAAATGTGAGGAACACAAGTGAGTAAATCATCATGTGCACCAACTAACAATCTAAAAGAATGACCATCGCAAAAAATTGCCTCTCACTATTAAGTCAAAAAAAATATATTAATAAGACTCTCACTATTAAGTCAATAAACAATCAATTCCAAATTAAGCTACCACAAAGTGCATACACTCCAAAAAACAAAAACTAACATATCCAGTTAATCATCCATACTAAATTAATCATAGCAAATCAAAATCATGTCATAACACTGAAACTAATGAAATTTTTCTATAACAATTTCAATTTAACATATGAAAAGTGAAAAGAAAACCAATGAATATATCAAAATGAAACGAATTCAAATTTAAATAAATTATCAAAAACAAACTCAAACTAAATTCAAATGATCTAAGATTCATCCCCTTAAAACAATCTAAGATATATCTTAAGACAAAATGAACTTAACAAAATACGCATATTATTAAGAATAAACTGTTGGAACCGGAACTCAAATAACAACAATTGAGATGAACACATCAATATATATTGATATCGACATTGTTTATATAATCAAAATAGATTAGTAATAACAAGAAATTAATTAAAACGAAATACTGAAGGACAAGTTTACAAAGCGTAAAACTTCAAAGCACGGTCAAGTCGTTGTCCTGAAGTCGATATTGCCCCGCTCGGATTGTTTGCAATCCAATGGCAACTCGGCTCGGCAGGATTCAATGCAGCTTTTCGTGAGAACAACAATCAGATACTCACGAACCTGGCAGAACCCCTCAAGAATAGCTCTCCAAACCTTTATACATATTAGACGGAAAATGTGAAGAACACGAAGAACGAAACAGACAAATCAGATATAACAATCTGATTTCTAGATATCTTTCAAATGAAAAGAGGGCCTCCTATTTATAGGAGATCAAAACTTGTAACTCCCAAAACCAATTTATAATTGATAATAAAGTCTCAAAATTAATACATATGAAAATGGCCAAATAACAGACACCACTAAATTTATATCATTCATATTTCTCAAATTCAATTTGCAATTGAATGACGGACAATGAATTCATTTTTGACTTTGAGTCAAATACGCATATGAAATTTAATTGAAATTTGTAATATATAAATATATATATTAAATCTAATTTCAATAAACCATATAGTTTTTTATACATATTACTTTCAAACATTATTTTATATATATAACATATAAAATTTCCAACATAAACTTGTTAAGGATCCTACATCACAAAGTTTTGAAAAGAGAGTCCATGATTATTAAGAAAACTTACTGTAACGTCTCGTTAATTTCCCCGTTATTTTTTCTTTCTATTTAGCTATTTATTTTAATTTAATTATTTTAGGTTATAAGTTATTTAATTTAGTTTAGTTTAATAATGTTAATTTATAACTTATTTATTAAGTAGTGTTAATATTATTAATTAAGCAAGTTAAATTCTTAGGGTTTTGTAAATGACTTAGGAGAGTGATAAAAGTGGGGCCCTTCAACCTTGTCCTAATCCTAAAAACTAGGGCAACAAACCATTAGCCATTTTATTTCTCATTATTTAAATTAATCTTATTCATTTTATTATTATTTCTATTTAATATAAAAAAAAGGGAAAAGATCAACTTTCCTTCCCCTTCCTTCGCATCACATCAGACCCCAACCCTTTTTATTATTGTTTTTATTTTATTTTTATTCCAATTTCTCTTTCTCTCTCGCCCAAACACATTTTACTTTATTTATTTCTATTTCTTTTCTTTTCTTTTCATTTCACTCACACTGTGTGAGTCACACTCTCTCTCTCCCTCACGATTTCGTCTGCCGACTCTCTTCCCTTTTTTTCTTTTCATTTCACTCACACTGTGTGAGAAGAACGGTCTGACTGAACCGCTGGCCGGTTCGACTGAACCGCAGGCCGGTTCGACTGAACCGGTCTAGCTTGGTTCTGTTGGTTTTTCTTACAATTGGAGTCGATTCTCGCTACTTTTAACTCCGTTTTCTCGCTAATTAATTGTAATTAATTATTTTCCAGGTTCCGGACAACTTTAGAGACGTTGTTCTTGTTTGATTTGAAGCCGGTTCTTGGTTATTGCGTTGTTACTAAGCTTCAAAGGTGAGGATAAATAGAATTTTATAGTAAATTTAGAAATCAAATACTTGAACGATTTGTATGATTTGGGAGTTAAGTAAAATTGGAATTAAGTGAATTATAGCATGCTAATTTCGTGAATTTATAGGAATCGGGAGTATAGAATTGATATGGAAATTATGGATTTTACTATTCTTGGGAGTTTAAGTATGAAACTATTGGGTTTAGTTATGTTATAGCTTAAAGTATGTTTACCATGTGTTCTTGGAAGATTTATTTACGATAGTAAGATATTCCTGATTAATTGAACTTTTACTGAGACTGGGCCTTTCCAGTGATAGTTACCTTATGTTCTTGGAGATTATTTACAATATCGAGGTTTTCTGATTACCTTGGACTTTTACTGAGACTGAGCCTTCCAACATTGGTTTTTAGTACATAAGTCATTAGATGATTTCAGGATTGTTGTGATCGATAGAGTATGGGCTTATGACCCGATACGTTCTCATGTTCTTGATTAATAATTCTCTGATGAGATGTTCTAAAATTGGTTCTCTGTTTATTTTTGGTTCTCGAATTTCTGAATCTATATTATCACACTTGTTTGCATGGAGATGAATAATGAGATAATGCATAGACTACGTGTGCTTGCATTATTTGGTATTATTCATAGTTCAGTATATGTATCATGAGGCATGCATAGAATACGTGAGCTGCATGAACGGAGGAGATGAATAATGAGATAATATTTAGTTGTGTGAGATAGTATTATCTGGTATTATTCATAATTACTATGATCATATACATTCTCAACTGCTTAGACTACGTGAGCTTTGCATATCATTGGTGAGATAACGAGATCGTGCATTGACTGCGTGTGCTTGCACCCTCTGACGTTATTCACCCAGGAGGTTCTATTCTATAATGCATAGACTACGTGAGCTAGCATTTGATCTGTTCTATAATGCATCGACTACGTGAGCGAGCATTGGTTCTTGATAAGAAAGTAAAGGCTTTGTGAGCTTTACTTGATATTGGAGTGAGATAATGGGATCGTGTATTGACTACGTGAGCTTGCACCATCTGACATGATTCACATGTTCTATGTTCTATGATCTAAGCTCTATGTTCTATGATCTATGTTCTCGGCTCTATGATCTTGATCTTATTGTTAGTTAAGACTACGCGAGCTTAGCTCGTTCTAGATATTTTCCCTGAAAGTTAAACGTATGATTACATGTTCCATTTACTAAGAGTTTGAGAGACTTGACTACTTGCATGATCTTCATTCTTGTTCTTTATTTCCTGTTCTTGGGAGAATTACATGACTTGATGTTCGGAAATTGGTTTGGGTAGTCAAGAGACAATAGCATTCGTTGGACACAAATCTGGATTGGATTTGGGATCTAAAGTTACTTTCTATTCAATTTATCTTCACTGGGTTTCCTGCTCATTATATTACACTTTCAGGTACGGGATGCGATCGTGGTCGTGGTTGTGGAGCTGGTGCAGCATGATTCTGAACCGATGATGACAATGGATGGACTTTGTTTGTGTAGTCCGTAGACTACTCGTGTCATGACACCTTCTTTTATCCGTTTTGTTTAACTTTGGGTTGTTGAGCTCTTTTGAGCATTTCTACTTATGTTTATTTGGTTCTATGATTTCCGGATTTATGAAATTATTTACATTATGAGTTTGAAACTTTATGAAAAGGGAAGCGCTTCCTATATTTGAATGTTTAATGATTTGGATTTCATTTTGAAATCAAATGATGTTTTAACGATTTACAGGTTTTCCATTATTATTTCAAATCTCCCGCTTGTGCTATCTTTTAATTCTATTTTAAAAGTCGGGTCGTTACACTTACAAAATTTCAATCGTTACCAGGCACAAATTTAAATACAAATTAATTTATCTACTTATCTTTGTAATTCACAAATTAGAATTCCCTTTTTGAACGTAAATCCAATTATAAATAAAGAATTAAAATGGTAAATTTGGTGGGTATGACAATTAATAACTTATGATTCATAAATAACAGAAACGTAAGTTCCAAACATACTTGGAAATTTGGGTAAATTGACCTCCAAAATTAACAACTAATGGTTATTGATCTCCATATTTATTTTAACCTTTTTTGACCCTTTGATGATGTCACTTTGGTTTGAAATGTCTAAAATATCCTTCACAACTCTTCTCCATTGAGCTCTAATTTTACCTTTCATGGAGGTTTTTTTCTCCTTCACTCTACATCTTCACCTTTTTCCCTCTCAATCCTCTCTTTACCTCTTCTAATAAAGATGTAAAGAAATTTGATTGAACGTATAGAGAAGAAGAATAGGAAGAAAAAGAATAGGAGGTGACGGATTTGTGAAAACAAAAAAAAAAAACGCATTGACCGGAATCTATGAATTCCGGTCCGGAATTGGATTCCGGAGCGGTTTTCCCAATTCCGGACCGGTTTTCGGACCAGAATTCATAGATTCCGAACCAGTCTCCGGACAAAGAGCAAGTTTAGGTCTTAGAAGGCAAAAAAAAAAGTGTATAGACTTCGGACCGGAAACCGCTCCGGAATTCAATTCCATACCCGTTTCCGGTCCGAAGTCTATACATTTTTTTTTACCTTCTAAGACCTAAACTTGCTCTTTGTCTAAAAAATCTTAGATGATGTAAAGGTAATTATTGATAAATTCTTGAAAATTGCGAGAGGAGCTCGAGATTTTTTAGACGATGAGCGAGTTTTCAACTCAACAAACAAAAGTTTATATTTCCTATGACGGGATTTTTAGATGATGGCAAAAAAAATGCAACAAACAAGCAAGATGAAGTTGGTGATTTGTTTTAGAAGAGGTGGAGAGAGGAATATAAGGGAAAGGGTGAAGATGAAGGGATAGAGTGAGGGAGGAAGAAACTTCCATGAAAGGTAAAATTGGAACTCAATGGAGAAGAGATGTGAATGATATTTTAGACATTTCAAACCAAAGTGACATCATCAAAGAGTCAAAAAAGGTTAAAATAAATATGAAAGTCAATAACCATTAGTTGTTAATTTTTACCTTTATTAGAAACTTGGAGGGTTTTTTTTTTTAGATAAAAACTTCTCCAATTTTTATTTTTTTAGTTTAATCTACTTATATTGGTATCTAGTTATCTAGATAGGTGAAGACAGAGGACTGTAAATTTTTTTAATCCTATGCTTAAATTCTCCTTCAATAGAGGGAATTGTTCAAATGAGAAGAATGAAAAAACGTACATGAAAGTTCAGAGCCAAGATGGTCTTGTGTCGTTCTCTTTTGCGGAGGTGCAAATGTGTTTCACAAGAGTGAAAAGCAGCATGTTGGTTTAGACTTTAGTGTTGAATGATTTGCATTGACCTTTAAAGGAAGGAAACGACGAGAAAAATTTGAGAATGGAAATCTGCATCAAAGATAATTGTGGAGTAAATTGAATTAGATATGTTGTGGGGATTTAAATTTATAGTATGAGTTGTGAGGGATTTGGTTACTGGTGATCACTCTGAAATTTCAATAGCAAATGGCTAATGAAGTCTTGTATTTTGAGGGACAGAAATGTTGTTTGTAGTTAGCATGACATCCATTGTTACTCCAATTAATTGAAAAATGCATGCCTTCATACCCCTTACGTTTCAATTTCTTTCCTTTGGCGTTGGCCAAGACTCCTAAATATGTTTTGTCATGAAAATTGGAACGATTTTTGAATGTCGGAGATGTTTGCATTGACAGTCAGGATAATGTATGATAAAGACTCAGGCCGGTCCAGAGGCTTTGGATTTGTAAACTTTACGAATGAAGATGAGGCACAATGTGCAAAAGATGTAATGGATGGGAAGGTGAGTAACTACAGAGTTTATAAACTCATGATCCCATGTCCTTAAATTCAAGGTTTTATGTGAAATCATTGCAGGCTTTATTAGGGAGACCATTGAGAATAAGCTCTGCCCTCGACAAAGTTCGTGGAGCACCTGTTGTCGTCCCTCGACTTTCAAACATCGTTGGTCACAATTCTTGAAGCTTTTTGTATTTTTATGTTCTCATAGTAGAAATATGTAAAATATGAATCGTTCAATTCTCATTTCTTAATCTGATTCCAAAATTTATTTGTATTAAGACAAGTAGAAACAATATTATGAAAGGCATCAAATAACGCAATGCAAATTCAATATCAGCTTTCTAGTTTGTAAGCTTTTATGCTGTCAATGGCACATAGCTAAAGGAATGAAGGAGTATTGTGATTGCATGCTTTGTATTGCTACTTATCGTTTACCTTTTGTAGGATATGATGGGGATTTCACATTTGTTCAGAAGCTTCTTCCCTTTTTGGGAAATTTAGTGGATAGTGATTAATGACAATCATTTTACACAATTATTGTACTAAATATATTACAGAATAATAATGATGATGATGATTATACCTCCTTAACTTTAAGTTGAATGTATAACAATTTTTTTTTATAATATTTATGAATGTGTTTATAAAAACAATTACAAACAATGTACTCTAAAAAAAATTATAAACAATTAACTGCTAGTTTTGAAAATTACTTCATATATTTACATAATTTAATAATTACCTAGATCTTGATAACTGTTCCTCTCCTTTTCTTTACAATTTTTTTTATAAAAAAAAACATTTAATTTGAATCTAGTTAAATGATACGAAGAAGGATAGTGACATTGAACCATAAGAACCTCAAAAAACTCTTGAAATAGTGAGAGCTAATATATAAATAAACCTCAGGACAAGAGACAAATCTAACTTTCGGGCGAGCTAAGACACAAGTAGAGACTATCAATTTCACAACCAGTTAATGTGTAAATAATCAACTGAAACAAATTTTTCATGGAACAAAAAAAAGATTACAATTCAAAAATGAAATAAATATACAATTGAGCGGGATGGAAAAGATAGAAAATCAAAAGTTAAAGCACAATTGAAACATCCCCATTTGACTAATTGGCTTTACTCCTCCCTATAATACGTTCCTTCATGGTACTCATCCAAGGTCAACTAGAAATATCCACATCTTCCAGGTAACTATAAAAAAGCAAATTAGCAAATACTTCAAAAAAGTACAAAAGAGGATGACTTAAAAAAACAGCAGATAACAACGGAACTAATCTAATAATAAGATTGTGAAGTCAGTAAGTTAGTTTATGCCGTTATTAACATCATATTTTCATTGAAAATAATACCATTTACTTATAATTTCAAAGAAAAACTGATGTAATAAGCAAGCCAGACAATTTTATGGGTAGTAAATGTAAGCATATCCTACAGACTTGAGAAATCCAAATCAATTTTCCATCAAAACTATCGAGCTTTAACTAAATTACATAAACTAAAAGTACAGGAATCAAATTGACTAATGTGACAAAAAATGAGTGAAAAATGTAACTAAACGTAATGACATATACATACATTTATACGTTATGTATGGGAGAATCCCGACACCAACGAGTAAAATCTCCTTGTGCTTCAGGACCCCATAGTAACAACAAAGAGTGTGCTAAACTATTAGCAGGGAACAATGCGCTTGAGGCAAACAGATCAAGCTCTCTAAAACATACATTTCAGAAGATTTATTGTCATTAGTGTACTCTACTCCACGACGTTGGGGATCGTCTTCTTCTTTTTCCTTCTATTCTTGGGCTTTACAGCATCCATCAGAGTTTTTTTTGCATTTCCTTCTGACTCAGTCCTATCAGCCACAGGAGGTATCCTATCATCTTCAGCTTGTTCATCTATCTTAGTGTCCGAGGACACTTTCTGACCTCTCAAGTCTTTTTGTTTCTTCATGGGGGTTAGGTTTCCTGCAACAAGCTACCATAAGAAAGACCAGAACAGAGGATTGAAAATGAAGTTCAATTCTGATGTAGAGAATGGTTGGAAGTAAAGTTCTCTATCATTAGTTTTATGCAATTTCAAACTAAATATAGAGACAATTATTAAGTGAACTTTTCTTCTACCAAAGTGCTGCCGAATATCAATGACCTCTACAGGCTACATTCTGATATGATCCAAACCTTATTGATATTGATTAAATATTAACAAATATACAAAAAAAAAAAGTAAACAAGTTGAAAATAGAGATTTTTGTTTATAATTATTTATCCTCATTTCCACCCCTCTTCGATTTTGGATTTCTACGAAGTTTCATGTCCCCAGTTTTTTCTAAATAAAAATTAATTAAATATTAACAAATATACAAGAAAAAAAAGTAAACAAGTTGAAAATAGAGATTTTTGTTTATAATTATTTATTGGTTTTTTTTTTTGATGGAAAGATAAACTTTCATTAATCAAATAAGGTAAAAACAAATACAAGAGGATGAGAAATCCTCCCAGAAAAACAGGAAAAAAATAAAAAATAAAATAAAGACTAAATAAAAGAATTCCATTTATAGAACATGGAATGTGAAGGAAAATCGAAATCTACACTATTTACAACTTTAGCCCAACTAAAAGCTCTTGAAGCAAAAGAATCCCAAAGGAAAACCCAAGACTTGGATTCTTCCATAAAAAGTCGAGAATTGCGTTCCAACCAAATAGTCCACATGGAGCAACACTGCACATTTCTGAAAAATTCTTCTTTTTTGTGGAATTTTTGAACCAAAAAAGTCTGTAATCAATAGATCTCTAGCATCCTTTGGAGGAACCCAACTTAAGTCAAATTGTGAAAGAAGTTTGAACCAAAGCTTGCTTGTGTAATTACAATGAAGAAAAAGGTGAGAAGCCGATTCACAACTCTTGTAACACAAAAAACAAATATGTGGAGATAAAGAGAAAGTGGACAAACGAGATTGCAAGACATCCCCCGTGACTAGTTTACCTAGATAAAAAGTCCAAAGAAAAATTGGATTTTGGGTTGAAACCCCGAAAACCAAATTGATTTAGAAGGAAAAGAATCGAATGAGGGGAATGGGAAAGAAAAGAAAAGAAAGATTTGCAAGTAAAAGAACCCGAAGGATGAAGAATCCAAGAAATGCGATCAGTTGAGGTAGAAGGTAAAGTATGAGAAATAAGACTAAGAAGAGAAGAAAATTCCAGAAATTCCTCATCTTTAAAATTCCTAAAGAAAGAGAGATCCCAAGATTTAGAATCCAAATTAAAAAGAGAGAAAATGGTGGCAAAACGATTTTTTGTTATACGGTATAATAGAGGAAAAGAAATAGAAAGAGGGGAATCAGAAATCCAAATATCTTCCCAAAAACGAATACCTAGTCCATTACCAAGAATGAGCTTTGTACCCTTAGAGAATGAGGGAACACATTTTGAAATAGATTTCCAAGGGCTACGAAATGTCCCAAATTTCACAACCAAAGAATTCCAATCAAAACTAAAAGATCCAAACTTGCTTTTAATAAAAGAAGCCCAAAAAGAATTTGATTCAGAAGAAAAACGCCAAATCCATTTTCCAAGCAAAGCCAAGTTTTTTAATTCAAGATTACCAATGCCCAAACCACCCAAAACTTTTGATTTACAAACCGTTTTCCAGTTAACAAGATGCAATCTTTTCCCTTCCCCAATATCATCCCAAAGAAAGTTTCTAAAAGTTCTTTCCAAAATTAGAACCACCTTTTTAGGCATTTTAAAAAGTGACAAATAGTAAATTGGGAGATTTTGAAGTACCGAAGAAATGAGAGTTAGTCTACCCCTCCTGGAAAAGCAGCCTTTCCTCCAACCATCAAGCCTAGAAGAAACCTTATCAATCACGGGTTGCCAAAAAGAGAGGTTTGAAGGATTTCCACTTAGAGGGAGACCTAAATACTTAATGGGCCAATTCCCATGAACACATCCAATAGAGTTTGCAAGAGATGAAACTCTAGAGATATCAACATTTAAGCCAAGTAAAGAGCTTTTTGCAAGATTTATTTTCAAACCGGACATGACCCCAAAAACTTTAACCACTTCCAGAAGATTAAAGATAGAAGAGTCCTTATTTGCTACAAAAAAGATGGTGTAATCAGCAAATTGGAGTTGAGATAAAGCAAAATTATCTTGACCAATATGGAAGCACTCAATGACTTGAGAAGAGACAGCTTTTTCCACCAAACGGGACATAACATCGCTCACAAGGTTAAAAAGAAAAGGTGAAAGGGGATCACCTTGTCTAAGGCCACGGGAGGCTTTAACAGACCCTTTGGGACAGCCATTCACAAAAATAGAGAAGTTTGCAGTTTGTAAACAACCTAAGATCCACTTCCTCCACTTTGAACCAAAGCCCTTATTCTGAAAAACTGAATCTAAAAAACCCCACTCCACATGGTCAAAGGCTTTCTCAAAATCAATCTTAAAAATAAGGCCCTCTTTTTTCTTACGATTGTACTCCCCAATGGCTTCATTAGCAATCAGAATTGGATCTAGAATTTGTCGTCCTTGAACAAAGGCTGATTGAGAGTGAGCAATAGTAGCACTCAAAACAGATTTTAACCTAGAAGCTAGCACTTTAGCAATGATTTTGTAAAGGCTAGTGACAAGAGAAATTGGCCTAAAATCAGATAGAGAAGCAGCACTACTCTTTTTAGGAATGAGACAAATGTGGGTAGCATTAGTGCGTAAATTTATGACCCCATTCCTAAAGAAATCCAAAAACACATTAAAAGGTCCACTTTAATCAAATCCCAAGACTTTTGAAAAAACTCCATCGAAAAACCATCAGGCCCGGGGGATTTGTTTCCATCACAATCAAAAACTGCAACTCTAATTTCTTCCAAGCTAAAGGGTCTTTCTAGGAAAATTGCTTGATCAGTACTTATTGGATCCCACTCAATTCCTGAAAGCGAAAAAGAACCTTTTGCAGCAGAAGTGTAAAGTTTCTCAAAATGAGTTGGTTTGAATACCTATGTTTATAAAAATACTTAATAAATGGACTCATCTTTCTAGACCTCTTCAGGAGACGTTCCCTGCTCTTTTCCGTCTTTCCCTTGCTCCTCAGGCCACGGTTTTTGATTGTTGGGATCCTCTTTGTGGAGTTTGGAACCTCACCTTTAGAAGGAATCTCAAGGATGATGAAGGTGAGGATTTTGTCTCCTTACTGGCTTTGATCAATTCCTACAAACCGGATTCTTCCATGGACGTGAGAGTTTGGACTGGAGGTGGAGACAATTTTTCTTGTAAGAATGCTTTTGGGGACCTTTTTAAGGATGAGTCCTCCCTCCCCATTGACCTCATAAACGCCTTATGGAAGGACGATTACCCTAAGAAGGTCAAGGTTTTTTTGTGGACTTTATTCCATGGAGGGTTGAACACTAATGATAAAATTCAGAGAAGATACCCTACAATGGCTCTAAGCCCAAATCGCTGCATTCTGTGTAACACTAATGAAGAGGACCCGAAGCATCTTTTTTGGGACTGTCCGTTTACCTCCCAGATTTGGTTCAAATTGCTTGATATTTTCTTGATCCACGGCCCGAGCCCTTCGACGCTTCCTTCCCTTATTCATGGCTTTTTGTGCGGGGTGGTGCTGAGTAAGAAAGCACTTGTGATTTGGCATAATGCGGTTCGCGCTATTCTATGGCTCATATGGTGGGAGAGGAATAAGAGGGTCTTTCACGAAGAGTCGTTGGATATCAATGATCTATGGGATTTAGTTGTCAGATTTGCTTCGCTTTGGTCTGCCCAATCTAATTTTTTTTGTAATTATCCCCCCTCATATATTGCCCCTAACTGGAAGAATTTTTTGTAATCCAGGGGTGCTTTTTGTTCCACCTTTCATTAATCAATGAAATATTGAAATGTTTATTACAAAAAAAAAAATACTTAATAATTTAAAGTAATGTATGATATCAATTAAAAAAAATCTATTATTAATAATTAAAAGGTTGAGGCTGGGGATGGGAAATGGTTTCCCCATCCACAATCCGCTGCGATCGGGTTTTTCAATTTTATTCCCATTTGACCTCATCCCCGATCAAATCAGAGATTCACACACTATGGATATTTCTGCCATACCCAGTCAACAGGAGTCAAAAGTCACCAACAATGTTGATATGTCCCTCAAAAATTAATGCTAACGAGATATAGTCCGTTACATACATCGAAACAACTATGGTGATCATAAGCTATTTGTTGATAACCATAACCCAATCAAAGTCAAATCTCACCTGCCTTTTTTTCTCTTTGCCTTTCTAACTTCTTTTTTCATGTACTTCTAATTGCTTAAGGTTCAATAAATGACACCAATAATAGTTTATAGAGAAAAATTCATTTCTACCCCTGTTCTATGAAATTAAGAGTTCTACAAAAGCCTCCACATTTTTTTATAGAAAGATTAACTTTCATTGATGAAAGATAAAATAATACAATTTGGAGGATGAGGAATTCTCAGAGACGAAGATAAAAGCCAAAAAAAACAAACTAAAAGAATGCTAAAAGACAGAAGCCTCCACATGAATCACCAATAGCTTTAAAACACATCGAAATTCCAAATGCTAAAAGGAAGATTTCTGAAGTATAAAGTCCTTTAAAAAAAATTCTGTCTTCTAGTGAAGTTGCAATATCAATAAAATTTGAGTAATTTAGAATAATTTTCAAACTATATCGATTCTATGTACTATGAATATGAAGTAAACATTTGACGTGAGAATGTAAAATGATAAAAAATTTAAGTAGATAGAAATTGTAATTCCAAAGTAAAGTACCGTGAGAAGCTAAAGTAGCTTTCAAGAGATCTGAATCAACGCCTTTGGAGTAAGGATCCCTGAGAGGGGGGGAATTGAGAAGTCAATACCCAAGCAAGCATGGCATATATTTGTATGCGTGTGATATTGTCAAATCACCAAAAAAAAATCTCTTATTTCTTTCCCATGGCCAATTTCAGAATCGTACATTCACCTGCTCCTCATGCCCATTATTTTTAATTAAAGGTTATAATCACCTCCAACTGTCCGAGGTGAAAACCACTAACGAGTCATAAACTTAATGAGATTAAAAGAACTTTCCTTACAAAGTAAGACATAATTACAAAATAAAACAAAAAAACCAAGATTTTAATTTGGAAAGAATGTTCACAAATGCTAGTAAAACATTTGAGAAAGCAAAAATTATTGTTGTTAGCATCAATTAGTGTTCAACTACTTTTAACTTAAGGAATGTAGTCAGAATCAAGGTAACATCTTACCAGCTTGAAGGGCCCCCAATGAAATTCTTAGCATCCCCATCTCTCTTGTTTATCTGTTCTTGATCAGGTGAAATTTTATCACACTCCATGCTTCCACTTTGACTGGCAATGCTATCTTCAGAATTCAATTTCAATCTGTCCAGAGTATGAACTGAATATTCATTAAGACCCTTTTGTCCATCAGATATGCTTCGATTATCCTTCAAATTAGTCAAACCTTCACCCACATCTAAATTAACAGGAGGATGGCGCTTAATTTTCCGTAATTGTCTAGCTGAATTATATATCTCAACCTACATAAATTTATGGAGAAAAAGAGTAAAAGAGAATTATATAGATCATAACCACAAGTTAACACTGAAACAAAAGAACAAGACAGGATGATTATATTCACCATGCAGCTAGTACCATATTGCTTCTGCACTATGACTACGCAAGACAGAACTAATGAGAAGCATGACAGTCGCATGAACTCATTAAAAAAAAGAACTCACAGCATTTTTTATTTTAGTTGTAATATCACCAGCTTTAACGCAAGCAATTCGCAGACATTGCATGATAACACTTTGAAGTACACCCTCTCCTCCAGCTTTTTGAATAGCACAAACTTCATTGTTGGCATTAAGTGTGACAGTCATCCTTCCCCCCATAACAGCCTCTTCATAGTGAGTAGGATCTATCACCTGCATAGCACCCCCAATCAAATTAGAGAAATCCTGCTAGTTTAATTTATAGTAAATAGAAAATTTCATGAAAAAAAAAACAAACAAACAAAATGAATTTTCATTAAACAAAAAGAGTTAAAAAAAGGGCGATAAGAAATCAATCCAGACGAATCAGATTACAATTTTTTTTTAAAAAAAAAATAAGCTAGAAGAGACACTTTGTAGTGAATGATCTCCCAAGATTCATAAACCGTCCTTCGTTTGCTATTAAAGATTCAATGATTTCTTTCCCACCAAACTTCCCACGGAATCATTTTTGCCGCCAATTCCCAAATCCACTTGGCTTCGTCTTTAAAAGGATGCCCGGTGAGGAGGGAACTCATATTTGTTTTCGAACTATTAGTATAAACCCAAGTAATCTGGAAAGTCTTTTATCCCAAAGGAGACTCGTGAACCGAAAATGGAAGAAAATGTGATCTTGGCTCTCAGACAAAGTGGCAAAAACAGCAAATGTGAGGAGAGAGAGTAAAGCTCGGGGTTTTGCCTTTGAATAGTATCCACCGTATTTAAACCTCCAATAGCTAAATTCCAAATAAAGAAATTAATTTTCTTTGGACAACCAGATTTCCAAATGCCCTTATTGAAGGCCTCATCAAGACAGCCATAAGAGGTAATTAGGTATTTGTATAAGGAGGCCGAAGAGAAACCCTTCAAATCCAGACTCCAACAGAGAAGATGTTCAAGGTTCGCAATTTGTTGAGATTGGAGATTCTGGAGGATAGAGATTAAATCAGCAATTTCTCTATCGTATAAGGGTCTTTTTAAAATCAGATTCCAACAAACATTACTATCACCCAATAATCTGCCACCAAAGCTTTGCTTATTGCTGGCTAAAGAAAACAGTCTGGGATAAATTCTCTTAAAAGGAAGATCTCCCATCCAGCAATCATGCCAAAACCGGATTCTATTTCCATTTCCAAGCTTAAATCTGAACAAATCCACCATCTTTTTTCTACAAGAAATCACAGACTTCCACCGGGGTTTCCCTTGATATTGACTCTAGAGTTTGTGAACCATCCATCCTTATTAAAGGCATAAATACTAGAAATGATGGAGTGCCAAAGAGAGTTTACCTCGGTTGGGAAACGCCAAGTATTTAGACATGAGAGCCAAATTCTTCTCTTTCAGATTTCCAATTCCAAGACCTCCACCATCTTTCCGCCGCTTAACTGCCTTCCAATTTGGAAACAGTTTTGTGAGTCACTGCTCAAAGTCCATCTGTCGTCACCTTTCTCAAAACCTTATGCATACTGTTGACAAGACTGATAGGTCTGAAGTCTCCCATGGTGGTTGCCTCTTTCTTCTTAAGAATCAGACAAATGAAATTTTCCTTCAAGAAAGCATCGAGGGGTTCTCAAAAAAGTCTTGGAACACTATCATTAAGTCATTCTTGATAATGTTCCAGCTCTTTTTATAGAACTCTATAGAGAAACCAACCCAGACTATTGATGGCATTCCAAATCTCCAAGCTGTCAAACGGACAGGAAAGATCATCATTATCCTCATTTCCAATAGGATCCCATTGCAGGCCCTCAAAAATAAATCTCTCAATTTGGAGTTGTGTATACAGCACCTGAAAATAGTGAGTGGCTTCTGTTTCAATAAGAGAATCAGTCTCAAGATGCTCTCCTTTTATCATTACCAGCTCTGAAATTCTGGATTTTTTCCTTCTGTTGTTGGCGAAAGAATGGACAAGTCTTGAATTTTCATCTCCTTCCTTGAGCCACGCGATTTTACTTTTTTGAAGCCATCTCTGATTCACCAAATCAAGGATTCTCAGAAATTCCATTTTCAAACGAATTCTAGTCTCCTGATCCTCCAAAGAAAACAAAGAAGATTCCTCTTTGAGATCCAAATCTCTGATTTCACACTGAAGTTCAATCTTCTTGAATTTCAAATCTCCAAACGTCTCCTTGTTCCATTGCTTGAGAGCGCCGTTCAATCATTTTAATTTCTGGTTAAAACGGAAACCCGGCCAACCATCACAACTATTATCAGGCTACCATTAAGAAATAAAATCCAGAAATCCATGATGGGACAACCAGAAGTTTTTGGATTTAAATGGCATTGGGCCCCAGGAGAAAGTATCAGTTTCAAGAGACAGGGGGTAGTGATCAGAGACCCGACGAGCTTTGCGGTTGACTCTGGAATCTGAGAATTTATTTAACCAATCATTGGAAACAAGAAATCTATCCAACAAATAAAAAGTGGGGCATCCTCGCATGCTGGACCAAGAGAATTGGCCATTAAGCAATGGAAGAGCATTCAGCTCAAGATTAGCGATTAGTTCGTTGAACTTTTGCATACTCCTTGTTATCCTCCGTCCTGTGGATTTCTTGGCTACCCATCTTGCCACATTAAAATCCCAGCCATACACCAAACACCTTGACAAAGGCCAAACAAATCATAAATCTCCCTCCAGCAACTACCCCTGCCTTATAGAAAGGATGAAGTAATCCGACAGCAAGTGTCGTCTTCTAAAGTTGTTTTTAAAGAGAGGGAGAAAGAACCCTCAACGACTTCCGTAACATTCAAAGAATCTTCCTTCCACATCACAATTTGACCTTCAGCCGAACCCACAACTCCAATAAAAGCCCAGCCAATATTCCTCGAACTCCAAATAGATCTGATAAGCAATCTGTCAACAAACTTCTTTTTAGATTATTGAATTAGCACCACATCCAGATCAAGACTACAAATTAAATCATGGACGCCCTACGCTTATCCCAATTTCCCAAACCTCTAACATTCCAGGAGACTATTAACATTCAAGAATAAGCCAGTGGTGGAAGGAGGGGGGTGTGGAATCTGCTTATGGATAAATCTTCTAACAGGAATAGGAGACACAGTCACCCCTTTCTTTTAGAGATAATCAGCCAACATTCTCCAATGAACCAAATGCCCTCTGGTTTCTTCTGAACCCAAAATCTCCTCAATGAAATCCGTATTGATTTCCTCTGCATGCTCATCTTCTATGCTCTGAAGCTGAAAAGGATAATTTTTAACCACATCAATTTCTTGTTTCTCTAAAGAACTTGCTTCAATCTCCGTTGAAAGAGACACAGATTTAGCGGGAGAGATTTTGAATAATCTACTATGAGAGTATTCTACTAACTCATCCATTTGTTCATCTTGTTGAAGAAAAGAATCTCTTTCCAAAACATCTAGGGAGTTGGCCTGACTGCTGCAAGCGGAGGAGCCTAAACGTTCTTCAATTTCCAAATGAAAGTTTTCATTTTGATCTTCTTCAGCCAAATCTCATCTCCTGATTAACCAAGGGACAAAGAGAATCAGAACGACCTCTCCAACGAAAAACCTCGTCGCCGCTTCCCGGGAGAAACCACCGTGAATCACTCTCTTTTTAGTCAGAAAGAGGCGAGAAACATAAAAAGATACTACATTCACCATCGCTTCTCTACCTCCAGGTCCCTAAACCTTAATTTTTGAGCGGATAAAACCACAAAAGTTTTCTTTGACTTTAATAACCACCTCCATGCAATTAGAGTTACGATTTGTAACGCTTTGAATAAATCCTCCAAGTAAGTTTCCCAAAGCCTAATGTAGTAGAAGACGACCACCAATCAAGGGGAAGATTTCATAGTTTTACCCAGCCTCCGTAGCTTGGAGTAACTAAAGAATTTGTATGAATAAAAGGATCCCATCTTTCGAGTTTTAAAGAAAAGTTGCCAAGTGAAAACCACTCGTTATTCGGTGACCGGCTTGAACATGGATGAAGGAAAACTAGTCTTTTTGGCCAGAAAGATGGGATATCAAATTGAGAACCTTCCGTTCAAATACCTGAGAATGCCATTCGGGGACAATTCAAAAAAGAAAAGCTTTGGGGAATATGTGATTGAAAAGGTTAAGAAACGACTGGCCTCTTGGAAAAAAAGATATTTTTTATTTTTCCAAAAGTGGTTAATTGGAAGCAAGTTTCGTGTGGTTTGAGTGAGGGTGACCTTGGAATTGGAAACTTGGACAAAAGGAATTTGGCTCTACTTGCAACATGGCTGTGGAGATTCCTTACTGAACCCCTTAGTCTATGGCACAGAGTGATTGTGAGTAAATATGTTATCAGCCAAATGGGTGGGATACGAATGTACTCACTAGAGGCACTGCTAGGAATCCTTGGAAAGCGATACCATTATGTTACCCTCTCTTCCTTAACGGTGTAAAATGGAAGGTTGGTGATGGAAAATGGATACGTTTCTGGGAGGACACTTGGCTTGGGGAAATTGCTTTCCAAGACCTATATCCATTATTGTACTCTTTAACCCTTGCCAAAAACGCACCAATTTCAGCCTTTATTCAAATTTAGGGATTAAGAGTGAACATTGATTTCCATTTTCGTAGACTAATCCGGGATAGGGAATTGCCACAACTTTCTTCCATCATCTTAAATCTTGAGGGCTTTTCTGTGAGAGAGGGCTCGTGCGATATTAGATTGTGGTCCCTAAACTCCTCAAACAACTTCTCTTGCAAATCCTTTTTTGAGTTTAGTCTAGCACCTTCCTCAAGTCCATCCACCCTTTTCTTTCAAAATTATGGAAGGTGAAGATCCCAAAGAAAGTTAAGTTCTTTATCTAGCACTGGGTAAAATTAATACTTTTGAGTTTCTTCAGCAATCTTCTTCCTATAACCAAACCCCATTGGTGTAGCTTATGCAATCTTGATTCAGAGGACCTTGACCATATCATGTAGAAGTGCAAATACTCAAGGCAAATTTGGCAAAAAAAATTTCAGACTTTCGGGATATCATGGGTGGAGAACGAATCTTTTCACCAAACTTTGAAGGAGAAACTAATTTTCCCTCTTTTCAGAGACCGAGGGAAATGTCTTTAGATAGCAGGTTTTTGTGTAATATCATGGGGGATTTGGCTGGAAAAGAATAGAAGGATATTTAGGGAGGAAATGAGATCTTGGGACTACGTTTGGGAGTTGGCATATGTTCCTTTTGGGTGTCAACTTTGAAATCCTTTTGTAATTACCCATTAGGTCTAATTATAAATAGTTGGCCCGCATACTTGTAATTAGGTGGCGGTGCGAGTGATGGTTAGTGAGTATACGATATACCTAGCTTTTTAGTTTTTGCTTTATTTTACCTTTTATTGCATTGTATTGCTTTTCTTTTCTCTTTCATTATTCTAATGAAATGGCCTTTTGAGGTGTCTTAATTCAAAAAAAAAAGGGTAAGAGATTTAAAATCCTCCTCCTTGAAACAAAAAAGGAGGGCTTCATCTGTCTAAAAATGGTTTAGAGAGCATCTAATATGAATTTTTTCTCTCATAGCATTTAAAATTTGTATCCAGTCATCATGAAGGCATTGTCTTGTAATAATAATAGTTCTATCCTAATTAATGTCTTCAAATGAAGAGACTGCCACTGAGTCTAGAGGAATATTCTTTGAAGGCTTTGCATTTAAGTTGACTCAGATTTCTCACCCACTCTTTTTCCTTTGACAACTTCCTTAGAGGAATTCTACACTGTTTTGGGATCAAACATCTCAGAAATTTTCTTTGACTTTTCAGGAGGACCATTATCTTGTCAATAAAGAAATCTTGGGAATGTTTCTTCACCCACAATTATAAATAATAATAATAATAAATAAAGTAGAGGATAATCCTGCTATATAACTGAGCACTATATACAACACACAGAAAGAACGTCTGGCATACCAGAGTACTCTCACTGCTGAAAAATGCAAAGGTTACTGCAATAGGAAGATGGTGTATAATCAAAGGAAGTGGCTCTCTAACCTGTCAAATAGCAACATTTGTATAATAAATTTTAAAAAAAATAGCAGTTGGAGAAAAAGTAAAACCCAAAAAATTTATTTATTCAACGCGAAAGAAGAAGTTCATAAACATGTGGATGCCCAGACATAAAAATGCTGATATTGACAGAAAATTTAAAATTTGTCTTCAGTTACTAAAATTTCCAAACCCGCCAATCATGCCTAAAGTAGTTATAGAAATAATATCAAAATGTTCAGGATATGACATTTTAAAACGATTATACTGCCAACAGATATTAAAAATAAATATTGAAATGCTAGATTCTTTAATTAAAAAACAATGGCACTTCATTAAAAAAGAAAATTACAAAATTGATGGGGTAAGAAATCAAGGGAGGGCAAAATGTTCAAGCAATCATCTCACAACTTCGTGATGCGAATAGAACAGAAGTAGAGATATAGTGGTGAGCAAAGTTTGTATAGAAGAGAGGAGAAGAAGAAACCTTTGATATAGAGGAGCTCGATAGTCAGGAACTAGATTGGCTAAAAGATGTCTTAGGCTAAAAGAAGTCTTAGGCTCAGCAAATCCAACAGCCACTAAACTAAATTTTCTTAGATGGGGGTTGAGGAAAAGAAAACCCAGTCTAGCGAAGAAGCCTTCCAATTAAAAAGGTCGGTTCCTGGAAGTAACTCTTTACGCACAAGTACCATATCAATACCTACAGGAGATGAGAAAGGGTGAATCCGCTTGAGAAGATGCTTCAAGACTACAAAGATGGAAAGGAGGATAAACGACTTGCTTGTGAAGTAGAACCTCAAAGTGTCTAAAAAACTAGCAAACAATGTGAATTATCAAATATGGGAACTTTAACCCGTCTCCCAGCTTCCCCGCTTCATAAACAGGGTGGGGGGGAAAAATTCCCCATTTATTATGATTGGTGAGGGGGGGGGGCCAGCCCTGTTTAGTAATTATCTTTTTTTTAATATATATATTTCCATTCTCCAGTACCCACTCCAACTCCCATGACCAAACCCCACTCCCACCATGTTCAATTGACGACCAAGCCCAGCCCAAATAAACCCTAGCCCCACTTTTTTTTATTTTTTTTTCTATTTTCTCTGCCACACCCACGCAAAGGCTCAAACGTGAATGGGGGCAGCAACCTTGTGAAATGGGAGATTGCTGCTAATCCTTTAGAGCTGGGATGTCTAGTAATTGGTAATATTGTTAAAAAACACAAATCCCTTCTCATCAAGTGGCCGTGGAGACTTCCTCTCGAGAGGGATGCGTTAGGTGCGACTACTATCAAGGCAATCCATCACTTATCTCATTCAGGTTGGAGGACTACTTCTAACCATGCGGTCTCTTTTTGGCTTCCAAGTCTAAATTTAAACTTGGTGTTGGCTCCCAAATAAGTTTTTGGCAGGATGTTTGGACATCCATGAACAGACCTTTTGCGATGATGTTCCCATCAAATTTTAAGCTTTCTACTTCTCCTAATTTGTTTGTTGCTGATATGTGGGATGAAGGTTGGAGTAATTGGGATTTTTCTTTTAGAAGAAACCTAAAGGATGGAGAAATTGAGAAATTTACTTCCTTCATGATAGAGCTCAACGGCATCAAACCAGGGACTGTCCGTGATTGCAGAATCTGGATTGGTGGGGGGGTAGACAACTTCTCTTGCAAAAAGGCCTTTAACTCCTTGGTCAAGAAGACTCCTTATCTTTCGGAAGATGTCATCAAAGTGATTTGGAGGGATAATTACCCAAAGAAAGTTAAAATCCTCTTATGGACGATCTTCCAAGGAGGGCTCAAAATCTAAAGGAGATATCCTAATATGGCTTTAAATCCTAATCGTTGCGTCCTCTGTTATGCTAATTCTGAGGATATCACTCATTTATTGTGGGATTGCCCTTATGTGACCAAGCTTTGGAGAAATTTATTGGGCATCTTCAAACTTCAAGGTCCGTTTCCCTGCCATCTCCAACCCCTGCTTCATGGTTTCTTGTGCGGTATAGCTTTCAATGATAAAGCTCTTCTCCTCTGGCAAAATGCGATTCGGGCTCTCGTTTGGCTTGTTTGGAGGGAGAGGAACAATAGGATTTTTAATGGGGAGAATGTGGAGTACCAGTATCTCTGGGATCTAATCTTAAGATATGCTTCTTTATGGTCGGCTAATTCCAAAACTTTTTGTAATTATAGTCCTTCGTTGATTGCCCTTAATTGGAGGAATTTTTTGTAATCCAAGGGTGCTATTGTAACACTTTTTCATTCATCAATGAAATGTCTCTTATATTAAAAAAAAATAGATATATGAGCACTGGAGCTTAGACCATCAAAAGCCTCTTTTGGGCTATAGTATACCAATTAGCCTCCATGGTCAAGATCTGTTTCATTGGAAACGGTTCTCTCTTATCTTCCGCTCATCAATATTTCTTCTATTTTTTTTTCTACATTCTCCAGATCTTCATTTAACAGAACCTGTGCTGCATAAATTGAGCTTGACTGCCTAGTTTCAGACAGAGCATTTCTAGGGGTCATAACAGATCGAAAACCATCACTTTCAAGGCTGCTTGGAAAAGGAGAAGATCAACTTTTACCTTCCAAAGCTTGACTATTAAGGCCATCCTCATGGGAAGCTAACTCGATAAAGGAAACATGGTTGAAAGAGGACATAACAAAGCATGAAGGGCGCACCGCGCACATTGTGAACAACAATGCCTTGAGCATGAGCTATATTGACAATCTCCACTATTTGCTTAAATATATGAAGACATTCAAGAGAATCCACAGATCTTTCTTGTTTATCTAACCACTGCCTCAAGCAAATATCACTCCATTTAATAGAACACACAAAAGAGTTGGCTAATATATCTTCTTGACAAACCCCAGATGGACCATCATGATTTTCAAGGTGATCAAATGATCCCTCCATTGCACTAAAAGCTGCATGTAAGCCAAAACACATACATACATCCAAGGAATCGAATGTATCCTTCTGCTTCTCTTATTGATACCTCACACAAAAGGGCAAAAACTGATCATAAACCCCATCTTCCAGAAAACTTAAAAATCCCAACTTTACAAACCCTGGTAAAGAAATTCCATCTTGAGAAAGGATATGGAGAGAGTGAGAAAAGTTCTTTTCAAACATAATCCATATGTCCATTCTAAAGTCTTAACAAATCAAACACAATTTTCATAAACATAATCAATTTTCATTCCATTCCAATATGGCTAAGAATCGAGATGAGAGGCGAGACTGAGATTCGAGATGATGAAGGCCGAAGTGACAGAGAAGAAAAGAAAAGAAAAAGAAAAAGAAAAATCCCTCATCATTTTCTCGAGGGTTTTAACAATGGACTTGGAATGGCAAACACAGAGAGGTAGTAGATGGGGAGGTTATTTAGCACTGATTGAGCCAAGGTAAGTCTGCCCCCTTTGGAAAGCAAAACATTCTTCCATCTTTCAATCCTCTTATACACTCTATCAACAACTGGGTCCCAAAACGCTTTAGATCTAGGATTACCTCCAAAGGGGAGGCCTAGATACACGAGAGGTAGATTGGAGGCTTTGCACTTGAAAGAACCAGCAACTTCCTTGACAATAGACTCCTCAATGTTGATCCCTACCACCACTGTTTTCTGGAGATTAAAATTAAGGCCAGAAATGAGTTCAAACACCCTCAAAACAGCAAGCAAATTGGCTATGTTTACCCAGTCAAATGTGGAGAAAACAAGGGTGTCATCGGCAAATTGAAGATGGGAGATGGAAATCCCACTTCTTCCAAGGGAACAAACTCGAAACAGCCCAAAGTTTTCTGCATTACTTAACAATCTGCTAAAAGCATCCGTAATCAAAGTGAAGAGAAAGGGAGAGAGGGGATCCCCTTGCCTAAGCCCTCTTGTAGCTTTAAACTTGTTTCTAGGCTTGCCATTGATGATTATAGAATAGTTAATAGATGATAGGCATCCCTTCATCCAATGCCTCCATCTATCCCCAAAGTTTTTGGCCTTCATCACAACAACTAAGAAATCCCAGTCCACCTTGTCATATGCTTTTTCCAAATCGAGCTTGAAGATCAGCCCCTTGTTCTTCGATCTTCTATATTCCTCCACCAGCTCATTTGCAATCAGGATTGAGTCCACAATCTGTCTTACCTATAAAGGCATTTTGAAAGGTGGATATAGTCTTTGGGAGTACTTCCTTCAGCCTATCAGCAAGCACCTTGGCTAGGATTTTATAGGGGCGTGTTAAGAGACAAATAGGTCTAAAATCTTTGGCCTCCTTTGCATCCATTTTTTTAGGGATTAGGGATATGTAAGTTGCATTAGTGATGTTATTGACCACGCCATTTTGATAAAATTCTTGGAACATCCTCATGAAATCATGCTTAAGGATGTTCCAGGTATTTTTAAAGAATTTAGTGGTGAATCCATCCCGCCCCGGTTCCTTGGAGCAGCCAATGTTGGCAATAGCATCATAAACCTCTTTTTCAGAGAAGGTCTTTTCCAAAAGCAAGTTATCATTTTCCTCAAGAAGCGACCAATCAACACAACTTGGGATGAATCTGGTTCCCTGATCTTTAGAATAGAGTTGTCTAAAGAATGAATAGATCTCGCACTCTATATCCTTATCGTTGATTAAGCTAATCCCTTGAGAAGAGAGAATTTCAGAGATAAATGTCTTCTTCTTTCTCCCATTTAGAATTCTATGGAAAAGATTGGTGTTTTCATCCCCTCCTTGAGCCACTGTTGTTTCAATTTCTATCGATTGGGCGTTCTTTTTGAGTTATTCTGCTCCTTAGAACTATGTCTAGCTTTATGAAGTAAGACCACTATTGAAATTAAATTCATATTATTAATTAAATCAATTATATTTTCAATGACATTTGGGCAATTAAATGATAGTGTCATCTCCAATTCTAGTGTCATGCATTTAAATAAAATAATATCACATCCAATAAAATTTTGGGAGTTTACCTCAGGAGGGTGAACTACCACTTCCTGACCATCATCATCCCCTAATGAACATTCAGGTCTTCGGAAAGTTAAGAGAGCAGCCAAAGCAGCGATATTAGCTGCATCTACGAGGTTTCTGTTTGCAGGTTAGTAAAAATACAAATCGTTAGTATCATTATAACAATAAGCACCAAAAATTATACGAAAGAACATCAAAGATTCAAGAGCATACCCCCCATTATCAAGAATGTGGAGATCAACACGAATGGCCCAGACAGACTTGCCAGAAACAACACAAAGTGATTCTGTATCCACTGCCCTACTTTCCCTGCATGAACACTTAAAACCTTAATCCATTTTCATTTCAATGCATAACTACACTTAGAAAGGTCATGCAATAAATAAATAAATAAATTCCTCCTTTTTTGTTGGAACGAGAGGCAATACACAGGTTACTCGTGCAATTCACATAAGGGATTTAATGCCAGTAATTAACTTCCTCAAAACAATTTTCTAAACAAATTATTATTATTATTTTATAAGAAACATAGACATATATTGATCAAACAAAAGGGGTGATTAGGGAATCACCAAAAGCCAAAGGACATTACTGGTAGTTATATAATTTTCTAAATGAATTATATTACTACTAATTTTAACACAAGTTAAAACGTAATAAACCAAAAGACATAAACATAACCAGAAAGAGAAACAATAGAAAAGATAGTTACCGTAGACCGCGGTCTATGATACGTCCTAGCTCAACAGAAAACTCTCCAGGACGGCCTGGCTCAAAGGAAGGGTCAGCCATTGGAGAGAACTCAGTATATATAGAAAGAGTTCCCTCGTTAGGACGATCCCTATAAGGCTGAACTAGCTGGGCAGTCACAAAGCCCATTACATGGGTTCGGCCCAGCTGCACCTCTGAAGAACCATCATCCCTGCACCATTTTTATTAATTTATCATTATAAATTACACCATAAAAGGAAAAAATACAATGAAAAACAAAAAGTAATATGTGAGAGATTCATTACTTGCCAAACTTGATAGTAAGATTACGGTAGTCAAAAGGACGACGACCATCAATCCTTAGCTCCGAAAGAATGGCAGTTTCGATGAATTTTTTCTCATTCACAGTGAGACGACACGAGTTAAATATCCGCTGCTCCATTTACTACACCTTTTCCAAACAATGAAAACCTTAATGTAAGACAATGAGAGGGTACTACAGTTTTAAATTGGTATACTTCACTCTTTTTAAAAAATAAAATCTGACAAAAATAACCAACCAAATTACCCAGGGAGATTAGATATGCACACGTCTATGATGAAATCAAGTCGAGAAGAATTTAAATGTGACAACCAAGGTAATCAAAACCATACGATTCGAATCGAAACGGTAGGGTTTCGATACGCATCGGGGATTTGAATCGCAAATATTCGTTCTCCGTTTCGTTTTTGCGTGTTTTTTTTTCCGTCAAAAAAGACTGAGGCGAATTCAATGAGGCGTGTGGCTGCGCTGCTTGTTGGAAATGAAAAGTCTGAGAATGGAGAATTGGAGATAACGAAGAGTCGAAGTTATTATTTTTTATTTATTTAAGGGAAAGGTAAGGTAGGTTTAGGTTGATAAAAAATCAATATATTTATTTAGTGTTTGCTTGCTTGCCAGCCAACCCACACCATAATTTTGTGATTTTGTTTGAAGTTGATTAATGTTATTTCTTATTTATATGAATATTAAAATTATTTATCCATATTTCATCTATATTTTCTCATATATATAATATTTAATTAATAATAAATAAATAAAAATTAAATCTTACGATTCATGATTCGATACGATTCACGATCCAGTTTTTTAAGAAAATGATTCACGTTTTGATAACTTTGGTGACAACTAGCCCTAGGTTGGATACGCTTTAAAACTGTAATTTAAGTGATAAAAAATAAATCCAAATGGCATACATTAGAGGTGTTCTTTCCCACTCAAATTTTTGGGTTGATGCTAAAGACAATCCAAGTTTTATAAACTCAGGTCAGGTTAGTAGGGTCATTGAATTTGCTTACAATATCTAAAAAATGTAAAATAATACCTGCTAAAATGCCAGTTCTCACTCATTTCGACATTAGTAAATTCAAAAAACATATAAAAACTCATATGTACAAACAATATCAATGATTCAATAATAAATAGCACTAAAAAGTGAAACAAATCCACCCATATTATCCAGTAATTATCCTACTAAACATAAAAAATGTTATTAAAAAAATAACAGAAAGTGACATGTTCAATACAAAACTCACTTTCGAATCAAAAAAACAATTAAACATGTGTTCCAAATTATGAATCGTAAGCAACGGCACGAAATTTTTTTCAGTAACGAAACTTATAATTCTACTTTGGCTGCTGATTAAAAAAAAAATCACATAACATTGATGGAGCCCATCTCTTCTTTCAACTTGTATTTCTCTAATCTACCATTGCTTCCTAAGAGAACCAAAAAAAAATAGCAATAAAAAAGTGGAGAAAACCCTAACCCGAACGAGAATCATTGATTCGGTTCCTTGAAATTTTGAATTGAAAAAACAAAAATGGAGCTCTCGATTGTTTCTCAGTAAGAATGGTAGAATTCGGAAAAACAATAACAAGAAGACCTTACCTGATAGAGACGCCAATTTGTGAGTGAGAGTGAAGAAAATGCAAAGAAAATCCGATCAGAAGACGGAAAAGGATGCTTTGGGCAGAAAACGGCCCTCTTTCACCAGTTAGGGATGGGGTTTAAGGTGAAAAGCCCCTTTTTTGGTAACTAACCCTCATTTCTCAAGTTATGAAATAATATCCGGAAATTTGCCTAAATGACCTCAAAATTAGGGCGCAGATGAAATTAAACCTCTATTTCATTTTATTTTTTTATAAATAGAAGCTTATGCTGATGTCGCTAAGGCGTGAAATGACCAAAAAACTCTTAAATTATAAAACTCACGCTAATGAAAACTAAACAACACAATTTCTTAAACCCCACGATTTGCGAAAAAGTTCAAACGTCACTAAACCCCATGATCTTTGAAGAAACCCACGACCTGCGTTCTCTGTCTCCTTCATCAATGATCTCTGCCACATTCTAAAATCAAAATCCATTTAAATTCAAGTTTTGAGTTTCGAAATCAAACACTGAAGCTAATAACTGATTTGAAACAACTTCCGAACGTCTTTGCTAGGGTTTTCAATCTCACGCTGAAGAAAAGGTATGTTTTCGTTCAATCCTTTGAATTCCTTAAGTTAGTGTTTATAGGGTTCTTGATCGGACAGATTTCAGTCAATGATCTGATCTGGTCAATCATTGCACATGATTGGTGAGATCATTGACTAAAATCTGTTCGTTTATGGAGGACCATGTGTACACATCCATGCATAATGTTTTTGATCTTTTAACAGTAGTATATTGTTCCATGGAGGGAAAAAGCCTAAATCGACCCCTTTCTTTCTTTCTCTTTTTCTGATGGGGCTCTTGTGTAGTGTGTGAACAACTCTAAATTATGTGGTTCTCTCTTCCCAAGTAAATATAAAATCATCTTCAATAGATTAATGAAATTTCGACCAACAAAACAACTCAAGATTTTATTTTTAACTTTTTTTTTTCTTTTTGAAAAGGTCCAACAACTCAAGTTGCAGGCCAAATAAATAATGTATCATAGACTATCGTAAGTAGAAACCACTTCTAAGCCATCAACATAACATCAAAAATAGACTTAGATCCTGCATTTTCATATCCACCTTAAGTATTCAATAACACTCCCTAAATAAAATAGCTTATTTTCATCAATATAGAGGCTCAACATTTGCATGAGATTCTTTGTAACAACCTGAATTTTCAAACCATAATTACTCATGAACAATTGACCAATTAGTGGAAGCATCATTATTTAGCAAACTACTCCAAATTTTTTTAATAAAACTTAAACATAAATAACTTATCAAAGAGATTAATAAAATACACAAAATAAAATCTAGACCCAAAAGATCAAGAACAATTCTCAAAATCAAAACCAAAACTCATTGCTACTGAAAATGCAAGAATGCCAACTTCATCTAAAAACATTTATAAAACAAAAATGACTCCAAAAAATACTCGATAAACAATCTCACATTGAAAATTTCAAAAAGCTAAAATCTCCATCCATAACATATACTAACAGAAGCTAAATCCTTTAGGTGTTTTTTAAAACATTATTGTTACTTGTCATGTTAGTAAAATCAATCGATTTGATACAATTGTTTGAATGCGAGGAACACAAGTGAGTAAATCATCATGTGCACCAACTAGCAATCCAAAAGAATGACCATAGCCAAACATTACCTCTCACTATTTATTAAGTCCAAATTTTTTTTAATAAGACTCTCACTATTAAGTCAATAAACAGTCGATTCTAAATTAAGCCACCACAAAGTGCATACACTTTCAAAAACAAAAACTAGCATATCCAGTTAATCATCCATACTAAATCAATCATAGCAAAATCAAAATCATGTCATAATACTGAAAGTAATGAAATTTTTCTTTAACAATTTCAATCTAGCATATGAAAAGTGAAAAGAAAACCAATAAAGGAGAGATCAATTGATCAAACCCTACAATTCTTTTAGAAGAGAAGCAAGAAGGAAGAAGATGATGAAAAAGAGAAGGAACCCTACATTTTCCTTTTTCTCTGTAGATCCAAGAAGCAAAACTCCCTTCTCTTTCTTCTCTCCCTCCCTTCCACGTTAAAACCAATTCTTTTTTTTTCTTTTTTTTAAAGAGATAATGTCCTTTAATTCCTATAAATAGAATCAAAATTAAAAACACTACTTCCTCCTCAAACAAAAGAAAAACAAACCCACTTATTTAAATAATTTTAATTATTTAAATATTGCTTACCGGGAACGGGTCGTCACACCGCATCACTAGAATTGCAAATCCAGTTATTTGTTTTTGGTTTTGTGCAAGTTGGGAGTATAGATAACAACTACATATCTTGCTTCTGGAAGGAACAAGAGTCACTGACAACTTATTCGTCCTAACTATCTCAATATCTCTACGAGGACTTTCTTTCTGTTTGTAGTCCATTTCTTTATTTTTTTTCCATTGTCTTTTTTTCTTTTATTTTTGTTAAAGAAAAAATTAATGTTGATCAGTATTTGTGAGACCCATCATCATATTACATATATATATATATATATATATATGTTATTAGTAATATATTAATTACTCAACCACAAATTAGTTATTTTGATATTAGATACCCTACTCTCTAATAAATTATTATTTTTTATTTTTTATTTGATATTATATCAAAGAATTTATCTTATCTATAATCTATAGGAGTTAAAATAAAGAAATGTTTTTATCACAAATTAATCGTCCACTATTAATTAATTATTATTATTAATATCAATAATGATTTATAGTTCAATTAGTAATTACTAATTAGTTATCATTTACTCCCAAAAAAAAGTTATCATCATAATTTTTGGTATTCTCAACTGTAGTTCATCTAAATCTAAAATTTTAAGTTACAACTTTTAGTGTTCTCAATTTATTCGTTACTTACTCATTGCTTTTAATATTCTCAATCTCATTAGATCTTTTGCAATTCCAGTGAATTGCTATAAATTCATTCTTAACCGCATCACTAGAATTGCAAATCCAGTTATTTGTTTTTGGTTTTGTGCAAGTTGGGAGTATAGATAACAACTACATATCTTGCTTCTGGAAGGAACAAGAGTCACTGACAACTTATTCGTCCTAACTATCTCAATATCTCTTTCTTTCTGTTTGTAGTCCATTTCTTTATTTTATTTTTCCATTGTCTTTTTTTCTTTTATTTTTGTTAAAGAAAAAATTAATGTTGATCAGTATTTGTGAGACCCATCATCATATTATATATATATCGTTATTTTTTTACCTTTTTTATTACCTTTTCACTTTCCTAACTTTCTTTTTCCCCTCAAATGAAAAATTGTTTAAACATTAGTTAACATTTAGGTTTCTAATTCATATATTGTTTTCTGATTTTTTTTATGATAATTATGTTAGGAATGGTGTCCTAGTACTTGTAATTATTTAATAATAATAATTTATTAAGAATAAATTAAATAAATAAACATAAGTTCTTTATATTATCTAGATTGATTCAATTAATGATATTAGGAATATATGGAAATATATAAATATCAAACATTCAAATAGTAAACCCTAAGTTAATCTTATGAAATCACGACTTAGTATGTGAGTCATACAAGAGGATTAAAGTCGAGATGAGTAACTTAAACGTGTCTACGATAAGCCGGATAACGTTTGGAAACCTTATCCTGGTAACACTGTTGATAGCTTCGCATTTTGCTTATAGACAAATGATCGAATCCTCGATCATTCATGTGGGAGACATGAAATGGAAGTATCATATGCAATGTTGATTGTATAAGACAGTACCACGATGTTCGATCAAATTTCTCATTAGTACCGTTTACGAGAAATAATCGAATATCAAACTAAGTTTGTCAACCGTGATAGATCTCAATCCTGAGTGAAATGCGGACTCCTATTTGTGGAGTTATGTTCTTTGATTCACATAGTTGAGAGCGATTTGTAAGAACGCTCAATACACTCTTGTTTTGGGAACATGACTAGATAAGTAGCTGGGAACTCATTTTCACGAGATGGAATTCATAACTTTCCTATAAATTATTGGTATCAGTGTGATACCTAAACATTTTAGGAACTTTAGGAAACTCCCTTGATGTACTGATTCGAGACATGAACAAGTGACGTCACAACTTTTATTGATCACAGAAGTATCTTATCTCTAGTTCGACTAAAGATAAAGTTCATTGGAGAATCAGCGGGAACACAAGGATAAAGCGGTAATTACAGGGGCAAAACGGTAAATTTATCCGCCTGTAATTATGAGGGTTCCACGTGAAAGATAATATCACAGATATAAATAAAGATAAACTAAATGGACAATAACTCATCTATAGTGAGGGGAGTTCAGCTATGAATCTATAGTGGAATTATTCATAGTTAGATAATAAGTAATTAAATGATTATGTATTAATCACTTAATTGACTAATTATTAAACTCATGATCTATAGGTCCATCGGGTCCCTATGTTAGCCCAAATATCGTAGTCGCGAAATCAAGTAGAAGAAATGGAAAGTTTAAGTAAAGCGAATTACTTAAAATAGGCAATATTAATTATTTAAATATTTAATATATTTAAACGGTAATTAATATAATCATTATTAATAGTTTAAATAATGAGTTTATTTAAACATGAATTAATAATGAAATATTATTAATTAGATATTATTAATTATTTGAATATTGAGTATATTTAAATGGTAATTAATAATTTGAAATTAATTAACAATTAAAATTAATTAATTAATAATAAAATATTGTCAATAAAATTATTAATTAAATAATGAGTTTATTTAATGGAAATTAATAATTATAATATTTATTATTAATTATTTAAATAATGAAAATTATTTAAATGGAAATTAATAATTAAATATAAATTGGATAATATTTAGTCGGGAGAAAATATTAATATTATTAATTGTTTAAATAAAATATTTTATTTAAATGGTAATTAATAAATAAATTAATTAAGTTGGACTTATTAATTTAAGAGAGAGTTTCAAGCCCAATTGGATTAATGAACCCAATTGAGATTGGCCCAAAATAATTAATTAAATAAATTATAATTTTATTAATTACTATTGTAATTTTCGGCCATGCCATGTAATTTTGGAGGAGATAATTGTTTGAATTATATCCTAAAATAATTACATAGATTTATTTACCCAAGATAAATAAAATAAAGAAAATAAAATAATCTTCTATTTATCTATGGCATTTTCAAAATTGCAAGATAAAGGAAAGAGATAATTTTTTTTTTTGTATTTATCTCTATAGCTTAATCCTAATGTGATTAGGATTCCTATTTTCCTATAAATAGGAGGGTTGAGTCGTCATTCATAAATCATACAATTCAATTCCATAGAAAGTTGGAACTCTATCTTCCTCTCTCCCACCCCTTGGCCGAAATTCCCTATTCAAAATTGGGAAGAAAATATTTTTCTTCTTCCCAATTTCTTCTTAAGTTCGATCCCACAATCGGGTTTCGTTTGATCGATCGAGATATAGCATAGAAGATCCGGTGTTGCTGAGGATTGATGCTGTAAAGAAACCTCCAACCAATTCTCCAATTTTACTCATTGTAAGTTTCGGTTTGATTTTAATTTTCGAAAATTAAGCATGAATCTACATGTTCTTCGTGTTAGTATCACAATTTGCATGATGTTAATAGATCCGTTATTAAATGTTAATAAATTTACTAAATAAATTTCCACTATTTTAGTAAATCATCCTTTCAAATTATATATCAAGACACTTAAAAAAACCACTTTGTTATTGTTTTCTATGACTTTTGCATCAAGACCTTAAGGAATAAATCATTTGAAAGCCTAAATATGGCTCTCCACCAAATGATTCGCATAAAATTAGTGAGCTACGCAATAATTTCTCTCATTTTCTATGACTATCGATTTCAATATTTAATATTTAATATGATATTATAGTAATTGCTCCAATTGAATGTATATTTCATAAGCGAATGGATTAGTTGAGATATTTTTAAATTTTTGAAAAACATCGATGGAGGTAAGATCGTGATCTATTGTTAAAAATTAGTGTTAAATTTGAATTGGGTTGATTTAATATTTGTACCTTACCGTGGCGAGGCTAAATTTTTTTTTCCTGGAGGCAAAAATCTATATGAAGAGAGTGTTGTGTAAAATGTCAATTTCACACCCGTTTTGATATATTATATTACAAATTAATAATTTCTTTTTGTAACAATTTTTTTTTAACACTTAGGTTTGGTTAGATTTTGACTTGTGCCTAATATAAAATTATAAAACGGATAACAAATTTGTTTGCTAGAATTTATGTTAATTAAAAAGTATACATGTCTTCAAAAGAAAAATTTTAAAATAATTTCTTAGTATATTAAAAAAATATATTAATCTCTCAAATCATTGAGATTGATTTTTCATTTCAAATGTTTTTTTTTTAAATCTAATACTAATAATCATAATGAAAATTAACTTTATTGCGTATCATAGAGATGTTTAACTAATTTTATATAACAATTAACAAGTTTGAAATATTGTCCTAAAAATATAAGTATAAAATAATAAAATTAAAACAATTGTGATGCTCATTAACATAAAACTATATAGTTATTGATAAAATTTGGATTTCACTGAACAAACATTATTATTTATAATTTAGAAAAAATAAACTATTTATAAACAAAAAATTAAACTCACTTCTTACCTAATAAATATGATTTAAATTATTTATAAATGTTAAACATAAAATCATCACTACATAATTATAATATTAAAAAAAATACAAGTAAAAAAAATATATTTGATTAAAATTTTCGTTTAATTAAACTTAACAATAAATTATACAATGTATAACTCATATATGAATGCAACTAAATTCTCAAGAAAGATTAACAATTATCCTATTTATTTAAAAAAGAATATATTTAAAACCATAAAAACTCACATTAATGAGCCAACGAGAGCATAGCTCAATTGGTCAGGCACCTACTCCCTTCCCTTGAGGTCAAAGGTTCGAGTCTCCCCTCCCCCAATTTGATGTAATATCTCTGTCACAACCCGAATTTCCAAACATGGAAAAATAACTATTACGCAGCGAAAATTTATATAAACATCAATCCAAAAACAAACCTTTCTTATTTAATCAAAATGAAACCATTCTTCACTTCTGATCAAACTTAAAATTTTTCAAAATAAACAAAACATTCCAACACGGTTTGAGTGAGCTCGTTTTAAAACGAAAACTTATTATAACAACTTGAACCAAATCAAAGAAAAGTTCAAAAGCAAGTAAAACATGAAATATAATAACTAAGACTCGTTAAAATCCCAATATTCAACTAAAATAAGAAAGAACAACTTTGCCAGGCTTGTAAATCCAAGTCCAACCGGGTCATCATCCACGATCCCATCACTTGCCGATTTCTTCTTTTTATTACCTGAAAAAAAAAAACATTGTAGCATCATGAGGCTACGCCCAGTGAGAATAAAGTTAAATTAAGAGCAACGCCATGAGAAACTTTCTAAATTCCTTAAGTCCATATTCGACCTCACAACTCCCAATAACTCTCAACTTCCAAGGCATGATCTCAACTCTAGAGAAAATCCCGTCCGTTTAAGTTTTATCATCCAATGCCTTAGCTCCACTTTATTCACAATTAAAGTGAGCCGCACACTCAAGGTATTGAACTCGTGTCACCACGATTCGATCTTAGAGTTATTCTTCTTATGAGTTTGCAAGACTCACAAGCGAACCTACAAGTTTATTCTCTCCCATTGATCAAATGGAATGAACCTACCCCGTTAAGTGTAATTAAGTTGTGCACAACTCTAATTTACCCCTTAACGGTTTATTCTTCATTAAGTATGGCCCTACTTAATGCGAACCTACAACCACATTATCTAAGGCATCGAATAATGTGATTTAAAAAAATGCATCACTACCAGAATGCATGACAAAGCCTAGGTCCAGTTTCTAACTCAGAAAACCCGCTTCCTCCTAAAACTGACCTTAATATGGCTAATTCTCAAAAATTCCAATTTCTGGAAAAACATGATATTTACAGCATTTAAAGAGTCTAAAAATGCTTAAAAACAGATCTCTAACTCACAAGATGATCCCCAAAGAAAACCCACCCTAAAAAGCTAAACTAGCTAAACTAGTGCGGTTTTGCTTCTTTTTCGGCGACAACCGGTGAGGGAATTTTATAAAAATCTCCAGCAGCTTGTTAGGCCTCTAATCAGTCCCAAAATCACCTAGACACACTCAATAATGAACTAAAAATAATTCCCCACCTAAACTCCGAAGAAAAGGCCTTGGATCGAACTAATCTCTACCTAAGACTCCATTGATCCTGCTACACCCTGTCAAATTCCAGCAGCTTTTTCTAAGTCTTAAAACACCCAAAAGTGGCTAGAATTCATATAAACATCATTCTAAAATCAAACAACAAAGGAATCCAATAGTAACATCAGTTTATAACACTCAAAAGCATGCATGCCATTAACTTCCATAATCTTAACTCCAATTCTCCAAAACATGTACTTAATTATTTCATGTTTAAATTCATCATTCAGGTTACTCCAAACACACAAATCAGAATAAACATACTTATAAAGAAAAAGAAAATTAAACTTGACCCTGTTCAAAGCTTAACTAAATTCTCACCTTATTGTTAAAAGTAATTCAAATCACAAGTTGGTCTTCTTTTCCAATGGTTACAAGCACCTGAAAAGTGACCTATAACAATTAAATCCCTTGCTAAAAATTTACCTAACATAAAATACCAAAAAGGGGTCGAAACGGAGCGGCGAAACGGCGCAAATAACACAAAGCAACCCCCCTAAAGGGGCTGCTTTGCCGCTGACCAGCAGCAGCAGCCTGCTGCTGTTGCGTTTTCAAGACGTGGCGGCGGCGGTCCTTGGTGCGGTCGGGTTTGATTTTTGATAAATTAAAAGGTGGGGTGAATGTTTTTTTTTTCAATAATCAAGGTTAGGGTTTTTAGGGTTTGAATGAAATTGGGAAAATTGAAAAGAAGAGATTGAAATTAATTGGAATTGGTAGGTTTTCATCACAATCAAAACAAAAGTCAGAATTTAAAGGAAGAATTTTCCAATACCTTGGTCTCAATTCTTAAAGATGACTTCTCCAATCTCCACCTCTCCTTCACCAAAAGAAAAGCTATGAAACTTCACCTAATTCACAAAGGGAGATCAATTGATCAAACCCTAAAATCCTTTAGAAAAAGAAGCAAGAAGGAAGAAGATGATGGAGAAGAAAAGGAACCCTACCTTTTCCTTTTTCTCTCGTACGTTCGATCTCGAGCAAAAACCTCTTTCTCTTTCTTCTCTTCCTCCCTTTACACGTTAAAACCAACCCTATTTTTTTTTTTTTCCCCAAAGAATAGATATTAATTAATTTATCTTTAAAAGAAAAATCATTAAATATCTATTTTCTTAAAAGAAAACTTAATAATTATTAAAATAAATTTAATAATTATCAAAATTTAAAACTTACCGGGAACGGGTCGTTACAATCCTCCCACCTAACAAAACTTTTCGTCCCCGAAAAGTGCTACTGCTCATCAAAAAGGTGGGGGTACAACTCGCGCATTTCATCCTCTCGTTCCCAAGTGGCTTCTTCATGTGTTTGATTCCTCCACAAAACTTTAACCAAATTAATGGTCTTGTTCCTCAGAATCTTTTGCTCCTTAGCCAAGATTTCAACTGTTGCTCCTCAAATGACAAATCGGCATTCGATTGAACCGCTCATAATCTATCACATGAGACGGATCGGCAATGTATTTCCTCAACATCGAGACATGGAATACATTGTGGACCCCTGACAAAGCTGGTGGAAGGGCTAATCTGTAAGCCAATGATCCAATCCTCTCCAACACCTCAAAAGGCCCAATGAACCTCGGACTCAGTTTTCCTTTCCTTCCAAACTCATAACCCCTTTCATTGGAGCTATCTTTAAAAACACATGATCCCCAACAGAAAACTCGAGATCGGTCCTCCTGACATCTGCGTAGCTTTTCTGTCTACTTTGAGCTGTTTTCATTCTTTCTCTGATCAACTCAACTGAGGCATTAGTCATTTGCACAAGTTCTGGTCCCAATAACTTCCTCTCCCCAACTTCATCCCAATGAACTGGAGACCTACACTTTCTTCCATAAAGTGCCTCAAAAGGAGCCATTTCTATGGTAGCTTGGAAACTATTGTTGTAAGCAAACTCCACCAAATATAACTGCTCATCCCAACTACCACCAAAATCCAATACACAGGCTCGGAGCATATCCTCCAATATCTGATTCACCCTCTCAGTTTGTCCATCAGTTTGAGGATGAAAAGCTGTACTAAAAAGTAGCTTAGTACCCATGGCACTATGGAGACTCTTCCAAAACTTGGACACAAATCTGGTGTCCCTATCAGACACAATAGTCACTGGCACCCCATGAAGTCTCACAATTTCCTTCAAATACAACTTTGCCCAATTCTCTACTGAGTAAGTCGATTTCCCAGGTAAAAAGTGAGCAGACTTGGTCAATCTATCGACAATGACCCATATCACTGTATAGCCTTTTTGTGTCCTTGGTAAACCACACACAAAATCCATGGCTATATCCTCCCATTTCCATTCTGGTACACTTAATGGTTTCAAGTGACCATATGGACATTTCCTCAAAGCCTTCACCTGTTGGCACACTAGGCACCTACTAACAAATTCAGTCACATCCTTTTTCATTCCAGGCCACCAATAATGCATTTTAAGGTCATTATACATTTTGGTGCTACCAGGATGTACTGAAAACATCGAATTATGTGCTTCTGTCAACACTTCCCCTTTCAAACTCTCCACATCAGGTACACACAAACGACCCTTATAAGTCAATCCACCATCTAAAGCATATGCAAAGTATCCAGGCAACCCAGTCTCAACATCAAGTACATAACCCCGAAGACTACTATCACTTTTCTGTGCCTCAATAATCCTCTGCCTCAACAAAGGTGTCACAGTCAACCTGGCCATACTAACAGTCATCTCAGAAGTAAGTACCTTAATCTCAGCTCTATCCATCTCCCACTGAAGTCTAGGATGTCTCACAAGCAAAGCTGCACTATGAGCTGATTTCCTACTCAAAGCATCAGCCACTACATTGGCTTTACCTGGGTGGTACTGGATATCACAATCGTAGTCTTTGACTAACTCTAGCCATCTACGTTGTCTCATGTTTAACTCCTTCTGAGTAAAGAAGTACTTCAAGCTTTTGTGATCAGTAAAGATAAGGATCTTCTCTCCATAGAGATAATGTCTCCATATCTTTAGGGCATGAATCACAGCAGCTAACTCCAAATCATGGGTAGGGTATTTCTTCTCATGCTCCTTAAGCTGTCTAGAAGCATAGGCTACTACTTTACCATGTTGCATTAACACACAACCCAACCCTTTCTTCGAGGCATCACTATAAATAGTTAAACCCCCAGAATCATCCGGAGTTATCAAAACTGGAGCTGAAACTAACCTTTTCTTAAGTTCCTCAAAACTCTGCTCACACTCATCATCCCAGACATAAGGCACACCTTTCCTGGTTAGCTTGGTCATAGGTGAGGCAATCCTTGCAAAGTCTTGCACAAACCTTCGGTAATAACCAGCTAAACCTAGGAAACTTCGAATCTCGGTCACACTGGTAGGTCGGGGCCAACTACTAACAGGTTCAATCTTAGCAGGATCTACTGAAATTCCACTACTAGACACAACATGTCCCAAAAAGGCAACTTTATCCAACCAGAACTCACACTTACTGAACTTGGCATAAAGTTTCTCGGACCTCAAAGTGGCTAACACAATCCTCAGATGCTCATCATGTAACTCCCTAGTCTTGGAATACACCAGAATATCATCTATGAATATAATCACGAAGGTATCCAAATACTTCAAAAACTCGTGTGCATTAAATCCATAAAGGCATAAGAGCATTAGTCAACCCAAAAGACATCACAACGAACTCGAAATGGCCATATCTAGTTCGAAAAGTCATCTTTGGTATATCCTCATTCCTTATCCTCAATTGATGATAACCTGATCGAAGGTCAATCTTTGAGAATCTTGTTGCACCTTAAGGCTGGTCAAACGGATCCTCTATCCTAGGCAAAGGATACTTGTTCTTGATGGTCACCTTATTTAACTCACGGTAATCTATACACAGTCTCATTGAACCATCCTTCTTCTTAACAAACAAAACTGGGGCTCCCCAAGGTGACACACGGGCGGATAAAACCCAAGTCTAATAACTCTTATGGCCGAAGTTTTCAACTCTTTCAATTCAGCTGGGGCCATTCTATAGGGTGCTTTTGACAACGGGGCAGTACCAGGCAAAACATCAATTTGAAAGTCTAACTGCCTAACGGTAAACCAGGTAATTCATCAGGAAAAACATCCATAAACTCCCTCACTACAGGCACAGACTCAATACAGATCTCTTTCACAGTGGTGTCTACCACATTAGCTAAGTATGCCCAAGCCCCTTCCTCTATCAATTTCTGAGCTTGCAAAACAGAAATGACTACAGGTGCAACATTTCTATTAGATCCCTTAAACTTTAACTCAGTCCCACCAGGGCCCTTAAACTTTACTTCCCTCCTATGACAGTCTATCACAGCAAAGTTGGCTTTTAACCAATCCATACCCAGAATCAAATCAAAATCATCCATAGGCAAAACAATCAAAGAAAAGCAGCACATACTCTCCTAATATGCACAAATCATCGCTTTTTACTTTCCTATTCACATTCACAATCAAACCAATCGGAGTAAAGGACAGACAAGACAAACTCTAATGGCAAAGTGTCTAAACCAGGATGCTCAACAAAAGTAGCAGATATAAATGAATGACTCGCCCCAATCAAACAAAACAAAGACACTATGACCCAAAAGAGATAATGTACCTGTTACCACATTGCCTGCTGCCTCAGCCTCTGCCTTATTAGTAGCAAACAGCTTACCTTGCTGCACATTCTGTTTAGGCTGATTCTGCTCAACCGCTTTATCTTGCCTCTTTTTGCATTCTGTGGAGATGTGTCCCTCCTGCTGACAAATAAAGCACCTGCGAGGCAAAGTACAGTTACCCCAATGTCGTTGCCTGCAATTCTTACATTTTGGTTTCTGCCCTTGCTGATTACCCCTCCGAACGCTTCGGTTTCTTTGGCCCGGCCTGGATCGCTGTTCTGCTGGCCGATTCTTACTTGTACCCTGGTTAGTCTGTTTCTTACTTGATTCAACCTCAGACTTTCTTTTTCGCGCCTACAACTGGCTCCACGACTTCTTTCACAAATGACTTTGCCCTTACTTTTTGGATCAAGAGTAATGGCCTTTTTCAAGGCGGAGGCATAGTCAGTTGGCTCAATAGCCTCAAGTTGACCTCTGAGGTCATCATCCAGTGCAAGCATAAACCTCTTCAACCTCAATTCAGGTGTAGCAACCTGATACTCAGCAAAATTTGCTAACCTGTCAAATTCCCTCTCAAAATCAAGTACTGACATGCCATTTTGTTTTAAGGCCAGAAACTCCACCTCTTTATCACTTCTGACACGCTCAGAAAAATATTTATTGCAAAACAGTTCATGAAACTGTTCCCAAGTCACATCCTGACCAATGGTCTTCTTAGCGGTCCTCCACCAGTAAAGAGCATCATCAACAAGCCCGAAAGTACTACAGTGCACTTTCAAGTGATCAGGGCAATTGATGAATTCCAAAGCTTGCTCCACTCGAGAAATCCATTTTTCAGCCTCATCTGGATCAGTGGACTTTCCATCAAATTCCTTTGGTGCATACTTCCTGTATTCATTCAGAAACCGGGCATGCTCAGTAGTGCCTCCCAACCTGCCTAAAGCCCTCTGCATCATCTCATACTCTGCCTGAGGCACAAACACACCCTGAACAGCGGGGGGTACGGGCGCATCTGGTACAACAGGTGGGGCAGGTGGCATAGGTGCAACTGGTGGCACAGGTGGAACTGGTGGCTGGTTTTCCAATGCCTCCTCATATTCAGCTGTCGCAGGAGTCGCATAAGAATTCACCTCATTACTTGACTCTGCGTCACTCTCATAAATAGGGTTGGCCCCACGGCCCAAACCTCGGCCTTGGCCTCTGCCTCGGCGACCACGGCCTCGACCGCGTCCTCTAACATTTCCACGTGCATTGACAGGAGGCATACTGAAACCACACAAACAAAAGAATAAGACATAACAACAGCGTATCGCAGTTATATCTTATCTAACGACTTAAGGCAACTTATAACGTTTCTCATTTAATGGCATAGCTAAAATAATAAAAATAGAAATACCTGGCATCGATGAGTTCGTGGAGTGATGGTTGGTTTGGATTTACGGTCTTCAGAACCATAAGGGCTCTGATACCAACTGTCACAACCCGAATTTCCAAACATGGAAAAATAACTATTACGCAGCGAAAATTTATATAAACATCAATCCAAAAACAAACCTTTCTTATTTAATCAAAATGAAACCATTCTTCACTTCTGATCAAACTTAAAATTTTTCAAAATAAACAAAACATTCCAACACAGTTTGAGTGAGCTCGTTTTAAAACGAAAACTTATTATAACAACTTGAACCAAATCAAAGAAAAGTTCAAAAGCAAGTAAAACATGAAATATAATAACTAAGACTCGTTAAAATCCCAATATTCAACTAAAATAAGAAAGAACAACTTTGCCGGCTTGTAAATCCAAGTCCAACCGGTCATCATCCACGATCCCATCACTTGCCAGATTTCTTCTTTTTATTACCTGAAAAAAAAAACATTGTAGCATCATGAGGCTACGCCCATGAGAATAAAGTTAAATTAAGAGCAACGCCATGAGAAACTTTCTAAATTCCTTAAGTCCATATTCGACCTCACAACTCCCAATAACTCTCAACTTCCAAGGCATGATCTCAACTCTAGAGAAAATCCCGTCCGTTTAAGTTTTATCATCCAATGCCTTAGCTCCACTTTATTCACAATTAAAGTGAGCCGCACACTCAAGGTATTGAACTCGTGTCACCACGATTCGACCTTAGAGTTATTCTTCTTATGAGTTTGCAAGACTCACAAGCGAACCTACAAGTTTATTCTCTCCCATTGATCAAATGGAATGAACCTACCCCGTTAAGTGTAATTAAGTTGTGCACAACTCTAATTTACCCCTTAACGGTTTATTCTTCATTAAGTATGGCCCTACTTAATGCGAACCTACAACCACATTATCTAAGGCATCGAATAATGTGATTTAAAAAAATGCATCACTACCAGAATGCATGACAAAGCCTAGGTCCAGTTTCTAACTCCCAAAAACCCGCTTCCTCCTAAAACTGACCTTAATATGGCTAATTCTCAAAAATTCCAATTTCTGGAAAAACATGATATTTACAGCATTTAAAGAGTCTAAAAATGCTTAAAAACAGATCTCTAACTCACAAGATGATCCCCCGAAGAAAACCCACCCTAAAAAGCTAAACTAGCTAAACTAGTGCGGTTTTGCTTCTTTTTCGGCGACAACCGGTGAGGGAATTTTATAAAAATCTCCAGCAGCTTGTTAGGCCTCTAATCAGTCCCAAAATCACCTAGACACACTCAATAATGAACTAAAAATAATTCCCCACCTAAACTCCGAAGAAAAGGCCTTCGACTGAACTAATCTCTACCTAAGACTCCATTGATCCTGCTACACCCTGTCAAATTCCAGCAGCTTTTTCTAAGTCTTAAAACACCCAAAAGTGGCTAGAATTCATATAAACATCATTCTAAAATCAAACAACAAAGGAATCCAATAGTAACATCAGTTTATAACACTCAAAAGCATGCATGCCATTAACTTCCATAATCTTAACTCCAATTCTCCAAAACATGTACTTAATTATTTCATGTTTAAATTCATCATTCAGGTTACTCCAAACACACAAATCAGAATAAACATACTTATAAAGAAAAAGAAAATTAAACTTGACCCTGTTCAAAGCTTAACTAAATTCTCACCTTATTGTTAAAAGTAATTCAAATCACAAGTTGGTCTTCTTTTCCAATGGTTACAAGCACCTGAAAAGTGACCTATAACAATTAAATCCCTTGCTAAAAATTTACCTAACATAAAATACCAAAAAGGGGTCGAAACGGAGCGGCGAACCGGCAAGAAATAACACAAAGCAACCCCCCAAAAGGGGCCGCTTTGCCTTGACCAAGGCAGCGGACTGCTTCTTCATTGCGTTTTCAAGACGTGGCGGCGGTCCTTGGTGCGGTCGGGTTTGATTTTTGATAAATTAAAAGGTGGGGTGAATGTTTTTTTTTTCAATAATCAAGGTTAGGGTTTTTAGGGTTTGAATGAAATTGGGAAAATTGAAAAGAAGAGATTGAAATTAATTGGAATTGGTAGGTTTTCATCACAATCAAAACAAAAGTCAGAATTTAAAGGAAGAATTTTCCAATACCTTGGTCTCAATTCTTAAAGATGACTTCTCCAATCTCCACCTCTCCTTCACCAAAAGCAAAGCTATGAAACTTCACCTAATTCACAAAGGGAGATCAATTGATCAAACCCTAAAATCCTTTAGAAAAAGAAGCAAGAAGGAAGAAGATGATGGAGAAGAAAAGGAACCCTACCTTTTCCTTTTTCTCTCGGACGTTCGGTCTCGAAAGCAAAAACCTCCTTCTCTTTCTTCTCTTCCTCCCTTTACACGTTAAAACCAACCCTTTTTTTTTCCCCAAAGAATAGATATTAATTAATTTATCTTTAAAAGAAAAATCATTAAATATCTATTTTCTTAAAAGAAAACTTAATAATTATTAAAATAAATTTAATAATTATCAAAATTTAAAACTTACCGGGAACGGGTCGTTACAATCTCAAAAAAAAAAAAATCACATTAATGAACAATAAATTGGATAGAGATTAAGATAGGAAATTTAATAGTCACAAATCCAAATGTGGGATAATATATAGAGAAAATTTATTTTTTAAAAGATTAAAATGTCCTAAATACTATATAAATATGGGGCAAGCATCAAAAAAAAAAAATTGGGGGGGGGGGGGAATTGAATTTTATATAAATACATATATATATATATAATTTTTTTTTTTTGGGTATGTATGAAGATAGCCATCAAGAGGGGTCAAATAAGAGTAGATAACCATATAGCAAAAAATAATAGTATATAGCCACTTTTTTAAAATTTGGGGAGAGAGAATATAATAAAATTACCAAAAAAAACCTTAGTAGGCATGATTTCCTAGATTGTAGGCACAATTTACAATTGCATGCATTTATTTCCCTCTCTCTTATAATTTCCTTTTTCCATCCACCAATTTTTACGTTTTGTAGTTTTCTCTCTCTCTCTCTCTCTCTCTCTCTCTATTTGATTCATTCTCTCTCTCAATTTTTCTTCATTTTCTCTCTACCATGAATGATATTGGAAAGATTTTTAAAGCAAAAACTCAAGAATCTTAAAGATTTGAAGTATTAAAAAACTTAAAATCTATGAAAGGTATCTCTTTTTCAAAGTTCTTGCTAAAAATTTGTTTTTTTTTATTTCTACGGTTTTGTGTTTGATAGTTCCTTGGTTTTTTTTTACTCCCACAAAGTTTCTGGTGTTTTTTTTCTTCTGGCATTTATTATAATGTGATGTGTTCAAATAAAGTATTTTTTGTACATTATGTACGCAAAGGCAAAAAGCCACCTTATAAAAAAATGTTTCAATTTTTATGGGATATGCGATTTTAAAGTTTGTTAAATTTTTTTTTTCAATGCAGATTAAAGGGCAGTTATACTAGTGTACATTATGTACATAATATACAATTTTTTCTCAAATTCAATAATGAAACAGAGGACGGTTATATTATGTTGAAAACAAATGTACAAAATGTACAAATGTATCTATTGAAAAATGCAATAAAAACAGAGAAAAAAAAATGACATTTTGGTGTTCTAAAAAAAATATGTTCGATACACTACAAAGATAAACTATAAATAATGTACAAAATGTACCATATAAACTGTAAAAATGTACTAAAAAAGGTTAAGAAAGTGATGGTTTGGTGTTCTTAAAAAACGAAAAAATTAAAAATTAAATTAAATAAAAAAATAATTATTATGAAGAATGTGAGAAGTTTAAATAGAAATAAGAAAAATTAAATTAAAAATTGAAAATGAAAGAATATGGAAAGTCTCTCTTGGAATTAACAAAAATCTTGGAAGATAACAAAAAATCATAAATGACAGCTAATGTAATTAATAAGGAAAAAGGGCAGAGATGGAATTTAAAAAGAAGATAATTCTGGAAATGGCAATACACTTAAAAAAAATAGAATATGTGGCTATTTAATGATAGAGGGTAGTGAAATGTGGCTATCTACTTAATTAACCTTTTTTTTTTTTTTAATTTTAGGGGGTGGGCAATTTCCCCCCAAGGCCCTTAGTGGCCTCACCACTGAATTACCTTATATTTAATAATTTATTTCTAATTAAATCTTACAGAAATTACAGCTAATAGCATTTTTTATTACCTTATTTTTTAAAATAGTAAAAATTTAATCTATTTTAAAAAATAGGGAAAAAAGCAAAAACCACCCCTGAACTTTAGGGGTGGTGACAATTACCCCCTTAAACTATTAGTTTAAGCAAATACCCCCTTGAACTTACATAAGTGTTCAAATTAAGCCCTCCCGTTACCCACGTTTTGTTTTCCGTTTCTTTACTCACATCTGACAACGAGAAAGAAATTGGGTTTGAGGGGTTTTCTTCTGGCCATTCGACAATGGAAGCGGTGGTTAATTTCTTTCGATGCTCAAGGTTTGCGTGAGGTGAAAAGGGTGTTTTCTTTCTTTTCCTTGCTTGATTTGCGAGAGCTTCAAGTTGAAGGTCGGCAAGTTCCTTTTAGAGTGAGAAATTTAGAGATAAAGAGAGTGAGAATGAGATGAAGCGTGTTAAATTTCTTTGGGCTAATTTTCAAGGTAGCTGAAAGATTGAAAGACTGATAGATTAGAGAGGAAAAAAAGTTTATTGGCCAATTATGGATTGACAAAATCTTCGAGTTCGACAGGATATGGAACACTGCAAATTTTGTTTTGTTTGTAAAATCGAATGAACCAGAGAATGATATGTTAGTGATAAACAAAATATTATCGACCTTCTACACCACCCATTGTCCATATTTAAGTCATAATTTTTCCCTGTCGATTTTCAATCTCATTAGCCTAAACACTAAACATCAATGGTAGGTGTAAAAATTGGCAAACATTTGAACAAAGCCATAGCAACAGTCGTAAAGATTTGATTCAAACAGAGAATGACATTGATGTTACACAATACCAATCAATTTGGATCTAAAACATGTTTCTTCAAAATCCCAAATCACACATTTCAATACACAGATTCCAAATTTTAAACATCCTAAGCTGCAACCATCAATGCGTAATTTTTCTCGAAATCCCTCAGTCAATCGCTTCCCTGTCGACTGCAAAACCTTGAACAATCTAATGGCCAAAAGAAAAACTTAAAACTCTCGAATTCTCGTAAAAAAGTAACTTGGCTAACGGAAGGGCTTAATTTAAACATTTATGTAAGTTTAGGGGGCATTTGCTTTAATTAATAGTTTAAGGGGGTAATTGTCACCACCTCTAAAGTTCAGGGGTGATTTTTGCTTTTTTCCCTAAAAAATAGTACATATTTTACTTTCATTAAATCAAGGAATTTATTCAAATTATTGTTTTTTATATTGTTGAATGTTCAAACTTATTATTATTTTATATTTCTAAATGGGAAGTTTTAACAAGAAAATTCAATATGTTTTCAAGTTTAGTTAGTTTTTAGGATTTTAATGCATTTATTATATAGTGAAAGTTTAAAATTTTCTATTTTCTATCTGTACTATTTTTCTTAATTTATAATTTACTAAATGCAATTTCTAAAAAAAATCTCTACATCTTAAATTAATCATGGTTAAATTTTTTTAAGTCATTATAACATTTATATAAATAATAAATATATTTTAACACCAACTTAAAATATATAGTAAAATGTTTGAGATTGATTAATTACTGACATTTATATATTTTAGTTTTAGGGTAAAATACCATTTTCGTCCCTGAACTTTAAAAACTTCGTTTTCGTCCCTGAACTTTCAAAAAAGATCAAAATCGTCCTTGACTTTCCAGGTCGTTTCGTTTTCGTCCTTGAGTCCATTTTTAAGCCTGGTCATTATAGGGAAGAAAGTGGCTATTTGGGATTTTTTTCAAATAATATTTTAATATATTTTTCAAATTTTTTAATCTCTCTCTTCCTTTTCTCTCTCCTCTCCCCCTTTTCTCTCCTCCATGGTCATCTTCTTCCCCTCTTAAGCAAAACCAATTTCATAATCTTCTTCCCCTCCATGGTCATCTTCTTCCACATCTTCTCTCCCCTTCTCTCTCCTCCGTGGTATCTTCTTCACCAGTTTAGCACATATTCATGTAAGCCATTTTTTTTTAGATTTTTAGATCCGGCCAGGAGGGATATCTTCAAGTTTTGTTCATTAATGATGGAAGAGGAAGCCAAGTCGATGGTTTTGATATGTGAGGAATGAAGGGAAAGTGACGTGGAATTTATCCCATAACTTCATCTCCGATTAACGCTTCAATGGCGGTTTTTAGGGTAATTCGCGTTTGTCCGAGTAACGGTTAGCATCAAAACGTGTTCTATCCTCTTCTACATGATGGTTTTGAACCTCTTTCATTAAGGCCTCGTGGCCCAAAAACCCCCTGGCTTTGCAAGTTACCATTTTATCTCCTTCAAAGGTTGTTCATGGAGGCATCAATGGCGTATTTTGACAGTGGTTCTCGTCAATTTGGAGGGTTGTCAAGCTCTGTTTACCAAGGTTCGCATGATGGTTTTAGAGCTACCCATGAAGGTAGTTTGGTCCAACAACCTCTTGGTTCGTGTATGGAGAACTCACGAAGGCCAAAACGATAATGGATGCCCTTGCTTTTTTCGTTCTTTGCTTCCACGAAATTTGTAGGTTCTTCACCTTGAGAAGGTACGCTAGGAAGAGATTGAGCTTGCTAGAAAAGAAGTTTGATGAAAGAGTTTGAAGTCTCTTAACTTCATCAAAAAGACAATGGAGAAAAGAAGAGGGGAAGAAGTTGACCAATGGAGGAGAAAGAAAGGGGGAGAGGAGAGAAAAAGGAAGAGAGAGATTAAAAAATTGAAAAATATATTAAAATATTATTAAAAAGAGCCACGTCGTCACCATGACATCAGTCCCACAATCTTGTCCTGAGATGGAAAACATGGACAAACGATAAGAATGGCCAACAAGAAACGATTTGGAAAGTTCCAGGATTTTGATCTTTTTGAAAGTTCAGAGAAGAAAAGACACACACGATGTAAAGTTTAAGGAACCGAAAATGGTATTTTACCCTTAGTTTTATTTATCAAATTCATATAAAACTCATCCAATTAAAAAAAAAAAACTAAAATAATCTAGTTTGACATTAAGGGTGTTTATGTCTTTTTACATTTAGATGTGACTATTTTGAGGTGTTTTAAAAAGGGTGGCTATAGGGAAGAAAAGTGGCTATTTTGGGCTTTTTACTCAAATAATATTAGGTATAAATAAAATAACATCATACTCTTTTATTTCTCCATCGACTTATTTTACTATCTAAAAACACAATTATTGAATCGACTTACCTCATATACATAAATCTGGTAGAACTTTTGATTTTTTTAATATATATTACATCAAGTTAGGGAAGGAGAGACTCAAACCTTTGACAATATGGAAATAAAATATATATCTAACCAGTTGAGTTATGCACATATTTACATATAAATTTTGATTTAAAATCTAATATTTCTCAACCATAACCCTCACTTGTAACCTTATCAAAACATCGGGTAAAGTACCTTTTTGGCCTATGAGTTTTGATGTATGTGTCTATTTGCTTATTGAGTTTTCAATTAGTATCTGTTTCATCTTCGAGTTTGGAGAAATAGTTCAATTCGATCCCTGTTGTTAATTTTTTCCATTCATTGATGTGAAGAAATTTGTTTACAGTTGATTGGGAAACTAATTTCATGAACCAAATAAACATTATTTCTCAAAACCCAAGTACTAAATAAACATATTTCTTAAAACCCAGAGACGAAATAGAAACAAATTGAGAAAACCAGGGATCAAATAGACGCTCGTCTCAAACTTAGGGACAAAAAGATAGTTTACCCCGATGAGGTGGGGCCGTGTAGTCCATTAGGGTGGTGACAAAACGTCGTCGTTGCTACTCTACAATACAACGCAGAATCAGATATTATTTCTTAACAATTTGAAAAGAATCAACACGTCAACGATATACATATATCTACATGAGTTGAGTTCAGTTTACCGAAACTCCAAGCAATCAGAATCAGATCAGTCATAAAAACAAACCAAAACCAATTTCCCCTAAAATTCAATTTCCATTTCAATTCAACAATGGAAACCGAAGCTGAAGAATCAAAATCTCAAATCAACGACGCCAATGCTTCCTTTATCAATTCCTTCATCGAAATCACTTCCGCTTCCAGAGAGGAAGCTCTTTTCTTCTTAGAAAGCCACAATTGCGATCTCGACGCTGCCGTTTCCACTTTTTTAGACAATCACACCGCCGATTCCGTTGAAGCCACCGTCAATCGTCCAATCTTACCTCAATCTCCTGATTTCGTTCCCTCTCAATCTCCGTCTCGCTCTCGCTCTCCTTCCCCTCCCGCTTCTCGTCCTCCATACGAGCTCCGATCGAGGAGAGCTAGGGCTGAAACGGAGAAGAAAGTTGATAATAGAGCTTCTGGAAGTAGGACACGTGGAATTCGTACGTTTTCTGACCTAAATCGCCCGGCGGCGGATGGCTCTGATAGCGACTCCGATGATCCACAGGAATACTACACTGGTGGGCAGAAGAGGTAAAGTTTAATTTTTGTTTAGATATGGTTTTCTTGAATTTTCTTAGGTCTTTGATGTTTCTTGTATCTTAAATTGCTTGCCTTTTAGTAGTATTCTTTCGAAAGAATGTTGATGAGAGGGAGCGGTTTTCACATTGGCGTATGTAGTTTCCTGATCGATTGTTGAAAAAGATTAGATATTTTATTTTTAAGTGGGAGTTGAATTTATAGGATTCAATTCATGACCTTTTTCTATGAATTTATAGGTTCTTTCAAATGTCATCCTCTTCCTCATTTTGAAGGAAAACAGGAGGGGGGGGGGGCCTGGGGGGGGGGAGAATAATTTTTTGAGGTTTTTTTGGGGGGGGTTTTGAATTTTTTATTAGTCCAGGATAGAAAATCTCCGAGAAATATTTACACAGTCAAAACTTTACTAAATCAGTACATTTCTTGATTTTCTTGCTGTACACATTTTGTTTGATGTGGCAATTTTACTGGTAGAGAAATAAGGGATTAGAGGGAAGTGTGTTATGATTCATGAATTATTCATCCACAGTCCTTAAATTTGGAATAGGATCAGAGTTTATTTCCCAGTGAGGATTGCGATTGTTAATTTTTATTTTAATTTTTAAGGAAATTAACTTTTCATTGATTGGTGAAAAGTTACAATCTAAAGTGTATGACCAATCTATCTAGGTCTATACATACCTATGCAAAATTGTTTGTCTTCATGATCAAGTTTGCAGTCTGATTTGCTTATTTGGAGTGTAATAGTGTATAATTCTCCCACAGCTGTATGTGCTTCCATAAGTTTTCTGTATCAAATATTACATATGGCGTCAGAGAGAGAGAGAGAGAGAGATAATTAGATTGTTTTTGTTTAAAGATTATGTTTACCAGATAAGCAGTCCATGATACAAGTATACTTGAGTTTGGTTGCGTGGCTAAATGCTTCTATTCTACATTTTTCTGGCAGTGGAATGCTTGTCCAAGATCCTGGCAAAGGTCATTCCGTTGATGCAATTTTTGATCAAGCCAGACAGTCGGCAGTGGATGTTCCTGTTGCACCATCTTCTGGTTCTAAAAGCTTTACTGGAACAGCAAGATTGCTTTCTGGTGAGACTGTGCCATCAATACCTCAGCATCCTGAGAATGTCACACGCACCATCACTTTTTGGAGGAATGGATTCTCTATTGATGATGGTCCTTTAAGGAGGTTGGATGATCCTGAAAATGCGCCCTTTTTAGAGGTAATGTGAAAGTAGTAATTTGGTGTTATCAGGTTTCCCAATCAAGAAATTCTCTCTTAAACTTTCATTTAGCTTGCAACCTATCTGAAGGTGAAATGTTGTCACCTATGATTTTTAAATCCTGCTTTCAGTAGTTAGAAGATGAAGATTGAAGAAGCAATAATAATCTTATCTTCTGGATACCTGATACCTTCATAATACAAATTTTTCCTCCCTTGTTATCAGTACTTCTAAGTCAATGCTTGGTACATTTGTTATCTACACTCAAAGACTAAAATTGGTTTTGTTATGCTCTAACTCATTTATTTTGATAATTAGCTTTATTCTCTAAAGCTTTGATGTTGTTTATTGAGTTGAAAAATGCCTCAGCTCATAGATTTTATTATCATGATCTATCAACTAGTTATCGTATTATTTATCCCTAATGAATATTGTTTCTGATACTGTGTTATATTACTGCAGAGTATTAGAAGGTCAGAGTGCCCCAGAGAGCTTGAACCGGCGAATAGGAGGACTTCTGTCCATGTTAACCTTGTTAGAAAGGAAGAAGACTACCCAGTATGTTGCTATTACTTTCAACTCTTTTCTTTCTTGTGCATCGTTTTCTGTTTCATATTTTTTTATTGCTTCCGTTTCACTGCATACTGATGTAGGAACCTGTGAAGCCCCGTCATACATCATTTCATGGAGTGGGGAGAACATTAGCTAGTGGCACTCCAAACCCAGATGCTTCTGAGTCGACTACTGCCACTGCTTCACCGAACATTGCTCCATCACCATCAGTAGGTCTGGTAGTAGATGACACCCTGCCAATAACATCTATTCAATTAAGGTTGGCAGATGGGACACGAATGGTCTCTCGTTTCAACCTCCACCATACAATCAGAGATATTCGTGGTTTTATTGATGCATCAAGACCTAGTGGTGCAAGAAATTACCAACTCCAGACAATGGGATTCCCCCCTAAACAATTGGCTGCATTAGATCTAAGTATTGAACAAGCTGGAATTGCCAATTCTGTTGTCATTCAGAAATTCTAGCAGGTTGAAACTCATCTAATCGGCAAAGATCATCCTATGTCATTTTCAGGTTTTTTTTTTTTTTTTCTTTTTTGACAATTTATAGATGTTTAAATCACACTTTTGACATGTGGCCAAGTGTTTATATGGCCAAAATCCATTTGAACTGATGAACCACCTTGTTATGATACTATAGCCTCATTTCAGAATTCCAGGTTATTGGTAACTGAAGAATATAATTTCTTCCTGGAAAATGTGTCAAACCTGATGTTGCCATTTTCCATGCCAAATGTGCCGTAATTTGGGCCATTCGCCTACTATTAAAAAATGAGCTATTGATTACTTGTAACATAATTTGTGTTAGGAAATACGTACTTCCTAACTAGTTGAGGGAACTGATCTTTATGTTTCATCTTTTATTTGATTAAATATAATAGCGAGATCTATATATTTATTGATAATATAAATAATTCAATAGAGTAAGACACTTGTTTAAGTTGATCTTTTTTCCATGTTAGACGGTAAAGAAAGAAACACATAATAATATCCTTTATTTGTGACGCTTCAACGAGCATGACATCCATCTCAATTGTCCGGAATTCTATTGGTGAAAAAGAGCTCAAGGTTGCAACACCAATCCCAGTAGTTGAGTGAATCTGATGCTTTCAAAGGGCACAACGATGGGAAGACATCTAAATCTTTTATCTTTTTCTTTGTTAGAATTTTTATCATTGTTGGCTTAGCCGCTCATATTTTGGAGTGACAATGGAGACCCGATCTAGTCTTGTATGATCGAGATCGATCGCGTAGGTGCTCAAATTTCGGTGGTGTCTTTTTATTTTCTTCACTATTATTTATTATATCTTTTTTTTTGTCTTCAGATTTTGTTTATTTAACAAGAGATTTTATATTGAACAAGTTTTGAAAGCAATTATCTCTAGTTAATATAAAGAGGAATTTAACATATTACACTTTTTTATGAGTAATTTCAAAATTAACAAATATTTTGAAATGTTTCAAAAATAGCATTTCTCATAAATATCATTTTTGAAAAACTCTCTAATATATAAATTATATCTAGGTGGATTAAAAAAAATTGCCCCTGCTTAGTGTGCCCACCCTGATCTATATTAATGTAAAAAGAGATCACATATGATTTCTATGGTAGTTTTAAAAAATCTATAATGACATATTTTAATGGGTAAATTTTAATAAGCAGCACATTTAAAAATTATACGTAAATATAACAAAAAGAAAGTTTGTGTGTATTAGTGACTATTAGAGATCATCGTTAATCACTTTAGATAGAGAATTAATATTGATCATTATTAATCTTTAATTCACATGAAAAAATCCGTTATATTTATAAATATTTTTTAAATCATACTATAATGACAACTTCCCCGATTTTGATGACAGTTTCTCCTTTATTAAAGTTATCTTATATAATATATGAGTTTATACATTGAATCACTCGTGCAAAAATATATATATTTATGTCATGGGTAAAATACCATTTTGGTCCCTACACTTTCACTCAAGTTTCATTTTCGTCTCTGGACTTTCAAAATTGGCGTTTTTAGTCCCTCGACTTTCTAAAACCTACCTTCTCGGTCATTCTGTTAAGTTTTCTGTTAGTTGACCGTTAGTCAGCCACTGACGTGGCATTATTAATGACGTGGTAGGTTGACATGGCACTTCAATTTTCCATGTCAACTGCCACATCATCAATACTGACACATCAACAATTGACAAAAGGACTAAAAGGGTAGGTTTTTGAAAGTTGAGGGATAAAAAACGCCACTTTTGAAACTTCAGGGACGAAAATGAAACTCGTGTGAAAGTTTAGGGGACTAAAAGTGTAATATTTTAAAAAGTGACGTTTTTTTGTAGGTTTTTTAAAAGTTAGGGGGACCAAAACGTCACTTTTGAATATTTAGGGATGAAAATAAAACTCAAGAGAAAGTGTTGGCACCAAAATTATATTTTACTCGTTAAAATTGTTATTCGTCATTAAACAAGGATATTTATTTATTTTATTTTTTGCATATTGTGGTTATTTATCTCCTTTTAGTTTCTTAGGAATTGAAGGTGGGTGGAAAAAATATATATACTAGATAAATAACCACACTATGCAATTTTTTTTTTTTAAATATTCCCGCTGTCCCACCCCGCCCCACCCCATTATGTCCGCAAATGTAACGTCCCGTTATTTTGAAGTGAATTTTTATTTTATTTTATTTAATGTTATTTATTTATTTATTTCAATTTAAGTATTTAGTTTAATTATTATTTTTGTAATTTAGAATTTAGTAGTTAATTTCGCCCGGAATTCTTTTTAATCGTTTTAATACTTTAAATACGTTTCGGTGACATTAATAATTATTAATAGGCCAATTAATAATTATTAATCACCTTTAGATTAATTTAAGAGCTTCGGGTTTCGATTTATAAGTTAAAAGTCATTAAAGGACGCAACTGTCATTTCCAATTTCTTAAAAAAATATCAAAACACTATTCACACATCTTTAGAATTTCACCAATTGACCAAAGTTGACCATTTCTTCTCCATTTTCTTCTCAAGGCTGAGAGCCATAGTGGGGGGGGGGGGGAGAATTTTTTGGGCTTTGCTCGTTTCTCAACGGATCGCCTTGATTTCGGTTGCATCGGAAAGCCTTCGGTCCTAGGATTCTTCTCCACCTAGCAATCGTGCTTTCTACTCGTGTTCTACGGACTTCTTGATAAGTTAAAGTTCAAACCCTAAGCTCCAAATAGTGTTTTAATGGAGTTTTCATTTTGATTCTTCGATCTCTTGCAGAGGAACTCAATGATTTTAAGTACGGGAGTTGTTTTTAGTGATTTTGACAACTTTCCCTAAACCCTAAAACTGAGTTTCAGTCGAAGCCCTTCCCGTTTGAATTTTACATCGTGGGGGTAGTTTTGGGGTTTACTTTTATTGATATAATGTTTATTGTAATTAATTTCGGGAATTCGTTTATTGTTCAAAAACCCGAATCATCGATACCCATTGAAATCGGGAACTTCGAAATTGCTTAAAACCAACTCGAAACACCTCTAAAGTGCCTAAAAGTAGAAAAACCGAACCCGAAACCCATTTTCCTTATAGGGGCCGAGAGCACCCTTTTGGATTTTCCGGGGATTTTCGTCATTTTGAGCTTTTAGTTGTCCATTGATCGATGTATGATTTATTAATGATTGTTAGATATACTTTTAATTTTAGGTGTTTATTGATTCTTTGCTTGATCGCTCTTCCGGAGGTTTGGAGCGAAACCATCTACCAAGGTGAGAATAAATAGGATTTAAAGTAATTTTAGAAACCGAATAAGTAGAACGGTTTGTAGAATCGGAGGTTAAGATTAGGATTCGAATCTAAGAGTAAAAGAAAGTGAGCTAGTGCCCTTAGGATTAGAAACTAGTTCTTTGAGCGAGAACTTTTGTGACGACCCGTCACTTTTAAATAAATTAAAATCAGAGAAAACAGCGGAAATCTTTTAATTTACGAAAAATTGGCGTGGTTTTGTTTGAAAATTGGCATGCCGAAAACCTGTTTACATCCTAATTTTCAAATCTAATCAAATCTCATGGACTTTAAGTCCAAATCAGGAGTTCAAATATATAATATCATAAATCATCAACATTAGGCTCTTAGGAGCCAAATACAAAATACAATTCCTTAAAGTTTATCAAATAAGACATAAACTTTACAAAACCATTAGTCCATCTCGAGGTCAGCATCCCTCGATCACGCAGCACCACCTCCTCCTCCTCGACCTCTAGCCAAGGCATTACCTGAAATTGGTTGTAATATCATGAGCTAACAAACTAAGCCCAGTGAGAATAAATAGCATAAAAAGTAAAGATAGACCTCAAACTCGCATTCCGATTTGTGTCCAATTAACTGACACAATCTACTCCTAAAGTTCTCCAAACTCTAGGTAATTCTGTTCCATATTCTCCAAAGTATGACTTTACTACACTTGTAGTCAATTCTCAAACATTAACTTGTTATGACAAATAAAGTAAAGCGAATAAACTTTGTTTAACATATAACATCTCGATTCTCTTTCTCATTTATCATTAGCATAAAAGTAATGAGTACATCCCGTAGGATACGCATTTGCCATTTATGCATGTAATGAAGGTAATGTGGATTTTCGCATTTCATCCACCATTCAACCTTATGTATGAAGGTAATGTGGGTATCCACTCATCCACCATTCCTTATGCATGAAGGTAACGTGGGTATCCACTCATCCACCGTTCCTTTCATTCTTTTCTTTTCTCTTTTCAATGGTGCCAGATGTTATGGTATAATAAATAATGGTGCAAAATGTTATGCATATGCTTGCATATGCTTGTAAAAATAAATAAAGTAAAGTACGATTATTAAATAACCGAAACAAGCATAAAGTAAAGCGGTATAAAGTAAGACATAAAGTAAAAATAGATAGGAATCAAGGCATAACGATATGTAAATCGAAATTGCATAACATAATAAAAGTAAAGGTCAAAAGATAACGATTAACCTAAACTTTCAGGTGAACCATTCTAAACTCCGAAACTAATCTAACTTAGAATCTTCTAAGATTCGAGGTTTTCAACGAGAAATTCTAAGTTTCTCACCTAAAGGATTAACTTCAAATCCTAAGGCACTATCTCACATCCTCTAACCTTAGGTTGGATTCTAATCTTAGTTTCTGATTCTACAAATCATCGTACTTATTCGATTTCTATAATTACTTTAAATTCTAATCATTCTCACCTTAATAAAAGTGAAGACTTTGCTCCTAAACACCGAAAGAGCAATCAACCACGCGGTTCGAAAACACCTACAATTAAGTTATCGCAAAATCAATAACTTTACCAACTATCGATCAAACAACTACTAAACATACAAAGCGACGAAAAACCCACAATTCCCCAAAGAGGCCCACGGCCCTATCATAAAAAAAAAAGAGTTTCGGGGTTGGTTTTCCGGCTTTTTGGCAATTTAAATACATTTCGAGTTGGTTTTAAGCAAATTCGATAATCCCGATTTCAATGGGTATCGATAAATAGGGTTTTCGAACATTAATCCCTTTCCCGAATTGAATTTAAATAAACATTCATTCATTAATTTCTAACCCAAAATCAAACCCAAAAGGGTAAATTTCAAACGGAAAGGGTTTCGAATGAAACTCGGTTTTAGGGTTATGAAATAGTTTCCAAAAACACGTAAAACTATTCCCGAATTGACAAACACCGAGTTTCACGGCAAGAAATCGAAAGAAAACAAGTAAAACTCCATTAAAACACTATTTGGAGCTTAGGGTTTCAAGAGAAACTTACCGAGAACTCCTCGGATCTCGAGAGAAACGGACGAAGGCTAGGTGGGAAAGACTCGTACGACCGATACCTTTCCAATGGACCCGAAATCACGTCGATCGGGCAAGAAACGAACAAAATCAAAATTTGGAAAACCCAATGAGGAGGCTCACGGCCTTGGAGAGAAAAAGAAGAAGAAAAAAGATGAAGCTTGGTCAACTCTTGGTCAAGATGAGTTTTTAAAGACAATTGAATAGTGTTTTTAGATATTTTGCAAATTGGGTAATTACAACTTTGCCCTTTTATGACTTTTGGCTAATTAAAACGAATCCCGAACATCTCAAACTATCCCAATGGTGATTAATAATTATTAATTGGCCCGTTAATAATTATTAATACCATTAAAACGTATTTAAATAAATAAAGCCATTAAAAGGAATTAAAATGAAATAAATTACTAAATTCTAATTTAATAATAAATAAATGAATTTTAATTACTCAAATTAAAATAAAATAAATAAAAGTTTTTTTTTTTATCACAAAAATAACGGGACGTTACAACTTTGGAGTTTTTCGAGGGAACGTTGAATTTTAGGAAGTTCTAAGTTAGAATCGTTCCGGAGATTAAATGGATCATTGGAAGTTAAAAGATCCAAACTTTTAGATAGGATGGTTAAAAGAATTCGATAATAGAACTTTGGATTTTAGTTGGAAGTTTGGATTCCTTGGAAGTGTAGATTACTTATTTAAGATAAGATCTACTTTATTTAAAGTATTGGAAGTTCGAACTACTTAACGTTCTTCCGGAATTCCTATCTATTTACTTTATGCATAAGGACATCTACGATCCTTTTTCTTCATGTCTTTTACTTTATGCCCCTTTACTTTATGCTTGTTTCGACTACTTTAATATCCATACTTACATTTATTTACTTTTGCAAGCATATGCAAACATATGCATAACATCTCACATCATTGAAAAAGAAGGGAGAATGTTGGACCCTACGGGGAATGTCCGTATCGCATTCAGAGAAAAAGAAAAGAAAGTGAGAAAGAAAAGAAGGGATAATGTTGGACCCTACGGGGAATGTCTGCATCGCCTTCAGAGAAAAAGAAAAGAAAGTGAGAAAGAAAAGAAGGTTGAATGTTGGATCCTACGGGATGTCCTCATTACTTTCTTCATTCATAAGGTTGAATGGGGATCCTACGGGTTGTCCTCATTATCTTCATTCATGCATAAAGGGCGAATGCAAATCCTACGGGATGTCCTCATTCCCTTCATGCATATTATCGTGGTTAAAGGATCGAGATGTTATTTTTATGCAAAGTTTAATTACTTTTCTTATTTATGTTATAACAAGTTAATGGATGAGATTTAGACTACGTGTGCTAGTATTATCATCCTATAGAGATTATGATTATGAAAGTTAGTTTTTTAGAGATTAGAGAACTATAGAAAGGATTATTTAAAACGTACTTTTCTAGAGAGAAAAAAAATGAATTTGATGTATAGCCAAGTGCTAAAGGAAAAAAGAATGAGATTGAATTGGATAATGAGAGAATACAAGGGTGTATTGAACTTTGTATAACTATCATGTGATAAATATGTAAGAGAACTAGTTTCTCAATAACTTGGAAGATTTCGTATTTGGGAGAATAGATTTGATGTAAACCTTGTATATAGTATAAGGTATATAAAGAAAATGAGATATAAATGCTAAATGCATTACGAAACCATACCCAGAAATGCTTGGAATGTAGTTCCACAATTATATTGGAGAATTGGTAAGTAAAAGTGGAACACTTGATATAAAACTCTTTGAATGGATTGATAGAAAAGAGTAAGTGAGTTTTACTTGGACACAAATCCGGATGCGGGTTTGGGGTCTAACTTTACTTTTTATTTTGTTTATTCTCACTGGGCTTAGTTGTTAGCTCATGATATTACAAACATTTCAGGTGTTCGGGTCATGAGAGAGGAGCTGGTGCGGCTTGATCGAGAGGATGATGATGCTGAGATGGACTAGATGTCATTTAAAAGTTCCGGAGCTAAGCTTATCTTATTTTGTTATATTTCGGTCTTTGAGATGTAAATTTGTTATAAGCTCTTAAGAGCTTTTCATTTCACTTTTATTATTATAAACCTCTTTGAACTCCTGATAGGAACTTGAGTTCCTTGTGTTTTAGATTTCGGATTTTAGATTGTAAACAAGTTATGGATAGTTCGAGTTTTAAACATATCCATGCTAAATTTTTATTAAATTTAAAGTCTTCCACTGTCAATCTGATTTTAAATTATTTAAAAGTGTCGGGTCGTCACAGCAAAAAAGATAGACTACGCTCAATAAGGAATTTAAACACTCTTTTTCACAATTTAAATCCTTATGAGAATATTCTTTTCCATTTGTACCGATGGAATGAACCTGCCCTATTAAGTGTTATTAAAATCATGCATAACTAAAATAATCCCCCTAACGACATATTCTTCATTAAGCAAGACCTTGCTTAATGCGAACCTACCACCATATTACCCAAGGTATTTTAATGTAATATGATACACAACATCATTACTCACGATGCTCGATAAGCCTAAGCTTAACTTTCCACAAAACACTCTTTTCTAGGTCAAATTTCCCTGATTATAAATTCTGGAAATTCACCTTAAAAACCATCTTAGAATGTCCCAAAATTAATCAAAATTCCACTTTGGGTCACTTCTAACAATTCCCAACAATTCACAAGTCTAGAAACGAAACTAGCCTAAACTAGTGTAGTTTCACTCCTTTTTCGGACATTCTAAATCTTCTATTTTTCTAACTAAAATCCAGCGGCATAATGGCTAAGATAACACTCCCAAAATCGCCCCTAAACATCCAAAAATACACCACAGTCGATTCGGAGTTCAATTATCGAATAATTAACCGCTTAGGTTAAATATTTCGACTTAGAGGGTACTAATCAGTCAACCGTGATAAATTCGATCAGCAAGGTTTATCCAACATAAAACATTCATAAACATGCTTAAACACCCAAACAAAGTCATGGAAATTCATAATTTCAGTTTCACCGAAAATCGATATCAATAGTCAAAATTTGCATTCTTTAATTCCAAATTTTTTGTATACTTTTATTCCAAATTCTTAAATCATACATTCAGCCCCTATACGTCTTTAACATTGCACTTAATCACCCATTTAAATGTCCAAAATCAGAGGTAAAGCTTTTAAAACAAAGAAAACACAAGCATGGAATTATTTGCAGTTTAACAAGTTCTACTCACCTTCAACTTACCTTTCCACAAACTTGAACTTTCGTTCCAAGTATTTTAAGAACATTGAATCCAATCTTGAATGGAAACCCTCCAATTCTGCCCAAAACTTCACCAAAGACCTCACCACCATAACCACACCTATCACAACGGAGAGGAAGAAAAATCGATCAAAAGTCGAAGAAACTATACCCAACCCGAATGGTTTTTGGATTATAACTCTTTAAACAGTAATCATATTGCTACAAAACCAATGCCAATGGAAAGATAACAAAAAAACAATCAAAATGGACTACTTACTTGCACAAATCGGAGTTTGGGTGAAGAAGATTTTTAGCCAAAAATTGGAGAATTGAGGATAATAAGGGGTTGATTTCCGGCTAAAGGAAGAAGAAGAAGTAGGTTTTAGGGTTCAATCCCGATTTCCATTATTTACGAAAATGCCACTATGAAAAAACAATCATAACTCATTCATCGGGACTCAGAACGACGAGCCGTCAGTTGCGTTGGAATCGTAATAACGAGACGATCAACATCATATAAAAATATTAAATTAAACTTGTGGTTTTAATTTTGAGGTTTTAGAAATTACCAAAACGCCCTTACGAGATAACGAGATATTTCTAATTCAATTTATGATCTAATCTCATTAATATAATTTGAGAAAATAAAATAAATTTCCAATGTATTTTATTGATAGTCTTACTTGGTAACGGGTTGTTACAAATTCCTTCTAAACTGCAAAATTGGTTGAACTCTCCACTAAAATACTCTAGGCCATTATCAGTTCTCAGGGTTCTAACTTTTCTATTAGTTTGAACCTCAACAGCTTTCTTCCAAGTCTTGAAATTATCAAAGGCCTCAGATTTATGTTTAAGGAAGAAAACCCATACCTTTCTGGAATAATCATCTATAATTGTCATTAAATATCAACTTGAACCTAAGGAAGGGTTGCTAGCTGGTCCCCACAGGTCAGAGTGGATGTAATTTAAAGTTCCAGAGGTATTATGTTGACCTTTAGTGAAACTAACCCTAGTGGCTTTACCTAGAACATAGCTTTCACAAAAGGTCAACTTCTCTATCTTAGTTTTATCTAGAATTCCCTGTTTTGCAAGCTCTACAAGGCCTCTTTCACTGATGTGGCCAAGTTTTTTATGCCATAATTGGGTAGGATTGTCATCTAGCTTAGTAGTATTGGCTGCTAGTGTTGGGATTGGGGCCTCTATAAAAAAGTTCTCATACAGAATTCCGAAGGATCTTTCCTTGCAGTATAAATATTATCAAAACAAATGCATAAAAGAATTACTAACCCTTGTAGAAAAGTGTCTGACTCTTCCTCATTGTTCCTGGTTACGATCTTGAGACCACCAAAAAGATCTTCCCCACTAAGCACAAAAGAGAATCGATGCGTGGGCACTATCCTCTTTGGAAAAAGGAAAAGGGAAGAAAAAACTTTTCTTCCCTTACCCTATGGGTGGCGGCGGCAGAGAAAGAGGGAGGAGGAGAATTTTCCTGAGCCTTTTCTTTTGCTCTCTTAGTTGTATGTTTTGGGTTCACCCCAAGGTTCCTATTTATAGGAAAACTAAGGGCTCAGAAAATCTTTGAATATCTTTTTAATTATGAAATAATTAATAAAGATATTCTAAAATATATTTTGAATAATTAAGATACAATATCTTATTCCATAATAAGATATTCCATATCACTATTTAAATTAATCATTATTAATTTAAAATAAGTATTCCATATCATAGGATAGGATGAATGTTGTAGACCACTCATTTTTATCTTACATATTTTTTATGTAAATATATTAATATCTTAAATCACCTAAAATAATTATATTAATATCTTCTCTCTATTAATATTTGTATTTTTATGAATAATTTTTTGTATTTTATTATATATACTTTTATAGGAATGTCAATTAATTTTACGAAACACTTTATAAAAACATTGAATGATAATTAAAAGAATAATCATGTGACAGAACAATTGAAAAAATACAGTATTTGTTTTTTCTACATTGAAATATGAAGATGGAAGAGTTATATGGTTTAAAATTGTATTTAAGAAGGATGTTACTGTTCACACAGAGATTTTGATATGGGAAAATAAATGAAGAATAAATTATTTGTATTGATGAATTTAAGTAGTTATAATCTCTAATAAATGTTCCTCTGATGCTTTCTCAAAAGTATAAACTTCGACTCGAAAGTCAATCGACGTATTCTCGGATCAAATAATTTGATTGGATGAAATCTTCTATCTTGAAGACTATAATTCTTCGGGCTTGTGGTATCTTAATCTTAAAAGAATTTGGCTTCGAATAATTCTTCAAGTCGTCTCGGATCTCTTTATAGTTTTCGAGTTGTTCGATAGTCGGGATTTTCAATCTTTGAATTCTTCAGATTGTCTTAGATTTCGTGTTCTTTGAATTGTCCTTGAATTATGAATGACCTACTCTATTTATAGAGTTTTCAATGGGCCTTTTTGTGGACTAGGTTTAATTTGATAATGGGCCTAGGTGCCACATGGCACAATTTGATTCGACCAACTTACATCATCAAATGACCATGGAAAATGACACATGGCGTCATCTTATTAGCCAATTTTATGTCTTTTATTTTAAAATAAAGACACGTGTCAAATTATGATTGGTCTCTATTTAATGATGTGTAAATTTGTCATTTATTTTAGATAATTACGTGACGAATTGTAATTGGTTGGATTTTCTCTTTCTACCGTTACAATTACAAAAAGAATGATATAATAAAAGGGAAAATAGCGTAAGACTGCTTAAAATATTACAAAATTGCCACTAGTAATCAGTGATGATCACTGATTTACTGCTTGATATTTTGTGCATGAATCATTGATTACCTAATAGTAATCACTGATTATTTTATAAGTTATCACTTATTTCTCTGATCACATGAATGAGAGTTTTTAAAAATCTGCTATATTTGCAAATACTTTTTTAAAATGCTATATTTATAAATATTGCTAAAAATTCTGCTACCCAATAAAATTTCCCTTTTCTTTTTATCAAATATAAACCTATAATTTCTAATAATAAAAACTAAATTGGTAAATCAAAGCTTAACACTAAGTTTTTTTTATAAACTTTATTATCGTATATCATATATATTAAAAAAAGATGATACAAAGTTTGCTATTTTATTAAATTATCGCTTAATGTTTTTAATTTATCACATCATATGAAATAAGAGATAATACAAACTTTTGCTATGTATTAAAATAAGATAGAAAAGTACTAATTACAATAATTTCTCATATAATTATCTATTAAATAATAATCTAATTAATTACGTCATCTTAATCATAACTTCAAGCAAAAAGGCGCTGAAGAATTAGAAAAAAAGGTCATATTTTCTCACAGATTAGAATTAAACGAAGGTAGAGACAAATCACAGATAAAGATACATTAAAAAATTTCAACTTGCAAGCCCAACTTTTATCTACAAAGAAGTAAAAGAAAAAAAACGTGGTTGCAAAATTAAGAGATACTATTGTAGTGGATGATTTCCGCTATGGTCAATCACGTGTAAATCGTGTGTCAGGTCTCTTCGAGTTCGTTCATCTAAGAGAAAATAACAAGAAAACACCAGTAGTGTGGTGCCTGTCAAACGATCTCCGTGATCAAATTTGAGTTTGGAGACAGAAAATATGAGTTGTATTAGGTATTGTGATGCAAAAAAAATGTGTTACCTTAATAGAGTTTATACCACCTTTATATAGCTGATTTCTCATGATAGATATGGTAGATTTTCTTGATATTTGGGAGATAAAATAATATCTTTTGTTGTGGGGTGAAATTGGATTACACGTGCAATTTTACAACTGGATAAGATTTTTCTACGCACCTGGTCTGACAGCGGTGCTGGGCACCTGGTCGAAGCACCTGGTCCGAAGCATCTGGTCCAAAGCACCTGGTCCAAGGCACCTCGTTTGACCGCGGTGCTGGGCACCTGGTCTAAAGCATCTGGTCTAAGGCACCTCATCTGACCGCAGTCTTCGACATAGACCTAATACTTAAGATTGAATACAAGTATCCACTTGAGAAACGACACGTGGGGCAACCCACAAGTGACACGTAATTGAGAAGCAACACATGGCCCAATCCCAACGTGACACGCGACATGATGATGTCATCAACCTAATCTCCTATAAATAGGAGAAGAAATTCATTCATTAGGTAACTAATTTTGACTACTATTCTTTCTGGCACACTAGCTCTGCTTGCTCTGACTTTAGCATCAGAGGGTATTAGGCCGGCACCACACCGGCGCTCTTTTCCTTTCTTGTACAGGTTCCTACGTAGCACGCCATCGAAGCAACACACTACCTCCGACTCGTCCCATTAAGTAAGTTCATTGCCTACGTGGAAGATATCTATTTTTACGCAACAACGTTTGGCACCGTCTGTGGGAAGAGTATATAACTAAGTGCTCTACCAACGAGGATGAGTCGAAGAAGTCAACACGGTGATGATGTAGATGACGTTGAAAACCGTAACCCCCGTAATACGAGATGTCAAACTCGTAGTAATAGAGATAGACAACAACAAGCTGACGAAAATCGAGAAGTGGTAAGGGTTGCGCCCGTGCCTGACAGTAGGGTAGAAGCCTTGGAAGAGCAAGTTCGACGTGTGAATCGAGATCTTGCAAAAGTACTAGAGATACTCACACAAAGGTCGGATCACCAAGCCCCCGCTAACAACCAAGATTTACTATCGAAGAAAGCAAAAGAACCTATAGAAGGTGTTGCAGAGTCGCGAAATCACGAGAAGGGTGGTTCGAAGGGGAAGTCGAGGCTACATACTCGAGACACTTCCCCTTCTTCCAATAAGTCTTTTCCCAAGAGGCATCCAAGTATGAAAGGAAGGTCTGATCTAAGAGAAATGCTCAACGAAAAAAGAAAAGCACAAACTAGCATAGCAAAGTCTACTACTGAAAGTTCACAGCCTTGGACACCAGAGCTGAAGAAGCTCCAAGACGAGCTTGGCAATATGAACAAAGAGTATCGAGGAAAGGCTCCCCTTGTGTTATAAGATCTCCTCGAGCAAACTAAACCACCATTCACAAATGACATCATGGAAGTAGAACTTCCTACTAAGTTTAAAATGCCAACTATGGCGACTTATGATGGTTCAAAGGACCCGGTTGAGCATGTTGATACATTTCAGACCTGGATGGAGCTCTAGGGAGTCCAAGATTCTATCAAATGTAGGGCATTCCTTCTTACATTAGGGGGGTCTGTGCGAGGGTGGTATAGGCAGGTCAAACCAAGGTCTATCTCTTCATTTAAAGATCTTACTCGATCTTTTGTAACTCAATTCCTCGGAGGAAGAGATCATAAAAAACCGGCCACTCACCTTTTGACTGTACGTCAGAAATCGGGGGAAAGTATCCGAGACTATGTTGTGAGATTCAATAGTGAAGTGTTGAAGGTTACAGCGATGACATAGCTCTAACCGCAATGATGGCTGGATAGAAAGATGAAAATTTTTTATGGTCCCTAGGCAAAAAGACTCCTGGTACTTATACATAGCTCATCTCAAGAGCATAGAAATATAAGAGCGCGGAAGAATTACTTAGTGCAAGAAAAGCTCCAGATGAAGGGGGAAGTAGTAAACATTCTGAGCACAAAAGAAAAGATCGAACAGACAACATCATTCGAAAGGATGACCGGTATAGGGACGAGAAAAGAAGCAAGATAGAACAACGACCCGAGGAGCGAGGTGTTTCGGTGACCAAGTTCAAGAAGTACACCCCTACTACTATCCCAGCTGAACAACTACTAATGGAGATTCAAGACAAAAATTTGGTTAGGTGGTCGCCAAGGATGAAGGTTGGGTCGAATAAGAGGAATAAAGATAAATATTGCGTCTTCCATAGACTTAAAAGAGGCATTTGATGTGCTAAAAAGGTACCAGATGAAACTTAACCCAGACAAATGCGCGTTTGGAGTAACTTCAGGAAAATTTCTTGGGTTCATGGTCCACAAAAGAGGTATAGAGGCGAATCCCGATAAATTGGAAGCTATCCTGGACATGGAGTCCCCAAAGAACCTTAAGCAGCTACAAAGTCTTAATGGCAAAATAGCTGCGCTGAATAGATTTGTATCCAGGGCAATTGATAAATGTTTACCTTTCTTCAAGATTCTTCGGAAGGGAATCAAGTTTGAATGGACGGAGGAGTGTGAGAAGGCCTTCACAGAGCTAAAGAAATACTTAAGCTCGTCTTAGGTGAAGAATTATTTTTATATTTGGCTGTGTCAGAAACGGCAGTGAGCTCAGCTCTAGTAAGAAAAGAAGGTGGAGCTCAACTACCTACCTACTATACGAGCAAAGCGATGTAGACCTTAATAATCTTAGCTCGAAGGTTGAGGCCATACTTTCAAGCACATGAGATTATAGTTCTGACAAATCACCCATTGAGGCAAGTTTTACAAAAACCGGAAGCGCCAGGTTGACTAATGAAGTGGGCTGTGGAACTCAGTGAGTATGATATTCAATACAAGCCAAGAACTGCAATAAAAGGTCAAGTTGTGGCTGATTTTATAGCGGAACTCACACATGCTAAAGAAGAGACACACTTAACCCACGAAAAAGAACTTGCTTTAAACAAAGAACTCATCCCTCCACAAAGAGAAGGGTCCACTTGGACACTCTACGTGGACGGATCTTCCAACATGAAAGGCTGCGGAGCAGGCCTTATTTTAGTCTCACCTGACCAAGCTCACATTGAATACGCTTTAAGGTTTGGATTCAGAACTTCCAACAAGGAGGTTGAGTATGAAGCACTTCTAGCTGGGTTGCAGTTAGCAAGGAAAGTAGGGGTAAGCCGCATCAAAGTGTTTAGCGACTCTCAATTAGTTATCAATCAGATAACAGCAGAGTATCAGACCAAGGGAGAAAGGATGGCAGCCTATCTAGAAAAGGTTAAAATTCTTCTTTGCACCTTTGAGTGGTGGGAGGTAAAACAAATACCACGCTCAGAAAACTCTAATGCTGATTCGTTAGCACGTTTAACATCCGCATATGAGACTGAGTTGAGTAGTACTGTACTAGTAGAATTTTTACCCAACTCAAGCATAAATGGTCTAGAAGCTATGGATATTGAACATACATTGCAGACGACCACCCCTTCCTGGATGGATCCCATCATAAAATTCTTAAAAGATGGGGAGCTACCTCTTGACAAAGCTGAAGCACGAAAACTTCAACGCCGAGCAACCCACTATATCCTGGAAGAAGATGTGCTATATAAGAGAGGTTTTTCTCTTCCACTACTTAGATGTCTTATACATGAGGAGGCAGACTACATAATGAAAGAGATTCACGAGGGAGTATGTGGTAACCATTCAGGAGGGACGTCATTGGCTCATAAAATTGTTAGACAGGGATACTACTGGCTCACTTTATAAGAAGATACCAAGTCATTCTGTCGAAGGTGTGACCAATGTCAACGTTTTTCTGCGGTCCCAAGACAACCACTTGAATACTTAACAAATGTCACAAGTCCTTGGCCATTCGCTCAATGGGGGGTTGGCTTGATAGGACCACTTCCACAAGGAAAGGGTCAGACTAAGTTTGCAATTGTAGCTGTGGATTATTTTACTAAGTGGGATGAAGCTGAAGCCTTAGCTACAATCACTGAACTCAAAACTACCGACTTTATGTGGAGAAGATAGTTTGCAGGTTTGGTATTCCTTATGCCATTGTCTCTGACAATGGGAAACAATTTGACAACGAGAAGTTCAAGTCTTGGTGTTTATAGCTTTGTATTAAGCACTTCAAGTCATTTCCTACACATCCTCAAGCTAATGGTCAAGTGGAAGCGGTGAATAAAATTATCAAAAAGAACTTAAAGACCAAACTAGAAGGGTTGATGGGTTCTGGGCAGAAGAACTACCTAATGTGTTATGAGCATACAGAACAACAACTAGAACTTCTACAGGCGAGACTTCTTTCTCACTTGCATTTGGAGCAGAAGCAGTTGTGCTAGTTGAAATAGGTCTCAATTCTCCAAGAATACAACATTTCAATCCAGAGATGAATGAAGAATGCCTAAGGTTAAACCTTGATCTCCTTGAAGAGCATAGAGAGACTTCTCGTCTCCGTGTTGCTGAGTATAAAAACCGGGTGGCACGATACTACAACTCTAGAGTCAAACCGGGTGGGACCTTAGGACCAACTTGGGAAGGACCGTACAAGGTCCCTGAGGTAGTGAGACCAGGTACTTACAGATTGAAGGACCTCAACAACAGGGCATTAGATCATCCATGGAATGCAGAGCACCTCAAGACCTTTTATCAATGATGTCTTTATAATTTCATTTATGTTTGAGTTGTTTCAGCAATTTTCATTCAATGTAATTTCATTCCAATAAATGAAATGAGACCGCACTCTTTCAACTTCATAAACTTACTTGTGTTGAAAAGAACCAACAAAACATATTGAAAGGCTACCACTAAGTGTGAATCTGAGCTCAGCCCAGAACAAGCTACTTCAATAACTCATAAACTCAAGTAACACTTTAAGTTATAAAGTGCAGCTTGAGTGGGGCCTACTGCTACTACTCTGCTTACTACTTGCACTATTACTACGCATTACGTTGCTACACCAACAAGAATGAGCGACAAGTACAATAAAAATTAAGTTTTTGAAAATTCTAAGTTCATTTAAGTGTAGGGCTATGTAGCCACACTTGATTGATAAAACTTAGAAAGAACAAAAACTTAAGTTTATTAAAAATTCTAAGTTCATTTAGGTGTAGGGCTATGTAGCCACACTTGATTGACGAAACTTAGAAAGAACAAAAACTTAACTTTATTAAAAATTCTAAGTTAATTTTAGGTGCAGGGCTATTTAGCCACACTTGATTTATAAAACTTAGAAAATAAATAAAACCAATAAATGAAGGCAACATGAAATAAATCTGGAGATGAAAAGCAACATAAGTTCAGAGATATCCTAAATAAAATGAAAGCATGATAAAAACAGATTGTCATACCTATATAAAACTAAAGAGGAACAAAAATAAAAGCTAAATCTAAGAAAGTCGTCATGCTGAATCGTCCACTGTCTCAATGTCGACAACAACATTGGTGCGGGAAAGGTTGAAACTCTCCCTAACAAACTTGAGATCAAGATTTGGAAATCTCTCGGCAACCTTCTCAAGTGCTCCTTTGACGCCGAGGTCGAAGAGAAAAACTTCCAGGTCTGCGTCCTTATTGATGGATTGAAGCATAGCAAGCAGTTTGCCTTCATCCTGAGTTTTAGCTTTGAGTTCGCCGAACTTAATCAAGGTATTTTTGAGCTTGTCAGAAGTTTCATCTAAGTTTTTCTGCACTTCGACTAGTTCACCCTGTTAGGAATGGTGTCCTAGAACTTGTAATGATTTAATAATAATTTACTTAGAATAATTTAAATAAATAGTCATAAGTTTTTATTATATTATCTAGATTGATTCAATTGATGATATTAAGAATATACGGAAATATAGTAATATTGAACATTCAAATAGTAAACCCTAAGTTACTCTTATGAAATCACGACTTAGTATATGTGTCATACAAGAGGATTAAAGTCGAGATGAGTAACTTAAACGTGTCTACAGTAAACGGATAACGTTTGGAAACCTTATCCTGGTAACACTGTTGATAGCTTCGCATTTTTTTTTGAATCCTGATCATTCATGTGGGAGACATGAAATGGAAGTATCATATGCAATGTTGATTGTATAAGACAGGACCACGATGTTCTATCAAATTTCTCATTAGTACGTTTACGAGAAATAATCGAATATCAAACTAAGTTTATCAACCGTGATAGATCTTAATCCTGAGTGAAATGCGGACTCCTATTTGTGGAGTTATATTCTTTGATTCACATAGTTGAGAGCGATCTGTAAGAACGCTCAATACACTCCTGTTTTGGGAACATGACTAGATAAGAAGCTGGGAACTCATTTTCACGAGATGGAATTCATAACTTTCCTATAAATTAACGGTATCAGTGCGATACCTAAACATTTTAGGAACTTTAGGAAACTCCCTTAATGTACTAATTCAAGACATGAACAAGTGACGTCACGACTTCTATTGATCACAGAAGTATCTTATCTCTAGTTCAACTAAAGATAAAGTTCATTGGAGAATCAGCGGGAACACAAGGATAAAGCGGTAATTACAGGGGCAAAATGTCGTTTCCCTTACCTGATGTTATATATACATAACCTTTGCCTACTACAGTTCAATACACTCCTCAGACATCCACAGAATCACCCATTCCTTGCTCTAACTCTTCACCATCTATTGAACCATCTACTGATCTTAGAACAACAACAAATCCCCAGCCATTACGAGGATCTACTAGACTTCCACATCCCCCTGGTTACTTACCAAAATATCCATTACATGATAGCTTGTCCTATTCCAATTTGTCAAAATCTCATCAGCATTATCTCTTAAATGTCTCCATTGATTATGAACCCTAGTTTTTTCATCAAGCTGTCTCTTATGAGCATTGGGGGTTAGCCATGAAAGAGGAACTAGATGCAATGGAAAGAACAAAGACTTGGTCTGTTGTTTCCCTTCCTCAGGGTCATCAGGCTATTGGAAATAATTGGGTATATAAAATCAAATACAAAGCTAATGGGACTATAGATAGATACAAGGCAAGACTTGTAGCTAAGGGTTACAATCAACAAAAAGGTCTTGATTATTTTGAAACCTTTTCACCTGTTGCAAAAATGGTTTCAGTCAAGCTTTTACTTTCACTTGCTGCTCATTATTCTTGGCCTATTGCCCAACTTGATGTGAATAATGCTTTTCTTAATGGTGACTTGTTTGAAGAAGGTTATATGAAGTTTCCTATGGGTTATATGCCCAATCTACAATCTGTTGTTCTTCAAAGGGAGTCTACATCACAGCCACTGGTTTGCAAATTACATAAATCAATCTATGGTTTAAAACAAGCCTCTCGACAATGGTTTGCAAAATTTTCTACTTCTCTATTATCTTTTGGTTTCAAGAAATCTCAAGCCGATTGCTTCTTATTTACAAAAGGGAGTGGAAGTACTTTTCTTGCTTTATTAGTCTATGTGGATGACATAGTCATTACCAGCCCCACTGTTTCTGAAATATAGCTTTTGAAGTCTTTTTTGCTTTCTCAGTTTATGTTAAAAGACCTTGGATCCTTGAAATTTTTCTTGGGTCTTGAAATATCAAGATCAAAAACAGGATTGGTCTTATCTCAGAGAAAATATTATTTGCAACTTTTGGAAGATTTAGGATTTCTTGCTAGCAAACCTGTTTCTCTTCCTATGGATCCAAAGTCACAGTTAATATCTACAGCTGGTGATCTTTTATCTACTGATGAAGCACACACATATCGTATTTTGATTGGTAGATTAATATATCTTACCATATCTTGACCTGATATTACTTTTGCAGTGCGTAAACTTAGTCAATTTGTATCCAAACTACATTCATCTCATCTGATTGTTGTGCATCATCTTTTGAGGTACTTGAAATCAACTTCAGGTCAAGGTATTCAGTTTTATAAATCTACTACATTTCCTCTTCAGCTAAAAGCATTTGTAGATGCTGATTGGGGTGTCTGCCTCGATACAAGACGATCTGTTACTGGTTTTGCAATTTTCCTTGGAGATTCTTTGATTTCATGGAAATCCAAGAAGCAAACTACTGTTTCTAAGTCTTTTGCCGAGGCTGAGTGTCGGGCCTTGTCTATGGTTTCTAGTAAATTGACTTGGCTTATGCATTTACTTACTGATTTACAAGTTTGCATATCTCAACCTGCTATTGTTTATTGTGATAATCTTTCAGCAATACAAATAGCAACGAATCCAATTTTCCATGAACGTACAAAGCACATTGAAATAGATTGTCATTTTGTGAGGGAGAAGATTCAAAAAGGTCTACTTAAGGTGCTGCCCATTCGGTCTTCCTTACAGCTAGCTGATGTGTTTACTAAAGCTCTTCCTAGTTCTCTTTTATTTCCACTTTTACACAAGATGGGTGTTGTCAATATACATAACCCACCTTGAGGGGGAGTATTATAATTATTGTATTAACTATTCTATTAGATAGTTAGTTAGAAAGTAGTTATGATAGTTATAGTTTTGACACTTGTATAAATACTACAATTACACATCAATGAGAGATGAGAATTCATTTTTACATCTAATACTAATGTATTAGAATATCATAAACAGGTGAAAAACTGGGCAAGAGAGTTAAAAACTTATTTTTCTCATTTAATAAGGATTAATCATTGTTGGGATAGCTTTTGAAAGTAGTATTTTTTATGTAAAACACTTTTTTCTTCTAACACTTAAAGAAAAGAGAAATTTCATTGTGTAGCAGAATTTTATGCAATATTTATAAATATAACATTTTTAAAAAGTATTTACAAATATAACAATATTTATATATATATTTCTTCTAATGTTTAAAATGTGAGAATTGAGAAGTGAGCTTCCCAATCACCACTCAATAAAATTACTCTAAGATGAAGCCACAAGATTGAAAGAAAAATCAGAGATGCCATATTCCTACGGCATGTTAAGTGGGGGAGTTTATTGATAAGAGAACTAAATAATTAGCTTTAAAAATATCCTTATTTTAGGCTAGTTTGGAACTCATTTTAAGCTAATTAAAACTTAAATAATATTATGGTAGGCCGGCTTAGAGGGTGTGTGAGGTGGGCGATCACATAGGGTCACGGAATTATTGGGCCCGGATTTTAAAAAATAATGTTTAATATCATTATCCATATAAAACTGCTATAATCATATTTAAGAAATGAAGTTGATTTATTGGCAAATGTAAACTCATAGTTTTTGTTTTCGAGGAAACTGTCCGTGGTTCGAATCCCTACTGGAAGCTATTTTTTATCTGTCTTTTCTTTATTTATTTTTCAATTATGCATTTTCTTTTATTTATTTTAATTAAAAAAAATAACAATCGATTTTTGTTATCCTTGTTTCACTTAAAGCGTATTTTTATGACTTTCCTTTATTTATTTCAATAATGCCTTTTCATTTATTTATATCAATTAAAAATATTATCAATTTTATCTACCCTTGTTTTGTTTCTTTTGATTATTTCAATTAAAATAATCTATCAATTTTAACTCTATTTTTTTTTTATGAATAAACACGATAAAAAATATTCAAATTTAGCCATAAAAAATATTTGACATAAATATAAAATTAAATTTGAAATATTTAACTTTATTTAGATATAAAAACACTTTCGTTTAGCTAAAAATTTCAAAAATAATAATAATGTTACTAACAAATAGTATAAATTGATCAATTTGTAAAAGTTCAGGTGTAAATTGATTCAAAGTTCAGGTGTAAATTGATTCAAAGTTTAGGATTTAAATTGACACATAAAAATAACGTTCCTGGGTGTAAATTGATTTTTTTTCTCCTTAAAAATTAACTCTATTTTGTTAATAATTAAACTAATAAATTCAAAAATTAATTCTTTTTTTCCAAAATATCTTTATAGTAAAATTTAAATGATCATGGGCCAAAAACTATACTTTTATACTGGGCCCCTGTTTTTTAGGATCGGCCCTATTCAAACCAGTACATTAAACATATAGTTTTATGTCCAACAAGACATAACTAAAACAACGTAGTTTTGACATAAATTTTTTGAGATTTCTTCATATATACACATTTAGCAAGAATTTTTTAAAAATATCTAGCCAACATCTCTGTCCCATCTCTTCGACACGAAAATACAATAATAAAATAGTTTTTCATCTCTCTATTTGATAACTAAAATTTTGCCTTAGGACATGAAGCTTCTCTCTCTTATACATCGACTACTAGCAGAAAACTACTTTGTCCCACTAATCTATTGAATCTGTTCATCTTGATAGTGAGGTGTGTGGATTTAAAAGAAGCTACGAGGATATGGTATCTAAGTTTTAGAAAAGAAAATGTTGTTAAATTTATAGAAATTACTTAAATGTTAGAATTGAGAAGTGAGCCTCCCAATCAGAAAAAAAAGGAATCCAATATCAATAAGGGGTTCTTATAAAAATAGAAAAATAGGTCAAATATTTATAAAAATAGATTTAAAAAACTTATTTGAAAACTAACAAAAAAAAAAACTTAAATTTGTGCTTAAAATATTACAAAATTGCCACTAGTTTTGCATAAATAATCAGTGATTTTCTCACAAATAATCACTGATTTTCTCACAAGTAATACTTGATTTTACTGATATCCTAATATTTTGTTTATGAATCACTGATTATCATACACTACAAAGAAAAAAGTCTAGTTGCGACCAGACGGTCCTTTTTAATGTAAATGCGACAAAAAAAGTGACCAAACCTAGCGTGGCAAAAAAGCTGGTCGTCCAGGATATTTGTGCGTCCACGTGGTCACCAAAATACGACCAAATGTATTTGGTCGCAAAAAAGTCAACATTTGAAGAAACGACCAGACAGTCGCGTAAAATAGTGACCATTTGGTCGTAATTTAAGTTGTAGACAAGTGACCAGTTGGTCCATAAAAACTGTGACCACATGGTCGTTTATTTTAGTGACCAAATGGTCACCTTCTTAAGTGACCATTTGGTAGTTTGAGCATCAGCCCAAGGCGACCATCTGGTCATAAAATTGCGACCAGATGGTCATTTTATATTTTATAAATTGCGACCATATGGTCATTTTATATTTTGAAAAATACGACCATGTGGTCGCCAATGTAATTAATTAATAATTTAATTAATTTCTAATTTAATTTTTTAAATTAAATTATTTAATTTGTGAATATTATTATTTTTATTTTATTGTTTAAATTAAATTATTTAATTTGTAAATATTATTTTTATTTTATTTAAATTTATTTATTTATTTAAATTAAATAATAAAAAAATGGAATTAAAATAAAAATATATATAAATAAATTTCCAAAAGAATGTTTTATACAAGAAAAGAAATCTAAACTACTGTGGAGCAGCAGGGGGTGGTGGAGGCGGCGCGGAAGATGATGAACCGGGATCTCGGGATCCGAAGAACGCGGCCAATGCAGTTGCGACCTGGGCCTGAACCTGGACCTGCACCTGAGCATGAACATCCTGTTAGGAATGATGTCCTAGAACTTGTAATTATTTAATAATAATAATTTATTTAGAATAAATTAAATAAATAAACATAAGTTCTTTATATTATCTAGATTGATTCAATTAACGATATTAGGAATATATGGAAATATATAAATATCGAACATTCAAATAGTAAACCCTAAGTCACTCTTATGAAATCACGACTTAGTATGTGAGTCATACAAGAGGATTAAAGTCGAGATGAGTAACTTAAACGTGTCTACAGTAAACGGATAATGTTTGGAAACCTTATCCTGGTAACACTGTTGATAGCTTCGCATTTTGTTTATAAATGATCAAATCCTGATCATTCATGTGGGAGACATGAAATGGAAATATCATATACAATGTTGATTGTATAAGACAGGACCACGATATTCGATCAAATTTCTCCTTAGTACCGTTTACAAGAAATGATCGAATGTCAAACTAAGTTTATGAACCGTGATAGATCTCAATCCTGAGTGAAATGCGGACTCCTATTTATGGAGTTATGTTCTTTGATTCACATGGTTGAGGCGATTTGTAAGAACGCTCAATACACTTCTATTTTGGGAACATGGCTAGATAAGTAGCTGGGAACTCATTTACACGAGATGGAATTCATAACTTTCCTAAAGAATTAACGGTATCAGTGCGATACCTAACCATTCTAGGAACTTTAGGAAGCTCCCTTGATGTACTGATTCGAGACATGAACAAGTGGCGCCACGACTTCTATTGATCACAAAAGTATATTATCTATAGTTCGACTAAAGATAATGTTCATTGGAGAATCAGCGGGAACACAAGGATAAAGCGGTAATTATAGGGGCAAAACGGTAAATCTTATCCATCTGTAATTATGAGTGTTCCACGTGAAGGATTATATCACAGATATAAATAAAGATAAACTAAATGGACATAACTCATCTATAGTGAGGGGAGTTCAGCTATGAATATATAGTGAAATTATTCATAGTTAGATAATAAGTAATTAACTGATTATGTGTTAATCACTTAATTGACTAATTACTAAGCCCATGATCTATAGGTCCATCGGGTCCCTATGCTAGCCCAAATATCTTAGTCGCTAAATCAAGTAGAAGAAATGGAAATTTTAAGTAAAGTGAATTACTTAAATAGGCAATATTAATTGTTTAAATATTGAGTATATTTAAACGGTAATTAATATAAACATTATTAATTGTTTAAATAATGAGTTTATTTAAACATGAAATTAATAATGAAATATTATTAATTATTTAATATTGAGTATATTTAAATGGTAATTAATAATTTGAAATTAATTAACAATTATTAATTGTTTAAATAATTAATTTTATTTGAAAGGAAATTAATAATTAAAATTAATTAATTAATAATAAAATGTCACGGTTTTGGCATAATTTTTTATCTACACACATATGGGGAAAAATTTTATACATCTTTGTGAACCCCACCATTTGTTAAATTCAAACAGATTGTTGACCCCAAAACTGGTGAAGAGAAACCTGTCACAATAATTTTATAGATCTTTCAGATACTAATCTAAATGTGATGTCATTTGACTTTGTTTGACATGTAATTTATACTATAGGAAATTCGAGTCAAGTGAGCGACGGTGCTGGTATTGTTCTCCTCATGAAGAGGAGTGTGGTAATGCAAAAAGGACTCCCCATTCTTGGTGTATTTAGGTAAGGATCTTGAGGATTATATGCATATATTCACTCTGTGATCTCATTTATGTTATTGAAAAATCATTTTAATAATATCCCCTGCCTCTTTTTTTGTTTCTTCTTCTAGGACCTACACATGGATCAGCTTTAACTTGGCATCTCCGGATGAAGATTGTTGTTGATATTGCGAGGTAAGTCCATTGTTTATACGGATTTCTGTGTCTTTTCTCAGTGTCAACATTGATTCTATATTCTTTACATCTTTAGAGGATTGGAATATCTTTATGAGCACAAAAATCCTAAAATTTTTCAAAATTTTCTTTTTTGTTCTCTAACCTTTCGATTTACCATTTTTTCACTCTCATATTGTTTTGCTTTCTACTTTCCAAATCGTTTATCTATGTTCATTCAGTTAAGTTGATTGTTGTTTTTTTATCCTTCTTTTGCTATAGTAAAAGACAAAGATAGTTTTATTTTCACTTATCTTGATCTTTATTTTGGAAGTTAGAATTTCTTAATCCCATTTACTTCGATTTTCGTGATGAAGAATGAAAATGAAAACTTACTTGAGAATGATAGAGTTAGTTTCTTGTGATTGGTTTATAACTCAAATGCAATAATGTGATTCACACCATTTCATAACTTGTCGTTTTGAATTTATATTATTGTAGCTTCACCTTTCCCTATTAAAGACTGCTCAATGGCATCCAAATGGTATGTCTTTGTTGTTCATCAAATATATATTTCTCTAAATTTTCTATCCCCACCCTTCTTTTGTTTCTGATTATGGTATGGAGATATAATGAGTTGTTTATTTACTACTTCCTGTCTCGTGTATAGTTTGGCATTTGGTATATTGGGTTGAACCCATCATTCTTTGTTGTTACTGAAGCTGTTAGGGAGGAAAATTTAGGTTTATGTTTTATCCTTTTTTTTTTTTAATTTAGTCTTAGGTTTCTGTTTTTGGTGATGTAAAATAGAGTGAGATGCAAAGATTTTACCTCAAATTTATGGTTGTTTCTACAATTACTGACATTGCTATACTTTTATTTGGTATTTAAGTTTACTTTCCTTTTGTTTTCAACTTAGAACGTGATCATCATCATATAAGTTTATCAAACAGTTCTACCCTTTTATGTTTTTGTTAGATCTAAGTCTTTCTTTTACATTATGAGTTAAACATAAATTCAGACATATTATCTCGCTTATTCCAAGATAAATTTATGTGATACCAACATTATTGTTACCTTTTCAAGCTATTTTGATGATGAAATTCGTCATGCTGGTGATCTTGGCAATTTGGTTGCTGGTGATGATGGTCTGTTATTTGATTTTTATTTTTATTTTTGACAAATTTGAGTCATTTGCACAACCAAATAATCGAACCCACCAAATGTTTAAAACTCGATCAATTTCATGTCAAGGTTCGGTTTTCGACTTTCGGTTATTAGCGATTGCTAGCAGAACAATTTGTAGTAGATATTATTTTGATCTTATTACATTTATGTTGCACAGGTACTGCCACTTTGAGTATTATTGACAAGCAGGTATGGACATTTTCCTGTTTTTTTTATGTTTCACTATCTCTAATTTAAAAGTCCTTACAAGTGAGCAGTGATTCCTTTCATTGATTAGTCATATATATTTTGTGTAGATTCCTCTCTGTGGACCAAATTCCATTGTTGGAAGGGCTATCGTTGTTCATGCAGATCCCAATGATCTCGGGAGGGGTAATGTCGTAAATCTTCAGTATGTTAATTTTAGTATTAGTCATGTTTTTCGCCTTGCTAAATAATTAATCAATTTTTGTTTAGATCTTTAGTTACTAGTGATATCCTTTATATCTGCAGAGTACTCATTTTCTCTAGACTCATATCACTGACCTTATTCAAATCTTAAACAATGAGACAGTTGTTGGGAAGTATCAATCTTTGTAGTTTCCGTCAAGCTACTAAAAATATAATTCGTTAACTTATTTGACCGTGTCTGCAGGTGGGCACGAGCTTAGTAAGACCACTGGAAATGCAGCTGACAAAGTAGCTTGTGGTAAGCAAATACATAATGATACTGATTCTTCTTATTTCTTTCTGATTGTTCTTCGCGGTCCATACAGTTCTGCCCTTTTCATGTGTTACTTTTTTTAGAGTGGAAAATGGACACGCCTAGAAGAAGTTGCCATACTAAATATCACTTCCAACTTTTTTTAGTGATAACCTTACTTACTTTTTTAGTTCTGTGACATGTTTTATCATGATCATGTTCTTATTTAACATACTTTTTCTTTTCACAAAGTTTGACCAAAAAGGAGGTATATCTTATGGGGATGAATGGTGTGTTGCTCGTTACATCTTGGAGGTAACTTACTAATTTTTCTATGTATTTGGTAATTTTCACAACTTTGTAATTGCATAAACAGAGGATAACAAAAATTGCAAGGGTCGTTCTCTCTTTTGGTCTGAAATCGATCCTGTAAATCTTGTTTCTTTCTGTTTTTTATGACCTTATTTACTTCTCAAATTCAAATTGCCAATTCTTTTCATACAAAATTTAGAGATTGCCTCTTTTTTAATCACTATTAGACTTCTCTTTGTTCATCACTTTAGTTATGTTTATTTTTCTTTATGGAATTGGCTATTACCTTAAATTTGATATTATATACGTTTGACATTTTGGTTATCAAATTTTAAGATATGTAATGCTTATTATTTCTATAACCCCTTTTGTTGTTTTATTTTTATTTAGACCAAAACTTTCTTAATGTTTGCTGGACAAAATTAAGTGGTTTATTAGTTTATTGTTTATAAGTATGTTTTTGTTTTGGATTTGTTTGATTTGTATAGGAGCCTCTTGGCTAACCAAATGTTGGTTGTGCATCAGTTTTAAGCCTCAACTATTAATTACGTAGGATCAAGACCACTATGTTTTTCTTTTTGTTTGTGTGTTTGTAGTCTTCTTTTTAGTAACATAAGTATAGTTTCTTAAATTTTGTAGTGCTGAGACAAAAAGAGTTGCAAGGGAATCCTACTATATGGAACAAGGCTTGTGTCATTGTGGTACTTAAATAAAATGCAAGTTATTGATGTTTGTAATGTTTTACTTTTTCTTATTTACTTATTGATGTTTCTATGATGATTTTTAAATATATGATTGATTATCATCATAGCTAGCTATAAGAAATATGAGATTAGGAGTCACTGCCCATTACAAATTGACTAGTTGTTTATTCATCTTATGATGTAACTTTTGTTATTGTTTTGTGGTTTTCTTGCTATTCTCCCATCTTTGCTTCTTAGAAAATAACTATTGGATTCTCATGCAAGCAGGGTAGGTTGGAACCTATAAAGACATCTCTAAATAATAATAAGCAAGGTTTAGGAGCAGATAAAGTGAAGAAGAAGCTTCTAAAAAACTACTGATATTGCAGCCCCTGACATGAAACATAACCAGGTAAAACTTTGATTTACTATGGTTATTTATTTATCGTGTCTATCTTGTACATATCGAGTGTCATGGCTATCCTGAAGTTATGGTAACATTGACTATGGTTTTATATTTATTGTGTCTATCTTGTATATATCGAGTGTCATGGCTATCCTGCAGTTATGGTAGCCTTGACTATGGTTTTTATATTTATTGTGTATATTGATTGTCATGACTATCCTGCAGTTATGGTAGCATTGACTATCGTTATTTATTTAATGTCCCTACATTGTACATAAACCCATCATTTTTTAGTTTCTTATCCTAGACAAGTTAAAATCAGCTTCCAAAAGGGAATAAATTGAGAAAACTCACAATGGGAAAGTATTGCTAGTGTAAGAGTATGAGCATGAATCTAGGAGTGCTCATTCTGTTTTTTTTTTTTTTCCTTTTTCTTGATTTCCTTCACTCTCCTAAGATCTTAATTATCTGCCTATGTGATATTGTTTTAAAGTCTGATCCATTGGCAAAAAAAACTTTTGAATTTTGGTTCTTGATTGGCTGATTTACCTTAGGCTACCTTTCAATTTCTTGGAGTGCGATGATTTATTACATTTGGAATGTTGTTAACAGCATGGCTAATTACATTCTAGCAAATGAAAATTTAGATTTGGAAGCTATAGATTAACAGCATGCCTAATTACATTACCTTAGGCTACATTTGGAATGTTGTTAACAGCATGGCTAATTACATTATCTTAGGCTCTTTACTCTTTATTAAGCAGTTCAAAACCTGTATTTTGGTTGCTGAGCCACCGGGTTATATATCTATCTTTGATGTCATTGCCATTGTTGTGAGTAAGATTTTAGGATCACCGATTCCTTTTCCTATTGGCCCTTTTGCTTTTCTTCCTTGTAGGTATTGAAAGTGCCATTGTTAATATATTAAAACTTTGTCTGAGAAAAAAGAGAATGAGCAACTCAATGAAATTAGTAGTTTGGTTGGGAAAGAGATACTACCCCGAGATGCTCCTCAAATACAGATTCACCTATTAAGACCATTTTATGCTGGTGAGGTAGTGGCTTGGCACTCTCAAAATGGAGAAAAGCTCAAATATGACAGGGGACCATCAGCTGACCAAACACTCTACAGATTCATTGTTAATATATTAAAACTTCTTTTATTTCAATGGTGGGATAGATATCATTTTTCTTTTGCTAATTGTTCTTGAAGCTTAAACTTTTTGGTTTAATGCCTTTAATTTGGCATGTAGCTGATGGATTTCTTTTATCTTTTTCGTTGTTGTTCATTAATCTCTTTCATGCATATCAACTATGTATTTGTTATTCTTTAAAGTTGATCAATAAAATAGATCATATATGTTCGTATCCTTAAATTTTTTTTGTGAGCACAAGTTATGTTGTTTTTAATTGATGAGTTAGAAGAAAATTGATTACATTTCGACTTCTTCAGGTTTGTGTATCCCTATGGTTTGGCCAATCTCCGAGATAAAGGCGAGAAGCTTGTAGGAGAGCGAGTTTTTTTTGTGTTGTGTTCTGTTTGATTTAATTTTTGGAAGGGTGATTGAAGTTCTTTTAGCAATTCTTGATTTATTGTCTAAGTATGATGTAATTTAACTTTTTGTTTAAAAATATTGTAATTCATGTAGCCATTTAGTGATATTTTTATTGTAATATTTTATTTAAATTTGATAGGTGCATTATAAATATTATTTGAAATCAACTAATAAAAAAATATTTTTTTTCTCAAATTTTAGACAATAGGTGACGCTCTTTTGGCATCACCTATTTGAATAGGTAACGATTTTTTGACCGTCACCTATGGCAGTGTCACCTATTTAAATAGGTGACGGTCATAAAAAACCGTCACCTATTCAAATAGGTGACGGGTAAAAACCGTCACCTATTCATAGGTGACGGGTAAAACGGGTCACCTATTCGAATAGGTGATGTTTTTTTGGTGTCACCTATTCAAATAGGTGATGGTTTTTACCCGTCACCTATTCATAGGTGACGGTTTTTTATGCCCGTCACCTATTCGAATAGGTGACGCCAAAAGGATGTCACCTATTCCCGAAATTCTTATAGTGATTCCAGCACACTCCAAACACAAGCATCAAATTCTCATTCATTTTATTCCATACTACTTATTCCCAGACATCTAATTCCCAGGCATTTAATTCTGATTCTCGCATACCAAACGCCCCCTTAAAGTTTTTATAGCCAATGATGCATTGTAACGTCCCGTTACTTTTAGAGGTATTTTTTTTTTAATTTTAATTAAATTAAAGCTTTTAAGATTAGTTTAAATTTAGTGATTTCGATTTTAGTAGTTATTTTCGTCCGAAATTCCTTTTAATCGTTTTAATACTTTAAATTCGTTTCGGTGACATTAATAATTATTAACGGGCCAATTAATAATTATTAATCACCTTTAGATTAGTTTAAAAGCTTCGGGTTTCGTTTTTTAAAGTAAAAGTAAAAGAGGGACGTAGGCGTCATTTCCCAAATTCTTAAATATCTAAAAAATCACTATTCATCTTTTTTTAAAATAGCAAATCAAAGGCAAAATTGCTCATTTTTCTCTCCTTTCCTTTCCTTGGAGCCATGATGTAATGACTCGAATTTTCACAATTCTTTAAATCAGAAGTAATACAGCGGAAGACTTATTTTTACAAAAATTTGGCGTGGATCCGTTTAAAATACGAACTCCCTAAACCTGTTTTTAAGAACACATCTCAGAGAAGTTTAATCACATATATTCCTACTCCAGAATATACTCAAATCAGAGAAAGTAAACTCAAAATATACATACAACCGACTTTAGGCTCTCATGAGCCACAAAATACAAGTTTTAAGACTTTATTTCAAGTTTATATGTATATATAGCATTCCCAAAATACTCCAAACTTAGATTTACTAGTCCAAATGTCTATAAGCATTCACTCGAGATCACGCAGCACCACCTCCACGACCTCGTCCTCTACCACGAGTATTACCTGAAAATAAAGTGGTGTAGCACCATTAGCAAACAATGCTAGTGAGAATAAGATGGATGCAAGCACTTTTATGAACCAAATTCCATATCGGAGAATGTGTCCAAATAAAACTAAGTACTCTTGCACTACCCATTCAATAATCCGAAGTACTTTTCATAATAAGATCAAACCATTCTACTATCTCGCAATTTCGGAAAGTAAACATTCAAGCCCGTAGTTAAAGTAGGTACTAGTGTTTAACAAAGTAAATGACAAAAATAAATAACAAAGTAAGTAACAAAGTAAATTTCTCATTTCATCCGTGACCACTTGTCACCAATCACAACCATACCGTGACCTCACTGTCACCGTGACATCCGTGCATAAAATATGCAAGTCACCAATCACAAACATTCCGGTGACATCCAGGTGCATAAAAGTATGCAAGTCACAAATCAAAACATTCCGGTGACATCCAGGTGCATAAAAGTATGCAAGTCACAAATCAAAACATTCCGTGACATCCAGGTGCATAAAAGTATGCAAGTCACAAATCAAAAACATTCCGTGACATCCGTGCATAAAAGTATGCAAGTCACACCACACTCTTTAGTAACACCTAAAAGTGAATCATATCACTAAAAAAATATCGTACTAACTCGATTCTGCACAAGAATCTCTCCAAAGTTCTTTTAACTATTCTAAAACTACTCAAGATAAAAGGAGTACAAAATACTCTTCTCCAAGTTCCGGATTCTCATTCTCCTCGAGAATCTAACTTAAACCACCAAACATCTTACTTTAGGCAACAACCAATCTTAACTAAATTCCTTATACACTTTCCTTAACTCCCAAATAACATACAATCTTGGAAAGTTCTCAAGTCTATTAACCCTCTCAACATCGATCTAACATAAACGTCAAGCAATTTGAAAACATAAAAGTAAATACAACCATTTTAAACTCACCTTAAGAGTAGTCAACCCCTAACCACCGGTTGATCGAAAATCACGAACGATGCTCAAAACCTATAATTACAATACACCTAAAGTAAATTAATTATTCGAAATGAACAACGATCGACACGATACAAAGTTAATAGACAAAACAGCCCGTAACTCATGCCAAGAGGCCCACGGCTCAAGGGGAAGGAAGAGAAGGAATTGTTTTCCGGATTTTAAACACTTTAAAGACATTCCGGGTTGGTTTCGGTTACTTTGAAGATTGGTAAACTCAATGGGTAAACCTAATTTAGGGTTTAGGTCAAAAGTTCAATCCCGAGCAATTTAGTAAAGTCATTAAACTAATCAAATTCAAAGCTCTCATCAACAACCAACAAGAGGAAAATTGAATTAAAAGGCTTTTGGCTCAAACCCGAATCTAGGGTTAGGGGAAAGTCTCTAAAAATGAATAAAACGACTTTCCCGAATGATATCTTAAAGCCCCGAAGAATGAATTCGAAAATTACAACTCAAAACCTCCATTAAACACTGTTCACTTCTAGGTTTTGAATCTTTGACATACCTTAAGGCCTCGATAAAACGAGCGGAAATCACGAAGAGTAGGTTGGAAATGATCCCCGGGCCAAGAGCTTTCCAACGGATATAGAATCGATGCGATCCGATGAGAAATAAAGAAAATAAAAAAAAAAATGGGGGGGGGGATCTTGTTGGTCACGGCAGCAAGGAAGAAGAGAAGCAGAATTTTGGTGAAAAAAATGCTAAGTGTTGGTATTTAAAGGATGTTGAATAGTGATTTTGTGATATTTAGTAAATCGGGTACTAACGCCTACGTTTCTCTTTTACTTTTACTTTAAAAACGAAACCCGAAGCTCGTAACTAGCCCAATGGTGATTAATAATTATTAATTGGCCTATTAATAATTATTAATACAACCAAAACTAAAATAGGCTAATTAAGCGATTAAAAAGGTTTCCGAACGAAAATAACTATTTAAGTCTAAATAACTAAATCTAAATTAACTTTAAATAAATAAATACTTATTAAATAAAAAAAAAATTACCTCTAAAATAACGGGACGTTACACGTGAGCACCAAAACCCCAATTCCCAAATTTTGTGTTTTCTTTATTTCTCGGTGGATCGTCTCGATTCTACTTCCGTTGGAAAGCCCTCGGTCCAAGCTTCCTTTCCAACCTACCGATCGAGATTTTCGCTCGTTTTCTCAAGGCCTTAAGGTATGTCAAAGTTTCTAAAACTTGATGTGAATAGTGTTTCAATGGAGGTTTTGAGTTGAAATCTTCAAATTCATTCATTGAAGCTTGAAGATTTCAATTGGGAAAGTCGTTATGGGCAATTTTAGAAACTTCCCCTAAACCCTAAAACGTAGTTTGAGCCGGAAACCCGTCCCGTATGATTTTCCCTCACTTGGCCATGAATAGGATGTTAGGGTTATTATGTTTTTGCTATTTACTTAATTTTTCAGAAATCAATTAATGTGCAAAACCCTAAATTACGGATACCCATTGTTGTTGCGAACCCTCAAAGTATCCGAAACCAACCCAAAACACCTCTAAAATGCTTAAAAGCCGGAAAACCAAACCCGAACCCTAATTTCCCTTGTATGGCCTAGAGCACCATAGGGAGGAAATCCGGGTTTTTCGTGGTTTTGTGCATTTAGATGTTGTTTGAATGATTTCCTGTTAATTAATGTTATTTAGGTGTAATTCGTTTGTAGGATTGTGATTTGATCGTGGGTTTGCCACCTCGGATTGATCGGAGCTTTTCTTCAAGCTAAGGTGAGTTTAAAATGGAAGTTAGTTTTCTTATGATTTAAGTTTCGTTATGTTATTGTTTATCGAGGTTAAGAGGGATTTAGCCTCTTAGAATTAATGTTTGGTTGGAGACTTTAATTCGGAAGTGAGTGGAGAGAATTTGGAATTATAATGAGTTCGATGAAAAGGAAACACTGGAGTGGTTTGGAAGTATTGCAAAATGATATGGAGATGTTAGATGAAAGTGGAAATTTAAGTTACTTTGAATGGTTTGGAAGTTAAAGTAGCTTAGAAGTTACACTTTGAGTGTTGACTCGTGTAATCTGAGTATTTAGGTTCTTTAATAATTTAGTAGAATTCTTCGAGATTACCTAACTTATTAGGGAACTTAACCTTTCGTGATATGGTACATGGTACTATGTTGATTCGGATCCATACGATACTATGGTACTATGATTTGTGATACAGCACATGATAGTATGTTGATTCGGATCCATACGTATCATGGTGCGATGATTTGTGATACGGTACGTGGTATGTTGACTTCGGTCCATACGGTATTGTGATATGGTACATGGTAGTATGTTGATTCGGATCCATACGATACCATGGTACTATGATTTATGATACGGCACATGATAGTATGTTGATTCGGATCCATACGTATCATGGTGAGATGATGTGTGATATGGTACGACCGTACGTGGTATGTTGATTCGGATCCATACAATCACGTTACGATGAATTGTGACACGGTACATGATAGTATGTTGATTCGGATTCATACGGTATCATGGTACGAGGATTTGTGATATGGTACATGATAGTATGTTGACTTCGGTCCATACAGTATCATGGTACGATGATTTGTGATATGGTACGACCGTACGTGGTATGTTGATTTCGATCCATACAATAGCACGTTGCGATGAAACTTGTTTGGCAACAAAGATAGTTAATGTTACTTTTACCTATTCTTTAGAATTGTGTAGTAAGATTTAGTAATGGTTGTTACTTTTACTTTAAGTCTTTATTCCAATTACATGGCATTTAAAGACTATTTCGGGTAGTATTTTGCTATCGTATGATTGTATGGAAATTGGAAGTGTGGACATGGGTAGTAATAAGCATTGTAGGCCTTTGGACACAATTTCTGGTATGAAATTTAGTTCATAGGATTATTTGCTTTCGTTTTACTCTCACTAGCATTTTTATGCTAATATTGCTACACTTACAAATTTTCAGGTAAACCCCGTGCTAAGAAGCGTGGTAGGGGAGGTGGTGCCGCGTGACTTGCCGAGTTGGTGTACGGACAATGTTGAAACATATTTTGGTTTAGCATTTTTAGAAATGCTTGTGAATTATTTTCATTTTCCATGCTTATGTCTTTTTGAGCCCGAAAGGGTATTTGTGTAAAATCTGTCTATGTTTTATGACTTAAATCTCTTTTGGAAAGTTTAAATTATATGTTGGAATGCGCATTCCCGATTTATCGCTTTTTCTGAAATGGGTTGTTGTAAAAAGGTTTTTGGTTATCCGATTTTTTAACGAACTCATGCCGTTTTTCTTTAATTTATTGAACTTTTTTTTAATGATTTTTTTTTTCACTTTTTTTCTTTTTTTAGTTTAATAAATCATTAAACTAATAAATCATTAAACTATATTTCAATAATTTATTAAACTATTATTATGACAATTTTCAAAGACATTTAAGAAATTTGTATGTAAAAATATGACCTTTAAATATAAGGTGGAATAGATGCTTGATTTAACCAATCAAATATTTGATTGATCTAGTTAATTTGAAGATGGGACTTTCATATTTTAGTCTATCAATAATTCAATAATTCTCTTTTAGATAGGTTTGGGAGTGGTTTTAACTATTTTATATCGGTTTACCCTCTTTTGTCTTTTTTTTCTAAGCCATTTTCAAAAAGTAAAAAAGACTTAAAAGTTCCATGTAAATAAAGCAATTGATATGCTATTTTATGAAGTATTTTGTTTGAAATATTTTATCCCTAATCTCTAATTAATTTATATCCACACACTTTCTCTCGTTAATCTATCTCTTTAGTCATCTCTCATGATATTTTATTTATTAATCTTTCATTATATTGTAAAGACCCGACTTTTCAGAGTTTAAAACAAACTTAGTTAATGCAGTGGAAGACTCAATAAATGACATTTATTGAAAAATATGAAAAATCCTCAACCAAATAGTCAATTAAATAAAATCAACAACTCCGGAGTTACAATCATTAAAACAAAAACAATGAGCTAAATCAAATAACAAAATATTTCAAAACTAGCATGAGTCTCAAACTCATAAAACAAAATTATAGTCAATAAAATTCGAGTACTTTATTCTTAATCCTAATGAAAATTAAAGATGCATTTGGCTAGCCACCACGACATGAACCCTCATCTCTTCCACTTCATCAACCGCCACCTCTCGGTCCATTGTTACCTGAAAAGAAACCACAGATAGCACTGTGAGGCTAAAGCCAGTGAGAAAAGATCTAAACGAAGGTAAAGTTTTAAATAGTCAACAACTTATACTGAGTCCCAACACTCAACACTCTCCAGTCTCTTTCACATAAAACGTCACTTAAACCTCACATTCAATCTCTTTACATGAATAGGCAATTAATAACTAATTCCATATCCAAGACCAACATTCATAATAATCCTCCCAATACATATCCCAATCCGAAACAATAAGTCAATTCTAAATTAACAAACATAATCAATCAATCTTTCAAACCATCAACTAAGAAGGCGATCTCTCGGGACTACAAACCTTTCTTAGGCACTTAGTTATAGTCGAAACCATAACTAATCCCCTAATGGATCGTTCATACGAGCAACGTCCACTAGTCGTTATGTGCTCACTCTCATAACTAGTTTTACTAAGTATGAGCTCGTAGCCTCATACTAGTTTAACACACCTGTCAAGGCATCATTCCACAATATCTTTACACTATCCTCCTGATAATGTTCATTCACAATCAGAAAACACAATTAAAATACAGCAGCTCAATGAGTCTAATTAAAGCATGCAAATACATCATTACGATAAAACTACCGAAAACCGTCAAAACTAACAATTCGATCTTAATCATGCTCAACTCAAATCTCATGCCAAATCATCATAAAATACTCCATAATATTCCAGAATTAACTCCCAAATTAATCAAAATCAAATAGAATCAAAAACTGCCGAAAAACGACTAAACTAGTTCTAACCAAAAAATTGTTTCACCAAATGATTTTTCGGTGTTTCCATCATACAATCACTTCCTAAAACTCCAGAATATTATGTTTAAATATATTGAATCATACAATCTACGGTAAAAGTCTTAGATTTCTCTAAAACACAACGAATAAACCGTTAACTCACCTTGATATCGCTTAAGTCCAAAAATTAATGCTACTTCCCTTGACGAATCAGACCTGAAACGAAGGTCCTAAATAACTTAAAATACAAATTAAAATATCCTAAAATTATACAAAAGGTTTGGGGTTCGATGGATCAAAGAACGGAAAACAAACGACGAAGGGAATTGGGCTATGGTTGGGGCGTGGGTGGTGTGTGCGGCTGGTCATGGCCTTCGGGACGTGGCTCGGTCACGGTTTCAAGGCTATGGTGATCGATCTTGATGGTTTTAGGTAATAGGATCGGTAATCAAAATCGATTGGGTGTTTGGCCAAGGTTTGGAAAATTGAAAATTATGGAGGTTGGATCTCAAATTCATGGTTCTTGGTGTTCTTGAAAATAATTAACTAAAATTCCAGAATATTAAAGATTGATAAATCAATCAAGAATGCTTACCCCTTAAACGAATTTCGTGAAAAAGGCTTCCGATTTTCCCTCCTCGATTTCGTGCGATTCCAACGATCTCCTAATTAACAAAATTGATGAAAACTCATCAATTTCTAACACTAGGCTCACGGCAACAAGAAGAAAAGAGGAAGAGGGTTTTTTTCGTTACCTTTGTATCCAAAATTGATTCCCAATACGCTTGAATTCAAAACCCGAATCGATGAGCAACGTACCAACAAGACGAAACGACGGAATTCCTTCTCATTCTCTTTGTGGGTGGCGGCGACGGCTTGAGGGGGAGAGAAGAGAGAGTCCAAAGGCTGATTATTACAAATGGGAATGTCATTTTAGGTTAAAATCCCGAGTTGTCATAATTACGAAACTGCCACTTGTCTTAAAACGTCCATAGCTTGATCACCCGGTCTCAGAACGACAAACCGTCAGTTGCGTTGGAATCTTGACATCGAGACGATCAATTTTATGTCAAAATATTAATCAAATCATAAGTTTCAAATTTCGAGGTTTTTCGGGAAAAATTACCATAATACCCTTTTTGAAATAACACGATATTTCTATTCTAATTAATCGATCAAGCTGATTAATATTATTTAACAAAATAATAATTATTTTTAACTTTCTCGTGATGGGGCGTTGCATATATACTATTTTTAGACGTAGAAGATGAGATTGTTGGTAAAGGCCGTGTATTTCGAGGTCTTTAATCATCTATCACCAGAGCCTGTTGCATGTTCTTGAGTCATATTCTCACCTATTAGTTGTCACTTGGGTCATCTATCATTGTCTTTTTATCAAGAAATTTTGTCTTCAATTTCGTAGTTTATCGTTTTTACACTTCTAAAGGTCCATTTGATGTAAACTTCCCCTAAAAATGTTTTGAGTTAAACATTTTAAAAGAAATACTAATTAAGTGTTTCATCTAAAAACATTAGAATGAAGATTTAAAGTGAATACTTGTTTATAAATATTTTTAGAAGAATCACAAATCAAGTATTTTCTCCAAAAACATATTTTAGATTGCTCAAGCGTTTTTAGATAAAACACTTAATTATTTTTTATTCTAAAACGTTCCACTCAAAATATTTTTAGGATAAACTGTACTAAACGGGCCGTTTCATGTCCATTTTTTAAACTACATTTTATTTATACCCTACAATGCATGTGTTCCATACAAGTAGATTACTATCTTACCCCTTAAAATTTGTTTATAATTACAAAGTTTAAAATTATTTCGATTTTGCAGTGAATAGAGAATGATGGAGAAAACTCTTTGGGAGGGGAGGGGACCTAGGCTCAATTTTTCATGTGTTGTAATTGAAGGGGATATATAGGTTGAATTTTAGTTTAAGTTTTTTCATATTGGTATTTTAATTTTTCATAACTATCAATGTTTATTATGAGTCTTACAGTTTACTGATGATTATAATTCTTAAAAAAAAATTATAATATTTATAAAAATAGTATATTATAAAAAAAAAATATATATATATATATATACCATTATAAAAAATATGTATAATAAAATTTAACCGGATCAAATAATGACTAGCATTGAATTGCATATTTTTACTGACTCGTACGGTTTTCAATGATAATCATTGAACCTATATGAAACACCATGAAACATTGACTTTTACATTAAAAAATATAATATTCATAATTAGTATATATTATGTATGATATGTATTGTACATAATATGATATAACTTTATGAACAGTACACGACAAACATGAAAAATATAGTGACAAAAATTTATATACATAATGGTGGATCAACCTTCTTGGTTGAGAAAATAACAACATAAATAAAAATGCAATACAGCATTCTAACTAATTAAGATGGTCATCAAACGATGGATGAGTTTGTTTAGATTCTTTGTCTAAATTTTTTAAAAGATGAAGGGAATTCATAAAGTTTATAAAATACATAGACTACTCCTCTCATTATCAAATTTGATATGGAACCCCATAATATATCAAGATATAAATACTTTTTAAAACAATTAGGTTTATAAATATTGAAGAAAAATCTATTACCCAATGAAATTACCCTAAAATTTAATAAAATATTTTAACATTTATCATTTAAAAAAAATATTTACACATATGTTACTTTATTTTTGAAAAAAAATGTTTAATAACTCTTCTTAATTGTTAAATTAATCTCATCTTCTTTCCTTTATCATTGCCTTCTTAAATTTTCTTATCCTATTTCTCTCTTTAATTTGCCGTCCACGGTTGCCGCCATCTCTCCGCCGCGGTCGTCAAAAACTCAACGGTAGGAATCCAATGTTTAATTACTCACCACCAATATTTTTATTAAAATGTATATTGTAATATTATATGACTTGGTTCATTATTCTCCACATATTAAATCTTTTTTTATATATCTATTTCTTCTTCTAATGTTTAACACAGCCCCTCAATCACTACTTAACAAATAAGATGGAGCCACAACATTAAAAGGAAAATCAGAGTTGCGATCTTCTTGATATGTTAAGTAGGGAAAGATTATTTAGAGGAAAATACTTGGCTGTAAGGTGCAGCCACGTGGGAAAAATCTTAAAAAAAGCAAACTAAAAATACACGTGGTTGTACCTTATTGATAAGATTTTTCCTTATTCAGAGAGGTCGTTTCATTAAAGTCGTTATTAGAATGAGTGGCACGTGTCAATTTATTAAATTTAAGAAATTATTACTAAATTAAATTACAATACACTTGGCTTTGCTGTATATGTTTGATTAGCACAATTAAAATTAGAGAGTTGCTAAAGATGCTTGATTTAGCCAATCAAATTTTTTGCTTGATCGAAATAATTTTAAAACGAAACTTTTACTTTCTTCTATATGTAATTTCAGAATTCTCTTTTAGTTAGGTTTGGGAATGGTTTTCACTTTTTTAGAACCTTATTTAAATGGTTAAAAACTTCCATTATTCCCCATTTAATTTAGAAGTCATTTTAAAAGAGTAAAATATACTTAGGGAAGTTTGGTATGCTCACATCAGAATTAAATGCCTAGAAAATATGTCCGAGAATAAATAGTATGAGAATATGATGGGTGTGTTTTGAGTGTGCTGGAATGAGATTCAAATATCTAAGAATATGATGTTTTTGTTTGCAGTGTGCTAGAATAAATTTGGATTCATGAGAATATAACTGTTGTGTTTAGTATGAAGAAATATGATTTGTATGATATGATATGATTTTTTATTTAATTATTATTTAAAAATTAATTAATTTAAGATTATTAACTATATTTTATTTATAAGTTTGGATTTTTTTAATTACCTTTTAAGTATTTTTTTTATTAAATAAAATAAAATAAAGTTGATGAAACATAGAGGAACTAATTTCTTACAAATCACGTATTATTATCTAATATATTTCATATTAATCTACTATAAAAAATAGATGATTCTTGCCATTAAATATTTGGGTTAATTTCAGTAATAGACAAATTAATGTTGTTTATTTCAGAAAAATACATATATATATATATATATCAAAACTGCCCAAAACCACCACCAATCAATTTAAATTACATTGTGAAAAGACAAAGCATGCCCCCGATTTAATTTTCCTTAATTTGTTCAAGATTTAAGGAAAGTTATAAAATCCCTTAAATTTTGTAAAATTAAAAGAAATTTTCAATCTAAAAAAATATAAAATACAAGAAAACAAATCTTCAAATATCTGAGTTTCTTCCACGAAATATCAAATTGTTTTCTTCTTCGATCATCCTTTAACCATCACTATGTATAATTGATAAACAAAAAAAAGTAATAACTATTTATCTTTAAAAAGAGTTGAACAAAAGTAAACTAAATGCAAATGTTAAATTAAAAAAAAAAATAAAAATCATTTTTAAAAGAAAATCATAAATCGTTTAACACGTTTATATTTGATAAACATTATATAATTGAAAAAACAATCAGTAAAAACCATCATGAAAAATGTATATATTTAATAAACAGTTTATTATGGATAAACAAACCTGTAGCAGCAACCATTACCATTTATAGCATAACAGTAGCCACATATAAAATATGTTTATATTTAATCAACGATGTATTATAGATAAACAAACCTGTCGCAAAAAATAAAATATCCAAAATCGGTCGCTTTTCTTCTTTGGAAAACCGTCGATGGAGCTGATCAAATCAGTTACAGTCAATTCCTTGTTTTCATCACATTTTAAACATAGTTTAAATTACTCACGACTCAAGTCGGTAAAATTGCAATTGTCACCGCCATTTTGATAGAGATAATTTTGATTGCTTCTTCCACTGTATTTCATAGCGAGTTGATTGAAAACCGTCGTAGCGAATATTCAAGGGCAGAAATCGTGGGAGATTTTTGGCTTTTGATAACGATGACGTGCATTTGGAAGAAGGAGAAGGAAGAAGGAGATTGTATCTAAATTAAGTTTAGTTTTGTATTCTTAAATATTGATTCCTATAATCAAGAAGATTGATTTAAATTTAAATTAAAAAAAAAAAAAATATATATATATATATATATAATGTGATATAGTTATTAGGAGAGATAAAAGGGTAATATGATAAACTTTAAAACCGAAAACCACCTGAACACCAAGGTCGGATCTACATAGGGACCAGGGGCACGTGCCCCCCTCGATTTTTAGATTAATTAAAAATATATAAGAGGTTTAAATTAAATTTGACTTGGCCCCTTTATTTATAAATAATTATAGTAATTCGTTAAGTTTTTCTAATAAAACATTGCAGCGCGTTGGGCTAGACTTAGGGGTGTTCATGGGTTGGGTTGGGTTGGGTTCATTTGTTTTTTGGAACCAACCCAATCCTTCGGGTTACATATTTGTCTAACCCAAACAACCCTTAGTATTTGATGAACCCAAACCAAACTAACCCATAAAATTTGGGTTGGGTTGGTTTGGGTTATTCGGTTCTTTTTTTTTAAAAATATTATAAGAATATTAAAAGAAAAAGAATACATCAGTACCAAATATATAAACTTAGAAAATTTACTTCAAAATAAAAAAAAGGATTGGGAAATAAAAATATCCTAAGGCCAGGAGACGAGGGATTCCTGTCAAGCAAAATACATATGTTGCAATCTAATAAGTTTACAAAATAACACTTCCAATCTAAAAGAATAAAGGAAGCATCAATCTTCTAAGTATGTAATTACAAAATATGCACACTAAGTATGACTTTACAAAATAGTTGTGTGCATCTTCTCTTAACAGAGGCTATATACCATAATTACAAAACAAAGTCTTGTATGCTTTTGAGATTCCTTGAACAGCAAAATTCCCAACCTTATAAACACCTGTCAAACAAAAATTACAACCAATCAACAAATACATACTAAGAACCTTACTTACTTATTGATTACTACTTACTGTAATTAACGTATTAATTACCATTTATTATTTTCTATGAATAAAAAATATCTATTGACAACTACTTACCTTGAAACTCAAGGGCTAATATGCTTATCAATCAGTAAGCTTGCAAGATGCCATAAACTCTAGTTTGAAAAAAAACAACAAGAGAATTATGTAGATAAATTTCAAGTGAATACATATTAGATAATGAATAGATATAAGTATGAATGTACCTGATTCAATTTGGCCATAGAATTCCAATTCTTCACCTTGAGGAGGAAGATCTAACAAGGTAGGTTTCGAACGTAACCAATTTTGTGAACATATCAAAGCCTCCACAGTCTTGGGACTCAAAGAACTCCTAAAAGAGTCAAGAATCCTTCCTCCAGTACTAAATGTCGATTCAGAGGCTACTGTTGATACTGGAACTGCTAAAACATCTCTTGCAACTTGTGATAAAACATGATATTTTGAAGCATTTAATTTCCACCAAATCACAACATCAAAATCATTGACAAAATCCTCATCAGGCTGCGATAGATATCGATCAACATCATTCCTTACCTCCATAGAATTTTTCTCTTCTCTTCTTCGTTTGTAACGTGATTGTAGTGAAAACCCCGTCTCATCTTCTTCATTTCTTTCAACTCTATTAAGACTGCATGATTGTTGAAAATCATGGCCATTAGAAGCATTTGCCTTGTAGCAATCATATAAACGGACCAAACTGTTTTTTACCTCAAGACACAAGTCTTTGGCAACATCATCTCCATATATATTACTGAAACAAAAGGTCAAATATTCTAACTTGTATCGTGGATCAAGTACAATAGCTGAAAACAAGACTTTGTTGATTTTTTCAACAGAACCCCAATATTTGTCAAACTTCTTCCTCATATTAGACGACATAGAACAAAGAACAGAACTAGAATTTTGGCTCCAACTTTCTAAACATCCTTGAATCTCACAAAGTTCATGAAAATATGAATTAGAAGTGACATACAATGAACCACTAAACTTCAATGTAACATCATAGAAAATTTTCAAAAACTTATTAAAAATCTCAGCATTCTTCCAATCATCAAAAGTTGGTGGACCTGTTCTTCTTTTGCCATTATCATCTTCCATAAAGTAGTCTAAAAATTTTGTATCCTCCTCCTTTAAAATTTGAAAAGCTTTCTCAAATTTAATGGCATGCTCAAGCATTAAGTATGTTGAATTCCATCGAGTACACACATCTAAGCAAACAAGAGCTTTAGATTCAATCTTTTCTTGCTCTACACACTGCATAAATTTTTTCATTCGTTTGGGAGAGGATCTAACGTATCTTATAGCATTACGAATGCTAGTAATAGAGTTATGCAAATCTTTTAAACCATCATTAACAATTAAATTAATGATATGGGTACAACATGTCATATGCAAGAATTCCCCATCTACCATAATAGTCTTCCAACTCTTAAGCCTTCTTTTTATATAAGCAATGGCTCCATCATTGGAACTTGCATTATCAACAGTGATAGTGAAGACTTTATCAATACCCCATTCCAACAAGCAACTCTCAATGATCTTATCTATTGTTTTTCCTTTGTGATTAGCAACTTAAACAAAATAAAGACCATAACAACTAATCAATAATAATTGCTTTGTCAAACGGAGTTCAAAGACATAAATGTCAAAATTCTCCTTATTTGAAACTTCCATTCTTAAGATCGATATAAGACATATACAAAATAGTCCAGAACCATATAGTTCACATTTTGCAATGAGGTCCAAGTGTGTTGTAAGAGGGAAAAGAAAAAGAAAAAAAGAAAAAAAAGGGGGTAGGGGGTGGGACCAGGTAGCCGGGGGTGGGTCCAAAAAAAAAACAAACCTTTTGAGAACTTTTTGTTAAAGTTGATTTCAATTAGCTATTTTTTCATCCTTAACTTGTAAACAAAAGTAAGAAGTAAAGCTTTGCAAAGAATCTAACTAGCGACTCGTATCGATTGAATAATTACAACGGGGGGGGGGGGGGGGGGGGGCCATGATGGAGGATCAAACCTAGGACATGAGATTTTACAAAATATGTATAAAGTCAAAGACCCTTCCTCCTGGCCTCCAAATAATCCATATAAATGGTAATTCATCCAAAATGATCATCTTAGCACATGCATCTCTAGAGGCTTGTTGACTAAATATGGGAGTCACAAAGGTTGCAGTACCACCTTTTCCATCAACAATAGGTGTGAACTTCAATATTGTTTGACCTTTATCTTCCCTATATGGATATTTCTTACATTGTTTTCTCAAATGCTTCCATAAAGTACTAGTACCACATGAACTAGTGTCACATGAACTAGTGTCACAAGTATAATCTTTGCCACAGTAATTACAAGTGCACCTAACTCCCGTGGTACTAGATTTTTCCATCTTTGTAAAGTGATCCCACACTGAAGATGATGGTCTAGTGGGTTTTCTCCTACTGTTTTTTTCTAATGGTTTGACAGAGGCTTCTGAAACATTAATTGGAACCTCATTGACAACCCCTTGACTTTCCATCTGTTGTGAATTTTATATAATAAACAAACCAAAATAATATTCAAAATATATGCATAATCAAACTCTATTATTAACCAACGCATTTGGTGATATCGTTAAGTTTTTTTATAAAATAAAACAACCCAGAAACAAAAAATGCAAGCAAGGCACAACACCAAAGATCATCTAGCACATGATCCAGCGAATAGAAAAAAACCCCTAAAATCTATGGTATTGAAGATTTAGAATTACCTTGTAAGTTAACAAGCTAAATCACTTTTGACCATGCTTTGTAAAGTGTGACAGAGGCGAGGCTAAAAGTTATATGTATTTCTTTGATTCATGGATCTTTGAAAATAACTGACAAAAATTAAAAAAAAAATTGTCAAAATCGAAAGGAATAAGTTTTTTTATTGAAGAATTTAAGCAAAGAAAAGAAAAATAAAATAGAAATTGTACCTCAATGCCTCTTTCAGTAATAGTCCAAAAGTTTCAAACATGTAAGATTTATATAAACACGATCGAGTGAAGAATCCATAGCAGCCACATTTCATAGTTTGAAAATAAGAGTGAGAACTTAATTGACTAGATGAAAGCTTCGATTTAATCAAGTGTCAAGTGATGGCCATGGATGTGAATGAGAAATTAATGAAGAAACATGATGAATAAGAAGAGAAATGAAAGTTTTGAATATGGGATGCTTGATTTTCTTAAGAAGATGGACAAGATGATGGTGGCTTATCATGCGGCTGGAGTGCAGAGAAAACAAGAAAATGAAGCTGCTGAAACCCTAGCCCTAATAAACTTAAGTATTTATAATTTATATATATAATATAAAAAATTATTAATAATTATGTATCTTTTGGTTTGGGTCGGTTCAAACCGAAATTATATTTTTTGAACCCGTGAACCGAACCAAACCGGCTGGGTTCAAGAAAATTGAACCCAAACCAACCCAAATTCATTACAAACCCAACCCAACCCATTCGGTTTGGTTTGGGTTGCTCGGGTTTTTTGGGTTGTTGGTTTTTTTTTAACACCCCTAGCTAGACTCACCTTGGAATTTTCAATTCCCTGTTTCTAGACCCTACTGGCACAATTTTTAAGTTTTGTGCATATTTTCAAGAAATCTCCATTAATATGTATATAAATATTTACTTTATAAATTAAATTTAAAAAAAAGCCTTTTATATTTTAAATTTTAAATTTCATATAAATAAAATAGTTCAATATATTTAATGTCTCTAATTTCAAAAATTTGAAATCATAATACAATCAAATAGATTTTGATTTCTTTTATATTATAAAATATTATTTTCAATAAAAAATTTCATTTTTTTACATTTCATAAATCTATAAAATTAATAATATAAATAGAATGGTTTTGAACATAAGCAAATAAAATAGATTAAAATTCATAAAAAAAAAAGACCCTTGATACTTACTTGACGTAAATTTTAAGAAATTAATCTACTAATGAATATATGGATTTTATTTTCATAGTTATTAATATTTAATCAATAATTGTATAATTATATATTTTATATGTTATGGCCGCTGTTTTTAGTTCGCTTTATGCCAGTTTTGATTAGAATTGACATAAAACCGATAAAAAATAGGGGAGAAAACAACCGGAAATGAACTTGTTATATGTCAGATTTATGTCAATATAACTTTTTAACATTCATTAATAAATTATAAAAGTGGCAAAAAATTCAATATTATAAGCAAAAGTAACAAATATATTATTATCAGGATATTGAATTTCAATATATTTTAATTGATTTCAATTCAATCTTTATTGGCTTGAAAATTTTAAGTTGCAGCTTAACTACGTGCCCCCCCGGTCAACGTAAAGCCTGGCTCCGCCACTGCCGATCACCACCATAAATGGTGTTTTTGGGTATTTTTATATTAATAATAAACAATCATTATAACTAGATTATGGTGATTTAAAGTGGGTATTGGTGCAATTATTTCTCAATATTTAGGGCATTTTAAAACATGATACATTTTAATAATAAATTATAAAAGTGGCAAAAAATTGATTTTTTTTTAAATATAACTTTTTAACATTCATTAATTAATGAAAAAAAACATTAAAGTTTTTTTTTTAAATATGACGTATTTAAAATTAATTTTGAAGAAAAAACATATAAAGTAAAATTTCTCTAAATTACTAAGTATATTGTTTTGAACACATTTTTTTCTCTTAATTAGGTAAAAAATATATGGAGTTTCATTTAAAAATATATTTTTTGATTTAAATTTTTTTTTTATCTTTTTAATTTAAAAAAAAAAAATTTTGTAAAACCTGCTAAAATGCTTCAAATATTTATTTTTTCCTAGTAGAAATACCAAAGCGTCCCTCATGTATAAACACAAACAAAATAAGATTTCAGAAACAAAAAACTTAAGCATTTTAATTAAATATTTAATAATGAGAAATAGACGTGCAACGCACGTGGTTAAAGACTATTTACTACAAATAGGGGTTTAAGAGGAGAAACTTTTGATTTCCTCTTCTACCCAATATTAATTTTTAATTTTATTTAACTTTTTTTAGATACTGTGATGACCCGACCTTTTTTTTAATTTAAAATCGACTAAAACAGCGGAACTCAATTGAAATATAAATAAATTTCTCAAGACTAAACTTTATTTAAAATGCGAGTTCCGGAACTCAGTTAAGATAAAACGTTTAAATTCAAATTAGCTCAACTTCATGATGTATATTAACAATTCCAAAATCAAACTAAAAGTAAATTATAATTTCAAAGTATTCAAATAGACTCTAATACATGTATGAACTCCTAAGCCATCAATGCCAACATCGTCATACGCCGAGAGCACCTCCAAAATTGCCTGAAATGTTTGGTGTAGCACCATTAGCAACACATAGCTAGTGAGTAATAAACTAGAATCAAAATGATTCCTTAAATACTTCCCAAACCATCATTTGAATTCCCAACCCTTCCCAATTTAACAAGAAAATAACTTTACTTTACTATCAAATCAATACGATACTTTCTCATAAAAACATAACGCACATTTTCTCAAAAACGTTAAACAAACATAGATTCGGGATCAATCTGGGGTACGCTCTCCACCAAGATTGTCCATGGGTATGCTCTCCCATAAACTCACAAGGTACGCTCTCCTTGGAGTAATATCACAATATATATTTATCACAAAATTATATTATCAAACAAGTAGCATGTATCAAGGTGTGATGCTTAACCGTCACTCAAGGGATCAATCCGGAGTACGCTCTCCACCGAGATTATCCATGGGTACGCTCTCCCATAAACTCACAAGGTACGCTCTCCTTGGATCAATATCAAGAGTCCTTTTACATCACACCTCACCAATCAATTCACGCCATACAAACAATGGTATTATTGCTCTAATCAACTCATTCAATTCACATCATCATATAAATACAATTATATGCTCTCTCCATCATAAGAACCCTATGTTAAATGATTTCATGAATGCAAGAACAAAATAATTTAGTTTACATTATCACAATCAATTTTCAATTTGAATCCCATGCTAACACATAATGGCATTTTAAAATTCATACAAATCCATAGAAAATATTCTAGCATGTAAATTAAGAAAATAACAATTGTTTCATTATTAACCATTCAAATGATCCTTTGAGTTTCCCCAAAGAATCATTTCAATTCTAATCTACTACTCACCTCTAGTTTCGTAAAACACAAAATCAACCAATTCACCAATTTAGACAATTCTTGAAATTTAGCTCAACTTCCCACCACCTACACCAATTAAAACAATACCAAGACTCTTATAATTACACTTATAAAAAAAAAGAAAACTAAAAAGAAAGCAAATTAACTAATATATATATAAATAAATAAATAAAGTAAAAACAATAGAAGGAGGCCAATGACCCAAAATTTGGCCCTTGGCCGTGGGCGTCAAAACCACAAATGGGGAGGGGTCACGGCTGGGCAAGGGAAAGTGGCTCAAAAAGAATTTAATTTAAAAGCAAGAAAGAAGAATGAATTTTAAGATAAAGGGTTTGTCAAAGGATTCATTTTAAAATTAATTTTAAGAAGGAATTTTAAAACAATTGAGAATCTGGGGAAGGATTCATTGTTTGTCAAGGGGGGGTGCATGGTCTAACAACTATTCTCACCATCAAGTTCAAAGGAGTAAGAAAAAGTTTAATATTTTTCCTATACAACATTACTACACTTTGGATCCAACACCATTAAAGCAAGAAAGTAAGCTTGAAGAGAAGATGATTTTTGTTTTTTACCCTTTTTGATGAAGAATGACTTTCTTCTCCGACTTTCTACAATGGTTTTCCCTCACTAGCTAGTTGAGCCGTTAACAATAAGCAAGGGGAAGAAAAATGGATGCAAAATTTTTCCATTCCCTAGACCCCAAAGGCAGGCGGCAGCAAAAGGAGGAAGAAGGAGGTGACTCTCTCTTTGATTCTTTCTCTCCCAATGGATAAAACCTAAAGGTTTTTTGGACCTAAACTCATTGGGTCACAAAGTGCAACCTCTACATTAATTTATCTTCAAACCATTCACCCATACTTTATTAAATAAGACAACTCTAAATTTTAAATTTAATTAAATATTATAACTTAATTGAATACTTCTAATTAATTAAAATATCTAATTCTTTGACCCAAAAGTTACATTTCTATTTTTTTTTAAATAATTATTTTATTACCATTTAAAATAACCTTCGATTTTCTCTTTCTAATATTACCTTTCTTGAATAACAAGCCCAACAATAGAAATTACATTAATTAATCACCTCCATAGTTAATGTACCGAAAGTACATAATTTGAAAGCCCAAATTTCATTTATTCAAAAATAAAATTTAAAATATCAAATAGATAAGTAAATAATTTACTACTCGAAAAACCGGGACGTTACAGATACTCATTTTATTTAGGGGTATGGACTCAAATGACATATTTTATAGAACTAATTCCCCATATAGCACCTTATTTTCATAATTCCCCAAATGACATTTTTTCTAATATAACAAATTAATTATTTTCATTAAATTTACAAAAATATCACTCATTTATTAATTCACTATCTTTGTTTCCTTATTCAATATTTAGTGAATTAAAATCTAAACTTTATTAAATCACTAGATTTCCCCTCTTAGTCAATAATTTAGTGAATTAAAATTTAAGTTTTATTAATTCAATAAAATTTCCCCCTTCATTAATAATTTATTAAATTAAATTACTACATATAATTGAGATACCTTATATTGATTTTAATTCAATAAGTTATTGTGGTTAATACATAATTGAATAACGGTTTTGATTTTGCCCATAAAAAACACATAAAATCTCAAAATTTTCTGTAAATAAAAATCACATTCATTTACACTAGTATGCAACATCAACAACCAATATTAATGATTATAAACTTGAAATGCAAAATAATATTTTCATGTAGTTGTAAGATAGTAACAAGATTTTAATTCAATAATTTATTGAACTCAACACAAAAATTTATTGAATTGTAAATCTCAACACCAAGATCTATTTACCATCTATTCATAATCTATAAACCATTAAATTTTTTATAATAAACATAAAAAAAGAATTAAAAAAATGACATCTTCATGTGTAGACTCTCGTTAGGCCGCTCTTCACATTTTTTTCTTCCCTATCTTTCTTCTCCAATTCTCATAAATTATATGAACAAGCAGTGCAAAAAGAAAGACATAATTAACAAAAAAAAAAAGTTACTAGTGAATAGAGGCAAGCTGAACCCAAACAAACTCCCTTTTTGTAAGCCACGCTTGATTCGCAAGAGGCTTCACAAGCATATTGAATTAAAACAATACCAAACATCTCAAATGTACAATATAATTTAATTCACTAAAGTATTCCCTTTAATTCACTAAATTATGTCATTTAATTTAATAACTTATTGAATTAAAATCAATATCAGGTATCCCAAACGTACATTATAATTTAATTCACTAAATTATTCCCTTTAATTCTCTAAATTATTTCATTTAATATGTTAATTATGCGAACTTATTTTATTCAATAATTTATTGAATTAAAATCGAAATTATCTTTTTGTTTCTTACTAGTTCCCTTGGTTGGTTTATTTTCATCTATTTTGCCACATTCCTTATTAATGAGACACAGAAAAGAGAGGTGAGATATTATATCGCATCATTATAACAAGAGAATAAAAAAAAATTGGAAACACGGTCAGTGAAAAGTTGGTGAATTGATGTTTGGAAAAAATGAAAATTTTAAGAACCATTTATGAATGGCTAATATGCAGAAAAATGATCTTAGGTAACAATAAGAAAAACCACACTTTGAAAGTCCAGCATTTTTATAATAAATTAGGATACAACTTAACAGTACAAACTAGATCACAAAATTATGGTTCTATCGGTTTGGTTCCCTTTGATTATTGTCAAGAACCGAAACCGAACCGATAAGAAAATTCATAAAAAAAAGGAACAAGAATCAGAACCGGTTACGAACAAACTTAAAAAATAATGAATTCAATTTCAAAACAATATTAATAAAATGATGCTTAAATCTGCAATATTATTGAGGAAAAATTGTTTTTTAAAATCAAAATTTAGTTAAATTATGCAGGATGCATGAAATATCATTTGATATAGTGAATCAGTAAAATCAGTGATTACTTATGTACGGAATCGGTGATTACTTATACGGAAATCAATAAGTACTTGACAATTTTGTTATCTTTTAGGTGTGAATTTGAGTTTTTTTTGCTATTTTTGCAATAATGTTTTGGCTTGTTATTTTTACAAATATGAGACATTTTTCAGCTATAAGTATAAGTGCCCCTTATATTTTTGTATTTATAATTTAAAATATTATATATATTACCAATTGATTGACTAATTGTAAGAAAATGTTAATTGTTTGGCTACACAAACTTTTTCACTAGCTTCTTTTCACACAATACTTATTTCCTCTTATTAATTTCTCCCTCTACATTTTCTCTAATTTATTAATAATTAATAACCGCTAGGATAAGTTTTGCTAGTAGTATTTTTATGTAAAACACTTTTGTTTCTGACACTTTAGAAAGAAAAAAAATATTAATTGAATATTTCCTCAATAAAGGGCTTTTTAAGTGTTTAAAAAATTCAAAATATTTATGCTAATGTAGTATAATATCATAAACAGGTGAAAAACCTGGGCAAGGGAGTTAAAAACTCATTTTTCTCTCATTTAATAAGGATTAATCATTGTTGGGATTGCTTTCGAAAGTAGTATTTTTCGGTGAGAGCTCATCCTCAAACTCATATGTGACATATGTGATATCTTTCTTATAACATGTTATATTAATAAATATTATTAATTGGGCAAAGTTTTCTTGGAATCAATGGATTTTGGTGCCAAGGTTGTTCTTGGCTCAGCAGCCAAGATTAAGAGAGGGAGAAGGAGGAGGAGAGAAGCCAAAAGGGAAACAGATTTCTTCATCATTTGTTTTGTTGAGAGATCGATGTTTTAAAAACAATTTTTTTTAAAAGTGTTTTGGTGGTTTTGCTTAAGGGAAGTGTATAGCGTATTTATAGCAATTTTAGAGTAGTTGGAATTGAAAAATGTATATTATCTTTTTTGAAGTAAAAAAAAACATGGTATCATGCTTTGCTGTCTGATAGGATGAATGTTGTAGACCACTTGTTTTATCACATATTTAATCAATTTATTCTTTATTATTTGATATGTGTTTTCTTTTAAAAGTAATAATATAATGTTTTTTTTATAATTAATAAACTAATTAAATTTTTTAAGAAAAGTTAAGAAAACTTTCCTATATATACTCCATCCCTATAAAACTTATCCACTCATTTTTAAAAACAATACAAAAAAATTAATATATTTTCATAATAAAACTCCGACCAAAAAAAGCTGGAAATATCGTCCTATTAATTTTCCGATAATATTCCTGAGGACATGGACTATCGGGAGGCCAAGACAAATTCTCATAAAAGTTTGAATGGCTTGATGTCACTCTCCCAATTCTTCTCCCCAATATTTTATTGTATAATTATTTTTAAGAATATTATTAATCAGTAAATGTGAGTCATTTTACAATAAAACATAAAACATAAAAAATAAAATAAAAATTAACAGAAGGTCCATTTTTTAAAATAACATTCAAATATAATTATTAATCTAATGGTAGTTCGCTTGAAATTAAAGGAAAATGAGTTAGAATCAGTTTGTTTGGGGCAGAAAATGGAATAAGTAGTATAATTCTCAAATGGAATCAATTATTTAGTCTGGTTTAAGTAATGAATGGATGACTTATTTTTCAATAAATTAATAATTAAAAAATGTTTTAAATAGTAATTTTAAATATGTAATATTATTTTATCTAATTAAATAATATGAATATGAAAATTATTACAATTTTTATTTTAGTCTCCACGGAATAGGGCAAAGTTTTCTTGGAATCAATGGATTTTGGCCAAGGTTTTTCTTGGCTCAGCAGCCAAGGTTAAGATAGGGAGAAGGAGGAGGAGAGAAGCTAAAAGGGAAACAGATTTCTTCATCATTTGTTTTGTTGAGAGATGTTTTAAAAAGGATTTTTTTTTAAGTGTTTCAGTGGTTTTGCTCAAGGGAAGTGTATAGCGTATTTATAGCAATGGAGGATTGGATATGGATACAGTAAAATACAAATTTAGAGTAGTTGGAATTGCAAAATGTATATTATCTTTTTTTAAGTAAAAGAAAACATGGTATCATGCTTTGCTATCTTTTGGGAGATTATTGATGAGATAGGATAGGATGAATGTTGTAGACCACTTATAAATACGCTAAGTGTAAATGTGAGTCTTTTACAATAAAACATAAAACGTAAAAAATAAAATAAAAATTAACAGAAGGTCCATTTTTTAAAATAACATTAAAATATAATGATCACTCTAATGGTGGTTCGCTTGAAATGAAAGAGAAAGGGAATCAGAATCAATTAGTTTGTTTCGTGTAGAAAATGGAATAAGTAGTGAAATTCTAAAAAAGAATCAATTATTTAGTTTTGTTTAAGTAATGAATGGATGACTTATTTTTCAAATGAACCAAATTAATAATTAAAAAATGTTTTAAATAGTAATTTTAAATATGTAATATTATTTTATCTAATTAAATAATATGAATATGAATATTATTACAATTTTTATTTTAGAATATTTATTATAATCATAAATATTCACTAATTATAATTTAATATTGTAAACTATTACTCAATTCTAATATTGTAAACTTAATCAATAATTAATTATTTTACCATTTTTTTAATATCAATAATAAAATAAATAAATTTTATTTAATCATTGATTAATATATTATATATGTTATTAATATAATTATAATATTATTAATTTATTAATAAAAAAAAATGGTGATTTAAGTATCTAGCCACTAATAGTCAAAACTAACACCTCCCCACACATAGTCAAAACTCCAAAATTTAAATCTTATTTTTCACACCCCGTTCTTTTTTTCTTTGGGGTGACTAATAATGTCTCTAAAGCTATGCTCTGTCCCACTAATTTATTGAATCCTCTCATCTTGGTCTGCAGTAATTAAATTTATTATTATTTTTTTTTACTGACATAAATTTCAAGACGACAAAAGCTCAACCGGTAGGAATATACTAAATAGACTGCGTATGAATGTACAAACCAATATTTATTCTATTTAAATAGTTTTTCGTCTCTCTCTATTTGATAACTAATATTTTGCTCTCTTATCCAAGTTCAAGCCTTAGCAGCAAACTACTTTGTCCCACTAATCTATTGAATCCTTTCATCATGATAGTAAAGAAAATGTAGTTACATTTATAGAAATTATCTCAAATGTTAGAATTGAGAAGTGAGCCTCTCAATCACCTCTCAACAAAATTTCTCAAAGATGGAGCCATGACATTTAAAGTAAAATCAGAGATGGAATGTTCCAGCCATTGTTAAGGGTGGAAAATTTGTTGATGAGAATTAATAATTAATTAGCTTAAAAAAATATCTTTGGGATAAGGCTCGTTTTGGAATGATTTTAGTTAAGCTTTTTTTTAAAACTTTTGTAATAGTAGATGATATAGATATTTAAAGAATCCGATTATAAAACTGTCGGATTTTGATCGCTCAGAGATCCTTTTTTTAAATTTTTTTTTTTAAAAAATCTATGATTTTTTTTAATCATAAATTCAAAATACCTAAAAAAATTTAACACCTCTTTCTCATAAATCTTATCTGAATACTTTTTTTTTTTTTTTTTTGTAATAAAGTGCTCTAAGATGGAGCAACGACATAAAAAAATCTTGAAGAAAAATTAGAAATGCGATGTTGTTGGCATGAACAATCATTTGAGGCTCATTTTTCTTGCCGAAGTTAGAAAATTAAGTAAGTAGAATTTATTGTTGTGTAAAAATGGTGGCATTCCACGTATGCAACAAACTTAGTATATGAGACGAGTCGAAGATAGTGCGTTGCACTGTAAGTGCTGCGTAAACGATGTGTTGAGTAGTTGACGAGCACTGTATGTATCTGCACAGGAAAGGAATAGAACACCAGTGTGGTGCCGGCCTAACACCCTCCGATGCTTAATTCAGAGCTAGTGTGTCAAAGAGAATTAGAGTAGAATCAATTACCTTTTGGTGAGTTTCTTCATCTATTTATAGGAGAATAAGTTTATAACATCATTGTGTCACGTGTCGGGTTAGGATTGAGCCACATGTTGCTTCCCATCTACGTGTCATGTGTTGTTTTATGCCACATGTCATCTCTTGATTGGATTCTTGTATAATGTAACTTCTTGGACTTAGATATGTAGTCTTACTAAACAAAATAGATGTACCAGCTTCCCGGGGCCATGTAGACGTACCTTCCTGTGCGACGTAGACGTACCTTCCCAGGCGATGCAGACGTACCCTTTCAAGCAACGTAGCCTTATCTTGCCAGGTGATGTAGATATACCAGTTGTGCATTCCATGATCAAGTTAAGAAATTCCACGTGTAATTATGTAATTTTACCCACAACATAATTCATTAAGAAAAGAACTAATGCTTAGCCTAAAAAAATATTCTAGGGGACAATAAGAATACTATGAATTAATATGCTTAGACTAAAAAGTACCTAGGGAAGTTTAGTAAACTAAACAAGACTATTTTAGAAGATATTATATCGGATTTGAAAGTGTGTAAAATAAATGTTAAATAATATGATTCATGTTAAATTGGTTTTGAGATAGAACCTTATGATATCAAGATGGTATCTGTAACATCCCGTTACTTTTGAAGTGAATTTTTTTTTATCTAATGTTATTTATTTATTTAATATGTTAATTATTTATTTATTTCAATTAAAGTATTTAGTTTAATTTTAGTTTTAGTAATTTAGAAATTTAGTAGTTAATTTCGCTCGAAACCCTTTTCAATCGTTTTATTAGCTTAAATTAGTTTTGGTCGTATTAATAATTATTAACAGGCCAATTAATAATTATTAATCACCATTTGGCTAGTTTAAGAACTTCGAGTTTCGATTTATGAGTTAAAATCATTTAGAGACGTAACCGTCATTTTCCAATTTCTTAAAATATCTAAAATCACTATTCATTCTTCTTTAAAAATCACAAAATTGACTATTTGACCAAAACTTTCTCTCCTTTCTTCTTCCTTTACCATGGGTTCTCAAACATGGATGAGAAGAATAAAACTTCTTGGCTTTTCTTCGTTTCTCGGCGGATCGTCGTGTTTTCAGTTGCGTTGGATTGGTAGGGACGAGGGCTACCTATCCAACCTACCTTTTCGGAGTTTCCCGTTCTCTAAGGGAAGTCCCAAAAAGTAAGTTTTCAAAACTTTTTATATGGTTTTGTTCGTTTTTTTATTATAAAGGTTTTTTTTTTTTTTGAAGTGTTTTGGTGGTTTTGCTTAAGGGAAGTGTATAGCGTATTTATAGCAATTTTAGAGTAGTTGGAATTGAAAAATGTATATTATCTTTTTTGAAGTAAAAAAAAAACATGGTATCATGCTTTGCTGTCTGATAGGATGAATGTTGTAGACCACTTGTTTTATCTCACATATTTAATCAATTTATTCTTTATTATTTGATATGCATTTTCTTTTAAAAGTAATAATATAATGTTTTTTTTTTATAATTAATAAACAAATTAAATTTTTTAAGAAAAGTTAAGAAAACTTTCCTATATATACTCCATCCCTATAAAACTTATCCACTCATTTTTAAAAACAATACAAAAAATTAATATATTTTCATAATAAAACTCCTACAAAAAAAAAAGCTGGAAATATCGTCCGATTAATTTTCCGATAATATTCCTGAGGACATGGACTAATTCGAGAGGCCAAGACAAATTCTCATAAAAGTTTAAATAGCTTGATGTCACTCTCCCAATTCTTCTCCCCAATATTTTATTGCATAATTATTTTTAAGAATATTATTAGTCAGTAAATGTGAGTAATTTTGTAACGACCCGTTACCAAGTAAGGGTATTTTAGTAATTTCTCAAACCTTCAAATTAAAACCACAAGTTTAATTTAATATTTTTAGATGACGTGGATTGTCTCGTCATTACGATTCCAACGCAACTGACGGCTCGTCGTTCTGAGTCCCGATGAATAAGTTATGACCGTTTTTACATAGTGGCATTTTCGTAATTAACCAAAGTCGGGATTAAACCCTAAATTCTTCTTCTTCTTCCTCCCTAATCCGAAAAGCAGCCCCCATTTTATCACTTTTTCTCCCATTTTCGCCTAAATGACATCTCCTGGATTGAATTCTCCATAACTTCATCATCCGGACTCCGATTTATGCAAGTAAGTAGTCCATTCTGACCGTTTTTCTGTTATCTTTCCATTAACGCTAATTTCATAGCAAAATCAGTTCTGTATAAAAAGTTATGACTTAAAAACCCTTCGGCTTTGATATGATTTTTGGACTCTGATCGATCTGTATTTTCTAATTCACCGTTGTAGGTTGTTTTTGTATCGATGTTCTTGAAATTAGATTAGTTTCAAAAGGTGGGGATCATTTCCTTCATACTTTGAAAGAGAAGTAAGCTTTTTGAAAATGCAATTCAAGGTGAGTAGAATTATGTTAAGTTTTAAATTATGAATGATTGAATTTTCCTTTTTCTTTAAAAGTTTAACCTTGAATTTCTAAGTGTGAAATTGATTGTTTTTATGCATATTAAGATCATTTTGGGGCTGTTTTACATTGGAAATAAAACATGGACCTTAGGAAGCAAGAATTAGAGAATTTGTATGATTAAAGTGACTATTAGCATCGGATTTTGTCTATTGCTGTTTTCTTTGCTTCTTGCCCTTGAATTTGGATTTTCATGCATGACTTGGGTGTTTAAAGATGATCTAATATTGCTGGACATGTTAATGCCTTATTTGGAGATTAGTGCCCTTAAGTCGAAAATTTAGCCTAGGTGGTTAATTACCTTTTTAATTACTGTGTTCTGGACTTTGGGTCTTTATCCTCTATGTTTAGGTACTGTTTTGGGAGGCATATTATAGGCGTTATGCCGCCGAAATTTAATTAGATTATTAGAAATTTTAAATTGTCCGAAAAAGGAGCGAAACTACACTAGTTTAGGCTAGTTTCGCTTCTAGACTTGTAAACCTTTGGGAGTTCCTGAAAGTGACCCAAGATTGTTATATTGGGTGATTTTGGGTCGTTTTGGAGTGTTTAAAAGGAGGATTTTCCAGAATTTAAGATTAAGGAATTTCTAGCCTAGAATGAGTGATTTTCGAAAAGTGTGAGTTTAGACTCGTTTGAACATCATAGTAGTGATGTGTAGGATCATATTACTTAAATACCTCGAGTAATATGGTAGCAGGTTCGCTTTAAGCAAAGGCCTTGCTTAACGAAGAATATTTGCCGTTAAGGGAGATTATACGGTTGTGCACGACTTTATAGCACTTAACGGGGTAGGTTCATTCCATATGTACAATGGAAAAGAAATATTCTAAAACTCTTAAGGATTTAAATATGTGAAAACAGTTTTAAATGCCTTGTTGAGTATAGTCTCTTTTTGTTTGTGGACAAAAAGGAGATTAGAGGTATTAGGAAAGTTAATGATCGAAAAGTTTTAAATTGAGAACGGGAGTTTAGAACTGTTTTGAAAGTTTATATTCTTTTAATTTGAGGATTAAAAGATATTGTGGAGGGATGTATTAATTAAGAGAGCTTTGGGTGAAAGTGTGTTTTCGGAAGTTGTGATACCGATAAAGGACTTAAAGTATTAGAAAAATCTTTCATGGCGTGATTTTTAATTTAACATTTTTCTACTCATTGGACGTAGCCTCATGATGCTACACTTATTTTTTTTCAGGTAAAGGAAAGAAGACGCCTCGGTGGCTGATGAGGTTCGAGGTGGTGATCGGTTGGCATGGATTTGCATGCCGGCGATTTATTTTCTTCTTATTTTGTTTTCTTTTGGGAATTATTAAATTTCATGTTTTTGGTTTTATTTTAATTATGTGAAGTTGTTAAATTTCTGATTGAGAATTTTATAGACAATGGTTGATATTGTCTTGATTTTAATGATTTATTGTTTTAAAAATAAAACCGATCGGTTGTGAATGTTATTTGGTTTGATTTCAAATGAGAAGAACTTGACTTTTGTTTTTAAATGCTTCCGCTGTCTTTATATTATGAATTCCACGTGTTTTGGGATTTTTTAGAAATTTCGGGTTGTTACAAATTTTACAATAAAACATAAAACATAAAAAATAAAAATAAAAATTAACAGAAGGTCCATTTTTTAAAATAACATTCAAATATAATTATTAATCTAATGGTAGTTCGCTTGAAATTAAAGGAAAATGAGTTAGAATCAGTTTGTTTGGTGCAGAAAATAGAATAAGTAGTGAAATTCTCAAATGAAATCAATTATTTAGTTTGGTTTAAGTAATGAATGGATGACTTATTTTTCAACAAATTAATAATTAAAAAATGTTTTAAATAGTTATTTTAAATATGTAATATTATTTTATCTAATTAAATAATATGGATAAGAATATTATTACAATTTTTATTTTAGAATATTTATTATAATCATAAATATTCACTAATTATAATTTAATATTGTAAACTCTTACTCAATTCTAATATTGTAAACTTAATCAATAATTAATTATTTTTCCATCTTTTTAATATCAATAATAAAATAAATAAATTTTATTTAATCATTGATTAATATATTATATATGTTATTAATATTATTAATAAAAAAAATGGTGATTTAAGTATATAGCCACTAATAGTCAAAACTAACACCTCCCCACACATAGTCAAAACTCCAAAATTTAAATCTTGTTTTTCACACCTCGTTGTTTTTATCTTTGGGGTGACTAATAATGTCTCCAAAGTTATGATTGGTTACGAATATTTTCTTTTATATATATATATATATTTGTTAGAATAATGGATTTTTTAGAATCTCTACATTAATTGGTATAGTATTTGGTATAGTATTATTTATTTTCGATCTAAACACTTATAACTCAATTTTTAGATTCAATCCAAATGGCCTTATACCAATAGGGATATTATCCCTTTCTTAAAAGTTCATGATCATCCCAAATTATACTCTAACTAATTTGAGATTTTGTCCCCATTTGGCATTGAGGTTGACCTGCTTTTTTCATAATTTTAACTACTTTTCTTGATTGGTAAATATTAATTTATTAGATTTTGAAAAAGCAATTTTATCAACCGCCTGATTTTCAGAATATGATCCAGAGCTGCTTTTCAAAATTGATTATCAAAGAATCTCTCCTCATTATGATGCGAAAATTTAGTGTCCACCATCTGCCCAACACTCATAATTAAAATGTATTAAAGAAAATTATATATTTGAATTTCAATTATATATTTTCGTGAAAATTGTATAAAAAAAAACTTTAAGCTTCTAAATTAAAATTTTAAAAATGTCATGAATAGTCATTTATAAGTAAGCATTTTAAAATCAATTTATCAAACATCCAAAAATAATTTATATATCCCATAATAATTTTAGAAGTTATTTTTATGTTTATATTATCATAATAAATTGTTTTATGATTATGATCAAATTAATATAAAATGTAGTTGCTTAATAAAAAAATATTACAAATCTTCTAATATTTATGTTTTTATTATTATAATAAATTATTTTTTATGAACTATTGTGATTAAATTATTAATGTAAATCATAATTTGGTTATGAAATTTTTTTTATAACCTTCTTTTATGAAGATAAAAAAAAAATATAGATATTTTTATTTCTTCAAAATACATATCGGCTTTAAATTAAAATTTAGCAACAAAATCCTTGTAATAATTATGTCATTTTAAAAATTTATAATTATCCTTTAAATCAATTTATCAAACATTATTTAATTATTTATATATCTCGCAACAGTTTTAGAAGTTGAATTTACCAAACACTAATTGTCTGAATAAGTTAAATTTACCAAACACTAATCTGATTAATGATACAGCTGATTTTTTCTACAGCACGGCTGACATCAATTATTTTAAAAGCTACAGCAATACCAAACTAGCCCTTTGTTAAGTTTCCAAATATACAAAGATCTTTTTTTTTAGATTACATCAAATTGGGAGGGGGGGACTCGAACCTTCGACCTCAAGAGAAGGGAATAAGTGCCTAATCACTTGAGCTATGCTCTGTCGTCCAAAGGGATTTTGTTGATTTTTTTTTTTTGAGATTACACCAAATATATAAAGATCTAGATTATATTTTATGAACAAACAACTCTCATAAATTTGAGTAGCAACATTTGAGTTTGGACCACTTCTTATTTAAAAAAATGGGACCATCTTTGAAGGCGATTGATAGGGAAGCATCCCGGGGAGGATACCTCCTCAAAAGACGAAAGAAACGCAGGAATTGTAGCTGTTGCGGCGTCCCTTCACTCTGTCAACTCAATGAAGAAAAGAGAACCCTAATTGCAACTTTTAATCATGTCCATCTTTTTTAATCTTAAGCAAAATAGGCCATTCAATTTTCTATTACCCGAACCCATCTCCTCATCTATAAAGACTCGAATTTTATCAAATCTTTAAATCATAAGCAAAACAACGGAAGACTTGTTTTTACAAAAATTTGGCGTGGATCCGTTTAAAATACGAACTTCCTAAACCTGTTTACATGGGCTCAAATCAGAGAATTTAAAACAACAGACATTTCACTCCATTTTATACCCAAAATCAGAGAAAATAACACGAAAATATATACAACAAATCTTAGGCTCTCATGAGCCACAAAATACAAGTTTAAGACATCAATTTCAAGCTTATATTTAGCATTTCTAAAATGCTCCAAAATATGCCTTTTCTAGTCCAAGTATCCAAGACATCCACTCACGATCACGCAACACCACCTCCACGACCTTGCTCTCTTGCACGAGTATTACCTGAAAAGTTTAAGTGTAGCAACATTAGCATAAAAATGCTAGTGAGAATAAGATGGATGCAAGCACTTCTATGGACCGAATCCCAAATAAAAAAATGTGTCCAAAAAATCCTAATGTGCTCTTACTACCCATTCAATATTCCCAAGTACTTTACATAAGAAAAACAATCTCATTCTACTATATCGTACTTTTGAAAAGTAAACATTCAAGCTCGTAAAATAAAGTACTAAAGCATAACAAAGTAAATAACAAAGTAAATTTCTATCATTTACGTCATTCCACACGTTATTTCACATTGTGACCATATTGTCACATTTCACAATTCAACCGTGACAACTTTTCATCATTCACATTCACACCGTGACCACATTGTCACCATTCACAACTCACACCGTGACCTCACTATCACCAATCACAAACCATACCGTGACCTCACTGTCACCAAACACATTATCATAACGTGACCTCACTGTCACCAAACATAAACCATACCGTGACCTCACTATCACCAAACACATTATCATACCGTGACCTCACTGTCACCAAACACATTATCATACCGTGACCTCACTGTCACCAAACACATTATCATACCGTGACCTCACTCTCACCAAACACATTATCATACTGTGACCTCACTCTCACCAAACACATTATCATACCGTGACCTCACTGTCACCAAACACATACCATACCGTGACCTCACTGTCACCAAACACATACCATACCGTGACCTCACTGTCACCAAACACATTATCATGCGTATCATAACGCCATACGTACTACTCCCCTTTGGTAGTATTAAATAGCGAATCTCATCGCTAATAATATCATACTAACTCAATTCTACACGAAGAATCTCTCCAAAGTTTCTTTTAACTATCTTATGACCACTCGAAATAAATGGAGTATCTAATACTCTTTTCCAATTTCCGGAATCTAATTCTCCTTTAGAATATAACTTAATCCACCAATAACATCTTACTTTAAATAACACAAAACTTAACTAGTTCTTTCCTTATGCACTTTCCTTAATTCCCAAATTATATACATTCTTGGATAAGTTATTAAATCTAATAACCCTCTTAACCTCGATCGAACATAATCGTCAAGCAATTTGAAAACATAAAAGTAATCACAACCATTTTAAACTCACCTTATTATTGAAGTCAACTCCAAATCACCGGTTGACCAATTTCACGATCGATGCACGAAACCTATAATTCAAATACACCTAAAGTATATTAATTAACCAAATCGAATAACGATCGTCACGATACTAAGATAAAGGACAAAACACCTCGGAAATGCCCCGAGAAGCCCACGGCCCAAGGGGAGTTAAAGGTGGAGTTGGTTTTCCGGATTTTTAAGCACTTTAAAAGTGTTTTGAGTTGGTTTCGGGCACTTTGGAGGTTGGTAACATCAATGGGTAAACGTGATTTAGGGTTTAGGTCAAAAGTTCAATCCCGAACAATTATGAAAAAACATAAAAACATATCATTTGAAAAACCCTATGCATCAACAAATAAAAGAAAAACCAAAAGAAATGGCTTTTGGCTCAAACCCGATTCTAGGGTTTAGGGAAAGTTCTAAATATACATAAAACAACTCCCTCGATCTAAATCTCCGAGTTCCCGAGCAAGAAATGGAAGATTTCAACCAAAAACACCATGAAAACACTATTTGAAGCTTTAGGTTTTGAACTTTGACATACCTTAAGGCCCTTAGATGATGGAGGAAAAGATCGATTGATAGGTTGGAAATGATGCTCGGGTCCGTGGCTATCCAACGCAACCGAAATTATAGCGATCTGCCAAGAATTGAAGAAAAACCAAAAATCAATTCTTTCACTTTGTTGCTCTCGGCCAAGAAGAAGAAGGAGGAGAAAAGATGAAGACTTTGGTCAATTTTGGCTTATTTAAAGATAAATGAATAGTGTTTTTGATATTTAAGAAATTTGGAAATGACGCATACGTCCTTTTCTTGCCTTAAGCTTTTAAAACGAAACCCGAAGCATTTAAACTAGCCCAATGGTGATTAATAATTATTAATTGGCCTATTAATAATTATTAATACCATCAAAACTCGTTTAGGCTAATTAAGCAATTAAAAAGGTTTCCGAACGAAATTAACTATTTACTTTTAAATAGTCAAGTCTAAAATTAACTTAAATACTTTAAATAAATAAATAAAATATTTAATAATAAATAAATAAAAAAATTTACCTCAAAATAACTGGACGTTACAGTCCACCATCCTTAAAAGATTTTCCGTCCCCGAAAAGTAACTTCTAAGTAAACAAGTGAGGGTACTTTTCCCGCATCTCCTCCTCTCGTTCCCAAGTAGCCTCCTCCGATACTTGGTTCCTCCACAAGACTTTGACTAAGCCGATAGTCTTGTTCCTCAACACTTTTTGCTCCGATGTTAGAATCTTCACCGGTGTCTCCTCATAAGACATGTTAGCATCAAGAACAACACGCTCATGATCTATCACATGTGAAGGGTCAGCCAAATATTTTCGAAGCATCGAAACATTAAAAACACTATGAACGGCTGACAAGGATGGTGGTAAAGCTAAACGGTAAGCCACCATTCCAATCCGATCCAGAATCTCATATGGACCGATAAACCTAGGGCTCAACTTGCCCTTCTTTCTAAACCCCATCACACCCTTCATAGGTGCCACCTTAAAAAACACGTGGTCCCCCACTGCAAACTCAAGTGGACTACGTCGCTTATCGGCATAACTCTTCTATCGACTTTGGGCAACCCTCATCCTCTCTCTAATCAACATAATGGACTCACTAGTCCTCTGTAATAACTTGGGCCCCAACAGTCTCCTCTTTCCAACCTCATCCCAATGAGCGGGAGAACGACACTTTCTACCATAAAGTGCCTCAAATGGTGCCATCTCGATGGTAGCCTGGAAACTATTATTATACGCAAACTCTACCAAGTACAAATGCGAGTCCCAACTACCACCAAAGTCAAGAACACAAGCCCTCAACATAGCTTCTAAAATCTGGTTAACTCTCTCTGTCTGACCATCAGTCTGCGGATCAAAAGCCGTGCTAAAATCCAAACCAGGTACCCATGGCGGAATGTAAACTCTGCCAAAACTTGGGTACAAACCGAGTGTCTCTATCTGACACAATCCTCACAGGCACACCATGCAGTCTAACAATCTCCCTCAAGTACAACTGTGCCCAAGTCTTAACCGGATAAGTGATCCACCCCTATAAAAAGTGTGCGGATTTTGTCAAACGATCAACAATCAACCAAATGGTATCATACCCCTTGGATGTTCTAGGCAACCCACAAACAAAATCCATAGAGATCTTTTCCCATTTCCACTCGGGTATACTCAAAGGATTAAGATAACCCGCTGGTCTTATCCTCAAAGCCTTGACTTGCTGACAAGTCAAGCATCTACTCACAAGCTCCGCGATCTCAAATTTCATCTCGAGCCACCAATAATGCTGTCTTAAATCTCTATACATCTTGGTGCTACCTGGATGAACAGAAAAGATAGAATTGTGAGCCTCCTCCAACAATTCTTTCCGGAAAGTCGAACTCAATGGTACACATAGCCTTTGACGATACATCAAAGCACTATCAGAGGAAAAAGTAAAGTGGCTAGGTAAACCTGATGCTGCCTCGATAAAATCGGCATGCAAATGATTCTCGCCCCTCTGAGCCTCAATCATCCTCTGTCTCAAAGTAGGCCCCACTGTCAAACTAGCCAAACTCACTGTAACCTCGGAAGTAAGGAAGGCTATCTCGGCACGCTCCAACTCCTATCTCAATATCACTGGTAAAGTAGACAAGTGTGAAGACTTTCTGCTAAGTGCATCCGCCACTACATTGGCTTTCCCGGGATAGTACTGAATATCACAATCATAGTCTTTCACAAGCTCCAACCATCGTCGTTGTCTCATATTCAATTCCTTCTGAGTGAAGAAATATTTGAGGCTCTTGTGATCGGTGAATATCAAGATCTTCTCACCATACAAGTAATGCCTCCAAATTTTCAAAACATGTACAACCGCGGCCAACTCCATATCGTGAGTCAGATACTTTTTCTCATGCTTCTTCAACTGACGGGAAGCATAAGCTATAACTTTCCCATGTTGCATCAAAACGCAACCCAAACCTCTCTTCGAAGCATCGGTATAAACCGTCAAACCACCACTACTATAGGGTGACACTAGAACAGGTGCCGTGTTAAGTCTCTCCTTGACGTCCTCAAAGCTCTTTTCACACTCCTCGGACAATACAAAGTCCACTCCCTTCTTTGTCAAATGTGTCAAAGCCGATGCTATCTTAGAGAAGTCTTGAACAAATCGTCTATAATAACCGGCAAGTCCAAGAAAACTACGAATTTCCATCACACTAGTTGGTCTAGGCCACCTACTAACCGCCTCAACTTTAGAGGGATCCACCATCACCCCTTTACTAAAGACCACATGACCTAAGAATGCCACTTCCTTTAGCCAAAACTCACACTTAGAGAACTTTGCATACAATTTCTGTTCTCGAAACACTGTCAAAACTTTTTCTAAGTGCATAGCATGCAACTCCTCGGTCTCAGAATAGATCAAAATATCATCAATAAACACAATAACAAAGGAGTCAATGAACCTCTTAAACACTGTTTGCATAAGATCCATAAAAACCGCCGGCGCATTAGTCAAACTGAATGACATAACAACAAACTCATAATGCCCATATCGTGTACGAAATGCGGTTTTGGGAATATCATCCTCCCGGATCCTCAACTGGTGATAACCGGATCTCAAATCTATCTTCGAAAAGATAGTATCACCTCTCAACTGATCAAATAAATCATCAATCCTTGGCAAAGGATATTTATTTTTCATAGTAACTCGGTTCAACTCTCGGTAGTCGATACACAACCTCATTGAACCATATTTCTTTCTCACAAACAACACTGGTGCTCCCCACTGGGACACACTAGGGCGTATAAACCCCAAATCTAAGAGTCCTTGTAACTGACTCTTGAGCTCATACAACTCCGCTGGTGCCATACGATAAGGTGCCTTGGACAATGGAGTCGTCCCAGGTAACACCTCTATCTGAAAATTCATCTCTCTCACCAGCGGTAAACCGGGTAACTCATCAGGGAAAACATCAGAGAAATCCTTCACAATCGGTACTGACTCAAGTGTAGTCACACTAACAGACGTGTCTACTACACTAGCCAAAAAACCTATAGCACCATCACACAAGAGAGCTCTAGCCTGAATCGCAGAAATGATTGCAAGAGTCACTCAACCTCGAGTCCCACGGAATCGAAAATTAGTCCCACATGGACCAACAAAATCCATAACTTTGGCACTACAGCCAATATTGGCGTGGTTGGCTGACAGCCAATCCATACCCAATATAATATCAAAGTCACACATAGGCATCACTATCAACATAACATGCAAACAACAACCCAAAATACACAAATCATCTGTATAAATAACTTTATCCACAACAACAGATTTCTCAAGCGGAGTAGAAACATGCAAATCATTCTCTAACGGCGCAGACTCACAAGCAGCGGACTCAACAAACTCAACAGAAATAAAGGAATGACTCGCCCCCGAATCAAATAAAGCTAAAGCAGAATGTCCCAAGACTGTCACAGTACCTGTAACAATAGTACCTGATGCCTCGACATCCTCTCTAGTAGTGGCAAAAATATGGGCCTGCTGAGGTGGCTGAGGGGGTGCATAAAAAGGTGGTGGTGCTCTTTGATACTGGGTAGGCCTAACCTGGCCCCTACCTCCTGTCTGACCACGACCATGCCCCTGACCTCGTCTCTGTCCCTGACCAGTATACTGCGGTGGAGCCTGAAGTCTCGAACAATGAAGTCGAATATGCCCATACTGACCACAGTGATAGCACTTCTGACTACTATGCTGCGGTGTCAGACTAGTCTGAGATCCAGATGGTCCTCCTCCCCTACTCTGTACATGTCTCGGTGGGTGGTCACATCCTTGGCCTTCCTTTTATGAGAGAAGGTCTGTGCAGCTGCTATCTCGGCCTTTTTCTCAGAAGGCCCAATATCTATAGCCAAGGCAAAATATAAAGCCTCAGCATAATTGGTGGGTCGAAAAGCTCGTATATGACCTCGAATGTCAGCTCTCAAGCCCAAGATAAATCTCTTCTTCTTACTCTCAGAATCGGCGACTTGCTCAGTAGCAAACTTGGACAAATGGTCAAACTCCCTCTCATACTAAATCACAGAACAATCTCCCTGTCTCAGAGTCAGAAACTGTACCTCTAACTGATCTCTGATATCCTCCAGGTAATATTTGTCAAAGAACTTCTCCCTAAACATCTCCTAGGTGACTACCAAAGTAGGACTCAAAGAACGAAAAAGTCCACGCCACCAATATAATGCATCGTCAACCAGAGAATAGGTCCCACAGTGGACCTTCAGTTGCTCAGGGCACTGAATAGACTCAAGAGCTCTCTCAACCCTCGTAACCCATCTCTCGGCAAGTGCCGGATCAGTAGATGTCCCATCAAACTCAAAAGGGGCATGCCTCAGATAGTCCTTCAAAACCTTAGCAGCATCGCTACTCTCAGGTGACTCAATTGGTGCAAGTACTCTAGTAGGTGGTACAACACGATCCTGGCGTCCTCCACCACCACGTATCAACTCCATATATTCCCCCAAGGGAATAGTAACACTTGAAGGGATGATTTACTAAACTAGCGGAAATTTATTTAGTAAATTTATTAACATTTAATAACGGATTTATTAACATCATGCAATTTGTGATAAAAACATGAAGAACATGTAGATTCATGCTTAATTTCAAAAATTAAAGGCCTTTTAGTTACATTGAGTAATTAATGGAGAATCGGTTGGAGGTTTCTTTACAGCATCAAATCCTCAGCAACACCGGATCTTCTATGCTATATCCCGATCGAAAACAAAACCGACTTGTGGGAATCGAACCGGAAGAACAAAAGAAGAAGAAATTTCTTCTAAATTTTTCCCTAAGGAAAATCAGCAATTGGGCAAAAACTTGAGAGAGAATTTTCACTTTTTTAGTTAAAGTGAGAAGTGTACAAAATATGAATCCCAATGGTCATATTTATAGAAAAATATGATATCTAATCTATATAGATATGCTTATCTTCTAATTATAAAAATAGAAAAGATAAATAAAATAAATAAAATAAATAAATAAATATATATGTATATATATATATATATATATATATATATATATATATATATATATATATATATATATATATATATATATATATATATATAATACATTTGTTTTTGTCAAGCACATCACCGCCTCGCCACATGCTTCAGCCAAAATCAATTTGTATACATATATATATTTGTTTTTTATTTTATATATTTTACTTTTCTAAATTTAAAAATTATATATTTATGTATTTAAAATTAGAAAAAATTCAAATAATAATTTCTAATTAAACACATTTAGCAAAAATTAATATATTAATTATCATTGAATCTTATTCAATTAATTAATTATTTTGGGCCAAAAACAATTTGTTTCTTAAACCAATTGTATTTAATTCTCTCTACTATTTATTATTAAATTAAATAAACTCATTATTTAATTAATAATATCAATTATTAATTTAAATTTAAATAAACTCATTATTTAAATAATTAATAATATTAAAATTAATTCCCATTTAAATAATTTATTTATTTAAACAACTAATTTTGCCTTAAAATATTATAATTGATAATAATATATTAATTTCCATTTAAATAAAATTTTTATTTAAACAATTAATATTGTATCAATAATAATAATAATAATAATAATAATAATAATAATAATAATAATTTTCATTTAAATAATCTCATTATTCAAATAATTAATATTGCCTAATTTTAAGTAAAATCAATTACTTAAATTATTTGTTCTTCCTAAGTTAAATAAATAACTTTGTTTTGCTACAATGATATTTGAGCTAGCATAGGGACCCGATGGACCTATAGATCATGGGCTTAATAATTAGTCAATTAAGTGATTAACTTATAATCAGTTAATTACTTATTATTTAACTATGAATAATTTCACTATAGATTCATAACTGAACTCCCACTATAAGAAATTTTGGAATAGGTGACGCTTTTTTGGCGTCACCTATTCGAATAGGTGACGCTTTCAGGCGTCACCTATGGCGATGTCACCTATTCAATAGGTGAGGTCTAAAAAAGCGTCACCTATTCGAATGGGTGACGCCAAAAACGGTCACCCATTAATGGGTGACGCCAAAAGCGTCACCCATTCGAATGGGTGACGCCAAAAACGGGTCACCCATTCAATGGGTGACGCCAAAACGCGTCATCCATTCGGCGTCACCCATTCGAATGGGTGACGTTTTTTGGCGTCACCCATTCGAATCGGTGACCCTTTTTAGACGTCACCCATTCGAATGGGTGACCCGTTTTTGGCGTCGCCCATTCGAATGGGTGACCCGTTTTTGGCGTCACCCATTCGAATGGTTGACCCGTTTTTGGCGTCACCCATTCGAATGGGTGACCCGTTTTACCCGTCACCTATTCCAATAGGTGACGTCAAAAAAACGTCACCTATTCGAATAGGTGACACGTTTTCCGTCACCTTGATAACAAATTAGAGGAAAAAAATTATAATTTTAATAATATCACCATTTAGTGACTTTTTGATACCCATGAACCTTATATTGATCAATCAACATAATAAAGAGTAAATACATGGTCATTACAAGAATAACCCACAAACTTTATATACAATATATAACAAGAATACGTCACAAATTTAGAGTACAATATTACAAATGATGCTTTTCAAAAACTAGAATATACACAAGAATTTCTAAACCTCCACAAAAAGCCATTGAACAACTAACCATACCAACAAAACCGTTGTTCCACTGCTTCCAAAGCTGCAAGGATAAAATGTTCAAACATCATTAATCCAAAGCTAAAAAAATGAACACATGCTTTTAGAGAGTTTAATAGACCAAAAAACTAATCTCTTCCATATCCATGAATGATTCAGAAATACACATGATATCGATATGAACAATAATAACGAGTAATCAAATTTAGTAGTGAAATTTTCGATAAAATAAATACAAGTAGCATGACACACAGAGACAATAAGGAGGGAGAGAGCATGATGGTCAGTCATGGTCGAGTTCCGAGTATGAAAATATCAACCGGACAACCAAATCCAAACCTAAAACCTTCCCAATGCATTGAAAAATACCTAACAGCCACAATGTAGGGACAAGTATAAATGAATAAGGCATAGCATTAAATATTATCTAAAATTTTACTTATCCAGATCCTAAAAGGCGACAACGCAACCTAGAGTATTCAAATTTTTCGCCTTCTCTCATGAACTTAAGAATGATGTAAGTAATGTTTTGATCATCTCTTAAACAAATGGAAATATAATAATTTACCTTTTTTGTTATTGACATCATCATCTATAATTACTCTATTGTGTTCTTTCTTTCATATTTTGTTCACTCTTTCCACTTTCATCTTTGCTTTGGTTTCCTTTTAGTGAAGAGTGTTTGTTTGATCCAGGGAGGTACGATGTCTCTTTTCTTTCGTTGTTTTTAAATCTTAATTATTGTTTTGTTTGAAAAGTTCATCTTGTGTTTTATTACTTCTCTCCAAATTATCAAAGAGTTAATTTCATCCTTCAAACCACAAAACTCAACAACAAGACACATAAAAACAAACAAACAAAGAAGACCGGAAAAAGACTACCATGTTTTCCTGGCAAGTTCCACTTCCTTTCCCACACCTTCACTTTCTGTGTCCCCATTTACTTACAAGTTTTTCAGCTAATGTAAGTGTTATGAGACTCTAGAAAAAAGATTTTAAAGCACCACTTGCTTTTACTTTTTTCCATGGTCTCCTTTTAGCAGAGGACCCCAAAGCTTTTTATTTTTCCTTCAATGGCCCAACTATGGAAGAAACTTAAACTTAAGAGGGAGCTATCAATGAAATGGGACCCTATCGATAAATAAAAAGTTAAAGATCCCTTGTGTTGTGGCTGGAAATTGTACTAATATGTTCGCTAAACTACTATATTTATTGCTTCCTCTTCAATATTCAAGGTCCCCATCTCATCCTCCCATTTGACTACCTTAGCTTCTCTTTCTTTTTTTCATCTTGACCTTCTTACGTGCACATCAACTGTCCTTACAGAATAATAACATGACCCTGCAATACTTGGCGGGAAACTCATAAAAATTGAAAACTCCTTTGTTAAAGTTGTAAATGGCCTGTCTTCAGCATTGCCAAGTAGGCTTGACCACTTGATACCCAATAAAAAACCTTTAGGATCAAACCATTTAATAAGTGGATGGTCCTAATATTTTCATGAACAAGACTTTAAAAAAAGAAAGAAAAGGTCTCCCAACCAAACTAAAGTGATAAGATTGGTATTGTTCCAACTCAAGATTTTGACAAGATTCACTTGAAAGTGGCCACTAGAAAGCTTGCAACTTGATCTAAGTTGTCACGAGGAAGATAAAATACACTCTTGAAAGTGGCCACTATAGGCATACAAGAGTGTATTTACTAATTTGACTTCTCATAAGGGTATTGACATGATACATGAATGATGCATCCACGCTTTGAGTCAATGATGAGTTCCTGGAACAATGAAGGTCGCTGAGTCCTGGGAGGCAGTTCTCAAGCACCTTCATGTATACAAGGCCAAGGTATTCACTATTAGGTTCTCTATGTATCGCTCTACTCTTTTTGTCCATTCAATACGTCATACATGATATAATAATGACCAAGACTAATTTGATTAACTCATTACAAATAAAATGAGATTAAGAAAAGAAGTTGTACATGTAGTCAAACACCGAGCTCGCTTTTTGTCCAGTTGGATTTATCGAACACTATCTAGACTCTAGAGACAAATATAATATTGGAAACTAGTAATTTGATAGCTTTTGGGAGTTAGTGTTTTTAAAAACGCTTTTCACTCTTTCAAACTCATGTAAAATATAATATTGGAAACTAGTAATTTGATGGCTTGGAAACTAGTAATTCGTTGGGTTGTATGAACCAATCAAAGCAACACCTATCGTGTCCTGCCTCTGAAAGATGGGAAGATTGGTTGGAGAGCACTAGCCTAGGTAAAATTCGAATGATTTTTGGCTGATTTCGCATGACCGGCAGCCTACCCCCACCGAACAACTCTCCCACTACCTACCCAGGATGATACCATAATTACAGGATAGCCATGACACTTGATATACACAATAAATATAAAAACCATAATCAAGGCTACCATAACCAGGATAGCCCTGACACTCGATATGTACTAGATAGACACAATAAATATAAAACCATAATCAAGGCTACCATAACCAGGATAGCCATGACACTCAATATGTACTAGATAGACACAATAAATATAAAACCATAGTCAATGCTACCATAACCAGGATAGCCATGACACTCGGTATGTACTAAATATAAACAATAAATAAATAACCATAGTTATGGCTACCATAACATAGGATAGCCATGACACTCGATATGTCTAAAATAGTCACAAAAATACTTAAAGTATTACCTAATCTAAATGAGTCGCCACGAACTCGCCCACTCACCCCGACCTCATCTAGTTCTTCGACTAAACGTTGATGGCATATTCTTCATCTACACACGAAACATAATGTTTGAACAAAACATGGATGTCATAATATTTTCTTAGATATTAAACAATGAAGATAGAAGTCAACATTACCACATCGATGATTTGTGTGCTATAACTTCTGATGATTTCACGCATAAATCTCATTACGTAGTAGCCACATTCAACAACACCAGGTTGGCAAGGAGACTACATAGTGAAATAGTTTAATAAAGCTATGTTAATAAATACTAATCGCTTAAAAAAGTGGAGATGTATTTACCTTCACCACTTTGAATGCTATCTTTTTTCTATTTTTGTTCCCTTCATTCACCTGATACAATTTATAGGCCTTACAAGCAATACATATTGATAGATAATTATTGTAAGAGAAAAATTATTGAGAATTGAAGCCATAATTCTAATTAACTTACATGTCCACCACGATCGTTACTTCATCACACAAACGATTTTTCATAGAATCCATGAAGTAGGCTATATTTGCACTTGGATCAATCACTACTAGAACATAATAACCCCTAAAAATCAACCAAATAACAAATGAATGCATTAATAAAAGGAGATGAAATTGCTATGATAATAAAGAAAGTGGTGATTGAGAAAACACTTACCCAATATTATAGGGAACTAACAAGATTTGACCAGCTTCAAGTGTGCACAATGTCGATGATAATTTTATCGCTCGCGCCTCTTGAGGACCTCCTCCACCCACAGATACATCTCGAATGTCCATAAATTTGTACATACCCAAATCATGAGGTACAATAAATTGGGTGTACAAATACCTGTAGAATCGAAAAAAAGTAATCACATATATAAAGTGAAAAACTTTAAAATTAAATAAATTAGGATAAAACAAATGTCTTACGCAACATAAGCGATTATGCAATCAATGCAATAGGCTCCATATCACGAAATGAATAAAATCTTCTTGCAATAGTCAGAACCCTGTTCCGATTCAAACAAGTCGAAAGGTAGGGTAAACAATATTGAACCAAGAACATTACTATGTTCGCTCGTAGTCTCAAGAATTGCACCTGACCAAAGAGGAGGTTTCTTTTCCTTTTTCTTCTCTTCTACCATATTTTTTACTCTGGTTTACCTTTTTCTTTTTCCGGACTCGATTTTCACGCCTTCTCCCAACAAGATGAGGTTTTTAGGCCATGCCAATGTTGAACCGAGTACTTGAGAAAGTCTCGATATCTCCTCACTAGGTGGTAGAGGCAACAAACAATCCTCCCCAATAAGCATATCAATAGATACCATCACATTACCCTCTTCCACCATCAAACTTGTTTGTGTGGTATTTTGTTGTACAAATGCCATCCCAATAGCCACAATATTGGTAATGGATCCCACTAAAATCGACATTTTCTCCCCTTTGATACAAAGTATAAAATGAAATAATTACTACACATAAGATATGTTCAACATATATAAAAAATAAGAATGTTATTACCTCAATAGGTTGTGGTATCTCAACAATATCTTCACCAACATTATATTCTTCATCCTGTAAAATAGAAATATAAATAATAATAACTTATTAATTGTGATAAACTATAACTATTAATAAAAAGAATTATAGTACCTCTTCATCTGTCTTTTCATACATCTTAGAGCAACTATCCCGCTCGGAAATAGAGTCCTCTAAGTGATTGCGATTCGGACTCTAACTCTTGGATACGTGCGTGAAGCACGATGGGTCTTCTTCTTCTTCTTCATCTCTATCTTTCTTCTTTCTAGTATGCCGTGCCTTATTAAAATAAGAACTTGGGGTGACACCCTTGCCTAATCCTCGAACTCGTCCAGTTGTTCTTTGCGACAATATGTTGTCAAGATATCTTCATTCTTGCTAGATAGTGAATCGAGACTCATAGTATTATTTCAATTAACGCATCCTACGCATATTACAAATCGTTCAATAAACAATATAAAAATTAAACGAATAAGAAAATATAAATAATACTAACAATTTGATTTGCCACGGCCGAGTCATTTCATCCATATTCCCATCTTTATCACATCGTGCTTCCCTCCACACCACGCCCGATCATCAATCGACTCATATTTCTTAGACTTAATCGTGTGTTCATAAATCAAAACAAAGAAGCAAAATAACAACTTAATCTTAAACAATAATAACAAAAGAACATATAATTCATAATAGTAATGAATTACAAATAAGCACTATAACAACTTCTAATCTTGAAAACAATAAAGAATAATTAAAAACAAAAGTAGAGTCTATTGCTAAATTCTTACCAAACGTTCTTTGAAATTAGGGTAGCTTTGTCGACCTATCTTGTGGTTATAGGTATTCTTTGCTGCGCGCTTTTGTAGTTGGTCAATTCTTTAAATTCATCGGTTAGTCTTGGAATTGACAAACTCTCTCCAAATCCTCGGAGTGATCTGGTGATACATCTCCGTGGACAATATAAGCGATCAGGGTTGTTGAGATGGGGCGTAATATACTTCCTCCCCAGGTTTATTTTTGAACCGTACGAACGCAATTGCGGCGGCGCCATCAACTCTTTTTTTGATTCCTTGGCGGTATTAAATGGTCCCTATATACATTAGAATTCGATATTAATATGATGTTATATACATTATAATTCAATAGTTTTGAAATAATCGTCTGCTTACCTTAATCATGACATAAAGTTTCTCCTTCAATTCTATAGGGACGGCATTCCAATTACTATAAGTAATTGGAACATGCTCGCGTACACATGCCCCTATATAATTTGACAAGCTGATAGACTCCAATCCAACGGTTTGACCGAATTCATTATATCGTACTTCTTTTTTTATTCCTTCACTCATAGCAGAAAATAGATGTCGCATGGTAGTTGGTCCACGAGTCTTCTTCTTTTCTCGCTTTTTGAGTTAGATGCATCATCACTACCACTGAGTGACTCATAATACCTAAAAATCAATAGATATCATGACAAAACATAAAATATTATACTTGAAGAAAATGTTACAAAACAAGTCTTATACTGGATGAAATAGTAAATAAATTACAAAACAAGTATTAAACTGGAACACATGTTAAATACATTACAAAACAAATATAAAGCTATGAATCTATAATCCATGTTCCATCACAATCATCTCGCATATACAATGACATATCTTCATCTAGATCATCAAGTAAAGGATCTTCCGGAACAAATTTAGTTGGAGGGGGGCAATCAAAGGATGCATCATCATCATCATCATCATTTTCATTGATATATTCACGATCAGGGGTGAAAGAACAACGGACCATCTCCTATCACTTGAATCTTCAATATAAAAAACTTGATTAGCTTGTGAAGCTAATATGAAAGAATCATTCTTGTGCCCGATACGATTGAAATCAACAAGTGTAAATCCGAGATCATCTTTTTTAACGCCATTTTTACTCTCCACCCAATCACACTTAAACATTATAACGTAAATGTGTTGTAATTGACCTCCCATATCTCTTGGATGACCCCATAAAAAGTCATTTCGTTGTGATAGGTTTCTTATCTTTTGAATGCTACTTGCATCGTTGTAGCTACCAAAGAAACCCCACTATTTTGAACGGTACGCATATTATCACGAGACTTTGTATGGTATCGACGACCCTGGATGAGATAACCTTCATATGTCCTCACGTCGTGGTGTGGGCCATGTGCCACCCATCTTAAAGTTTGGGTGACATTGTTATCTTCGCTACTTAATTGTTTTAATACCTGAAAAATTCCATTAAAACATCAAAATGATGTTATGAGAACATCAACGTCATCTCTTATAATTAGAGGCATACTATACCCGATCACGTAGCCAAGAACCAAACGAACGATTGTGTTCATCTTGTAGCCATTTTTTACTATTCGATTTACTCGAATTTTGACCTTTTAAGAATTCCATATGCTCCCTACGAATGTGATAGCAAAAATATTATAAATCATTCATATTGTTTATTAAATTATGATACAAAAATGAACTTCTCGAATGTATGGCTGCACATCATCAGTGTTCTCCAATATATAACGATGTGCTTGATGTAATTGATCTTTGCTAGGTTTTGAGTATGTCGCGGCAGATAATGGTCTGTCTTGATTATATTCTACCTCTCTTTTTTTGTATGAACCAAGACCAATAGGTTCTATATCAGAGAGAAATTCTGAACAAAACTCCACGGCTTCCTCAACAACGTATGCTTCACTAATACAACCCTCCGGATGGTTTCTGTTTCTCACATAACTTTTCAACACTTTCATATACCTTTCAAAAGGGTACATCCATCGCAAATAAACCGGACCACATAGCTTTATTTCTCTTACTAAATGGACAGTTAGATGCAACATAATTGTGAAAAACGAAGGAGGAAAGTATTTCTCAAACAAACACAATGTCACGACAATATCTTCTTGCAATTTATCCAACTCTGCTACACGTATCGACTTTGAACATATCGCATTAAAGAAGAAGCACATTCAATTATTGCATACCGCGTGCTTAGGTATGATCAGCGTAGAGCCACCGGAAGTAGTTGTTGCATTAATACGTGACAATCGTGAGATTTGAGTCCATTTAATTTCACGTCTTCCATTGACACGAGGTTTCTAATGTTAGATGAATATCCCTCTTGGAACTTTAATTTCGATAAAGTCTTACACACACGATGTTTCTCCTCTTTTGTAAGAGTATAACAAGTTGGGGGTAAATACGTTCTTTTTTTTCAACTCTAGGTGCTAATTCAGTCGAATATTCAATTTAACTAAATCAAATCTAGCACTAACTCCATCCTTACTCTTTCCAGGAATATCAAGAAGGGTTCCAATTATGTTCATGCAAACATTCTTCTCGATATGCATTACATCTAGACAATGTCTTACATGCAATTTGTGCCAATATGGAAGCTCATAAAATATAGACTTTCTCTTCCAATAACTCTTCTTTACATGCTTCTTAATACTTGAAAATTCAATCTCATTAATTTTCATGTAAATAGCTTCTCCCGACAATGGTTGGGGAGCACTATCATGTTCAGGGTTCCCGTCAAATGCCTTTTTTCTATTTTCTATACGGATGATGTCGTGGTAAAAACCGTCTATGTCGCATATATGTCATCTTCTTTCCATGTGTTAAATAGAGTGAAGATGTATTTTCAGCGCATATTGGACATGCATGAAAACCCTTTACAGTGCATCCACACAAGTTACCGTATGCTGGAAAATCATTGATGGTCCATAATAATATTGCCTTTAAATTAAATGTCTCTTTCTTAAATGCATCGTAACACTCAACTCCGATTTCTCATAAAAGATTCAAGTCATCAACCAATGGAGCTAAATATATGTTTATATCATAGCCCGATTGTTTTGGTCATGATATCAACAATGACAACATCAAGAACTTTCTCTTCATGCACAACCATGGTGGAAGATTATATATTGAAAGCAATACGGGCCAACAACTATACTTGCTACTCAAATCTCCATAAGGATTAACCCCATCTGGTTGAGAGAGCGAACCGAATGTTTCTTGGTTCCGCCCAAAATCTGGCCATAAGTAATCTACTAACCTCCATGATGGCGTATCGAAGGGTGTCGTAAAATCCCGTCATTTTTCCCACTTGTTGCATGCCAAATCAAGTTTTTCGCATGATCAACACTTCTAAACAATTTTTTAATCTTGGAATGATAGGAAAATACCATATTTGCTTTCAGGGAACCCCTTTTTTCTCTATTTGTGAATTCTTCGTTGATTTCCATCTTGAAGTACCACAAATAGGACATCTAACGACCTCGAATATTCCTTTCTATACAAGCAACAATGTTTTGGACATGCATGTATTTTTTCATAAGTCAACCCTAAAGCACGTAAGGTTTTTTTCGCTTCATACATGGAAATTGGCATTTCATTGGGTTTAGGTAAGAGGTCACTAACTATGGATAGTAGTTCCGGAAACTATTATCACTCCACCCAAATCGGACCTTCAAATTGTATAGCCTCACTAAAGATGATAATTTCGTATATTTTTTGCATCCTACATATAAAGGCTTGTGAGCTTCACTAAACATTGTTTCAATGAAATAGAATTCTTCTCTAATTGTTCTTGAGCAACTTGAACCATCTCAATCACATCTTGAAATCTTCCTCTCCAAAATTTTCATCAAATTCATTATATGACTCATTGTGGTTAACTTTTTTCGATGGCAAATTTTCACCATGCCAATACCATACCTTGTAACTTTGGTCTATACCATTAATATACAAGTGAGTTCGAATGGTTGTAGGGTTATGACTTTGTAGATTCCCACATTTGAGACATGGACATCTTATAGTGTTTAACGGTTTGGCATGACATAACCCAGACTCAATAAAAGTTTCAACCCCCAACTCGTACTCTTTAGAGAGTCTACTTTTAGCCATCCATGATTTGTCCATGACAATGAACCTGGTATAGTAAGACCAAGTCATGACACTACATAAGTCAATGATATATGTTTAAAACATGTCAAGGGTACATGAACATGCTAATAAAGAACAACGAATACTTTTAAAAAAAAGCTTATCATTTTAACATTTTAACAAGACAACAATTGTACATAACAATAAATCCCAATATATACAATTAACATGAGTCAAAGTCTTTTGCAATCCTAAATAAGAGTAACATTAGTTAATCAGCTTAATAACTTTAACACAAGGTAATGGTCTTAGTCCATTGAGACTTTGTTAATAAGTGATTTGTGAATGTGAAGAATTACACTACCTTCAAGAATGGTTCTCTTGATAAGTGAATCAAGCTCTTAATCTCCCCGATAGTAAGTTGAGGATGTTTTCTAGAAGCAAAAGATGGGAGAACAAAGAAGAAAACCACAAAACAATAACAAAGTTACATCATAAGATGAATGAAACAACTAGTCAATTTGTAATGGGTAGCTACTCATAATCTCATATTTCTTATAGCTAGCTATGATGATAATCATCATATATTTAAAAATCATCGTAGAAACATCTTATAGCTAGCAATGCAAGACTCTATTTTCTTGAACCTGGTTTGACTTTTTACATTTTCAAAATTTGATAAGAATCACGAGACAGATGAATTCCAATTAATTCTTTAATTACACTCTTTTGTGAACAGGGAGAAGTGGAAGCGATGCGATTCGCCATTTGTGATTTTTATGACAGGAAAGTTTGGATACACTCTCTTTTAGTCTTTACCATTAACTAATTAATAAGGTTATATGATTAGCTATCAAAATAATTCCATGCATGAAGTCAAGACTAATAATACCATTTCAACTACTTTGTTCAATCAAGGAGAATAGAACCACAAAAAGACTCTTACCTAAATATGTGACCCCCTCTATAGTTTCAATTCCAAAAACTTACGAGCTTTTTCTTCTTAGTACTTGCTTACCTAAAGGCATCACCTATTTAACATGTAAATTAGAAAAATAGAGCAAGATCAATTCAACAATCAGGAATAAATTAAGAATAACAACAATAGGGAAAAAGTTGTAGTTATCAAAAGTTTGGTTTCAAACCTTGTATTTGCTGTGAATCCTTCTTAGTTTAGGTGTTTGAGATATGGCGATGGTCGGAACCCGTCAGAGAAGCAGCCACTGAAAGCAAGAAGATGAGCTAAAAAGGATTTTGGCGATGGTCGTTGGTCTGGATATTTCAATAATCACTATAAGCAAGCAGATGAGCTAAAGTAAAAATTAGATATGAAAGATTTTCATGCTCTAAAGATCACCTAAAGGCATCACCTATTTAACATGTAAAATTATGGTGTGAAATTATTCTACATGGGAAAAAGTACATTCTACCAAAACTTTAGAAAAATTGCAGATCTAAGACTTCATTTTGAGAAAGCAGTATGGCTAACGCTAACGAGACACAATGTAGAATTAAAATAATAGTAATATGGATCTAATGGTGTTGGTTGATTGTTGAATAATTAAAGTTTTTATTTATATTAACATTGCCATTCATGCTCGGTTTATGGGAAAAAGAAATGACAACACACGAAATATAAGATCCTATATAAATAATGATTTGGTGTTCCCTTATTGATTCATCTTCCTACAAGCTTTTAAAGACATTCGTAGCACTATTAATAAACCTCAATTTTACACTACATGCTTAAACAACGGAAACTAACGCAGATAATATATGAATTTATTTTTTTTTAAAAACTTCTAAATTAACAGAGTAATCAATACTTGTTGCTTCATCGAATTCTTCTGATTTTTTAATCTTGAGGTATAACAAAGAAACAAACAATCAAGAAACTCAAGAAAATCTAAAAACTACTTCATAAAAATCAATTATCAACGTTAACAACAACAAATTCTAAACTACGATATTAAAACAATCACAGAATAGACCGGAGAATTGAATAATTCGTAATCTAAGATTCTAAACCACTTTTTTCTCATTGAATACAAAAGTTCACTTGCACCAAGACAGAATATGCTAAAAAGAAGAATTATATGGATGTAATGCGGCACTGAGTATGTAAAAGTACAACTCAACAACCAAAATAAGAAGTCTTATTTTTCAAGGAAAAAATGTATAATAAATCATCCATTTAAAAACTACCACAACACAGAAATGAACAAATTATATGCAAAAGGAGACTTACACATAAACCATAACCAAATGATGACCTGAGTTTGCAATAATAGGATCAAAGCATTCCTGGTAAAGATGTAATAATATGATTAGAAAACTAGAGTTTCTAATTAAACACATGAAAAGAAAACATATCCAGCTATCAAAGATGAAAGGACAACAATGAGATAAAATAGTCACAAAAAAAAAACTGATGATGTTATCGACAATGCCATACAAGGATAAAATATTAACCATTTAACCACTCAAAATTAGTCATCACATCCGAAAAAAAGGTAAGTATTTTACAATCAAACGCACAACTTTTTATTAGAATCTCTTGGAATTACTAAGTAGAAAATGAGTTCAAATCCAGGACTATAAATTCAATTGCACTTAGACAAGAAAACATAAGGTGTATTTTACAATCAAATGTAATCGGAAGAAATAAAAACAAAATAAATATTTCAGGAGGATGAATCATATTTCTTAGATAACATGAAAGTAAATGTTTAGAAGAATTCTTGGGGCACAATAGGAAGAAGACACCTTGAAATAGACAGTGACTAAAGGAGAAAAATCCCAAGCATCAATTTTGTGGCACCTAAAATCCGAACTAGAGGAAGAGAGTGAAAAAAAAAGCAGAAATAAAAAATTAACACTTGAAAATAGAAGCAGATAGTGAGAAAATAGAAAGAAAAACTTCAACCCAACAATGTTCTTCTACTTTAAGTTAAAATTCATTTATATCATGAACAAATGCTTTGAAAATAAACATAAATCAGAATTTTAAAGTAAAAAATAAGACCATTCAGCATCTTTGAATTTTGATTGTAAGTTAAGAGAAGCTTTTTCAATAATGCTGCCTCATTGAATTTTAAACATAAATGGCTCAATTAAACATACAAACACCATTTAACATACAATTACATTACAGAAAAGCATAGTTACATCAAGTCAGTTTGAATTTAAGATCATAAATAAATGGCTCAAAAACTTTAAATTCAATATCTAAGAAATAAATGACAGTTGACAATGAAAACAAATACATGATAGTGTTATTTTGTAAGATAGCCAAGCCTACTTTAAGATTTTACATTAAAGAGTTTAATATCGCCGTTATTTTGACACAGATCAGCCGTGGAATAGAGAAAGGTTAACCTGCAACACTAAATGGAAATATTATAGCACGAGCAATCAAACGGAAATTACAATAAGAAAGAAATGAGAAACCTTGGAAGGGTGAAATTAGCAGCAGCAGAAGTAGTCAGAGGGATTCCATTACAAAACTGATATAAAGAAATATGTATATCAGACCACGAACAAAATGAACTTCACGAACATGTATCTAAAAGGCATGTTTTAGGCTCGACTCGGACTTGGGAAGAATACTTTGTTTTAGACTACTCGGACTGAACACATGGAAATGAAATCATTTTTTTTAGTTGTGAATAGGCTTTCAAACACGACACCAAATCAGAACAACCTTCAATGTTCAACCATTGACTCAAAATTCAAAAAAACCAAACTTATCAATTCTAAAACTTCAATAATTGGTTCTAAATGAATAATGATTGTTAAATAAATAAAAAAGCATACTTATCTATAAGCATTGTTCAATTGAAACATTACAAAAAGAAGGGGACTTGAAAATCAATACTCTAACAGATTACATAACAGAAAGAAATCAATAATGTGACTAAATGACTGTAATTATGTAATTAAGCAGTAGAAATACACAGAAGAAGAAGAAGAAGAAGAAGAAGAAGAAGAAGAAGAAGAAGAAGAAGAAGAAGAAGAAGAAGAAGAAGAAGAAGAAGAAGAATTGGTTTTCTATGTTTAATTTTAGTTATAAAAGAAGAATTGATTAAGCAGTAGAAAAGGTTAGGGTTTAGTAAATCCCGCACCTGTTGAATGAGGAATTGAGACAGCTTCAACCAAGCGAAATGAAGGAAGAGACGAAGCACAAGAACAAGATTCTCCCTGCAAATAGAACCTTCAACTTTATAGTTTTCTTCCTTGGTATGTCCTTGAACTTTTATATTATCATCATCTTTGACTAAGCCAATGTAATACCCGTCTCTCTTAAACTGGAAGAAAAAGGAAAGCCGAGCATATGTATTGGACCAAAAGTAAATTTACAATAATAAATATATAGACGTAATGAAAATGAAAAAGGTAAAGACAAATTATTACCAAGACAAAATAAATCATCGCTCCATTAGATATCTAGATAAGAGTTAAGCTCTTTAAGAAATTTTTTCCTTTTCGGTTCTTATAGACATCACAAATGCATTACGATGGAATGAGAAAACATCTAATATACATAAATTCTCTTTTTATAACTATATGAGAATATGTCATTAGTTTTATGATACCAAATTTATCAATATAATCCCAGTGATGAAACCAGTGCCGCATTCAAATACTTGAAAACAACATGACAGTTACCTCATTTTCCATCTTGAACGAAACTAGACGTGCAATAACGCAGCAGCTGCCTTCTTGGTCAAACCCAAGAATCAAGTCCTACGAATAAATCTAAATTTCGTTAATGAACAACCAAAATATCATTAAGTAAGAAATTTTACATTATGTTGATATCAATTAAACTGAACAAAATTATACTTCATAAAAAAAATAAGTTTCTCCTTGATAAGAAGTCACAAACAACCTAGTACCAAAAACTTTACCCAAGATCTAGTAAGCCTTAAATTGATTAATTTATTGACGTAAATAAAAAAAAATGGAGGCAACGAACAATACTTTCATCAACGCCCGCGGCTACAACCAAATACTAAACAAGGAATGGAAAAGAATAGCAATAAGAGGGCTATTTACTAAAACTCACCCCTTCATCAAATCGCAGAGCTTGAACAAGTTGTGGCATAAAAAAATAACTCCTTTTCTCTTGAGCAAAATCCTTTTTCTTCTGAGCACGAGTGAAAGTGCGAGAGGGTCTGAGAAATTCTTATGGAGATTTCGTCTCCGTTTTGTCTGAGCTTCAGGATTTCGTCTGCGATTTGGTTTAGGGTTTGGGAGAGAGCGATTTGAGAGCGAGAGGGTTTCGTCTACGATTTGAGCGAGGGAGCGAGAGTGAAAGGGCGAGAGCGTTTCGTCTCCGATTTGAGCGAGAGAGCGAGAGTGAAAGGGCTGATTTGTCTACGATTTTAGCGAGAGAATGAGACGGAAAGGAAAATTTCAGCGTGCGAACGAGAGTGAAAGGGTGACGTGGTTTTGGTTCTATTTAAAAAAAAAAACACTATTCATCCGATTTTTATTTTCTTGCGTCTCCTATTAAAATGACTAGTGTGTTCTATTCCCAATTTTCTTATAGTGTCCCCTCACTATAGATGAGTTATGTCCATTTAGTTTATCTTTTATTTATATCTGTGATATATCCTTCACGTGGAACCCTCATAATTACAGGCAGATAAATTTACCGTTTTGCCCCTGTAATTACCGCTTTGTCCTTGTGTTTTCGCTGATTCTCCAATGAACTTTATCTTTAGTCGAACTAGAGATAATATACTTCTGTGATCAATAGAAGTCGTGGCGCCACTTGTTCATGTCTCTAATCAGTACATCAAGTGAGTTTCATAAAGTTCTTAAAATGTTTAGGTATCGCACTGATACTGTTAATTTATAGGAAAGTTATGAATTTCATCTCGTGAAACTGAGTTCCAAGCTACTTATCTAGTCATGTTCCCAAAACAGAAGTGTATTGAGTGTTCTTACAGATCGCTCTCAACCATGTGAATCAAAGAACATAACTCCACAAATAGGAGTCCGCATTTCACTCAAGATTGAGATCTATCACGATTGATAAACTTAGTTTGATATTCGATCATTTCTCGTAAACGGTACTAATGAGAAATTTGATCGAACATCATGGTCCTGTCTTATACAATCAACATTGCATATGATACTTCCATTTCATGTCTCCCACATGAATGATCAGGATTAGTTCATTTGTCTATCAACAAAATACGAAGCTATCAACAGTGTTATCAGGATAAGGTTCCCAAACATTATCCATTTACTGTAGACACTTTTAAGTTACTCATCTCGACTTTAATCCCTCGTATGACTGACATACTAAGTTGTGATTTCATAAGAGTAACTTAGGGTTTACTATTTGAATGTTTGATATTAATATATTTCCATATATTCCTAATATCGTCAATTGAATCAATCTAGATAATATAAAGAACTTATGTTTATTTATTTAATTTAGTCCAAATAAATTATTATTATTAAATAATTACAAGTTCTAGGACACCATTCCTAACAATCTCCCACTTGTCCTAGATCTTTGGAGATTTGACTTGTAATTCCAGTCAAACTGGATGACTATCAACTATTTAGCCATGGTAGTCATTTTAATAGTTTATCAGTAACGTTTTCAACTGTTCAGTATGTATTTCTTTTGTCTGATGTTAATTTCATTAAGTGTAATAGATTCCATATTTTATCGCCATAAAATAAACTCTATTAACTATTAATTTGAAACCATCATGTTCAACCACCTTTCATTTACCAACAACTTAGTAATCATGCGAATCTAGAGTTTAGTTAGTAAAAAAAAACTCATTTTACTTACACTTAACTCATTTGATGTTTAATTCGCAAAGGTCTTTTGTCGAATTCTTACATTGAAGTAAATTCATATTCGAATTTGAGCCCGTGCAACTCATAAAATCTCTCATTTTATCTATGTGCACTAACATACTATTTGTAAATTTTATTTTAGTCACATTGGTTCTAGGATTCTCGAAATTCTTAAGCTCCTACTACAAAGTAATTCTCCATTACTTTCATTTGTGTAATGATTACAATTCTATACTTATTATTATTTCCAAAAATAATGTATAAGTATAAGTGACCCTTTTCAACTCAACTATTGAAAATTTATGTCATTTTTATTTAACTTATTTTGAACTTTATTCATTGATTTTGTAGTCAATGAGTTTCACTTGGACTTCTAAAAGTCCGTTTGGTTCGTTCTATGACGCTCCCACTCAAATAAAGTTCTACAAGTAGTTTAACCATTTAAACTTTTAAATGACTACTTGTTTTATTGTGAAATAAAATTATTGTAATTGTTTTCTATCTTAAGTAAGGTTTAAACCTTTCAGTATCACTGATTTACTGAACTTTTCTTTAATAATTTGTGAATTCAATTATTCACTAATTATTACTTTCTGATTTCTGTTTTATTTATTCCATATAAGTTATTACCTTTAAAACATCCTTTTAAATAACTGAATGTTTGGAATATAAGAAATCGATTTAATGTTTACTTATCACGTAAGTTTTAACATCTAAATGTCCAACTTTAGTGATGCATGTTTAAGTCTAGTTATCTTTGATAAATCAAAGATATTCGATTTTACTTATCCCATAAGTTCTTGGAATAATATGGTTATCATCTCAAACTCCTTGAGAACCATCTTTAAGAGATTAATCCCTCTAACTTATTTAAGTAATTTTAGACTTAAGTATTTAAACATTTTTAAACCTTATAACTCATTTAGATATACCTGTAACGCCTAGGGTTTTCGGTAAGTTTTTGATAAAAAATAAGTTTTCTCTTTTTAATCTCTTAAAATAATGTTTAAGAATAAAGTGTTTAAGATTAATTCTTATTATTAAGAATTAATTTAAAATATCTTTAGACTTAGATATTTAGGGAGATATTTTAATTATTTAATAAAGGAAAATTTTTTAAAAAAAAAAGGAGGGGGAGGCGTAAAAAGAAGGGGAAAAGGAAAAAGGGCAGACATCTCATCTCTCAGTTTCACGTGAAAACCTAGACAGAAGAAAAAGGTAGGTATTCTTCTCCTTCTCTGATCGTTCGGGTTGAGAAATCTATTGATTTTGGGCTAATCAATTCAATAATGTTATGATCCATAGGTGTTTTGTTGCTTAGTTTTCTTTTGGAGGTATTGTGGAGAAGGTTGAGAAGAGTTTCTTCCGGTTTGAATCGAGGTAATGATTTGTTTCTTTAAATTCTTGGAAGTTTCAGATTTTTTTTAGAAATCGTTTAGTTTCGGAAAAACCCTTTGGAAAACCATCATTCTTCCTCCAATTATCAAACCTTGAAACCCTAATTTTTTTTAGAAAATCTTACCTATACTGAAAAGTACCACGAACCGGCGCGACGGGGACACCGGATGAGGGGGAACGGCCGCCTCCGCTGCTCCGGAGCAGCGGCAGCAGCCGCCGCCAGCAGGGGCTACCCCTTAGGGGGCTGCTCTTGCTTTTTTTTGCGCGCCGTTTCGCCGTGGGTCCCCGTTTTTTTTTTCATTCTTGTGTATTTGGGTAATTTTTAGGATGTATTTTAAATTCATTAGGTGGTATTTTTCAGGTGCTCGGGATCGTTGAAAAGGCTTAAGATTTTAGAATTTAATTTGCAAACTAAAGTGAGTAGAATTTTGTTAAAGTTAGAAGTGTTCCATGTTTGAATTCCTGTTTCTTTAAAAGTTTAATTTTTTTTTTTGAGTTTGGTAATTATCTTGGGTGTTTAGAAGTAATAAAAGAGGATGTTCTGGTTGATTTAAAAACTTGGAAGAAGATGAAACCCAACCTTTATCACTTTCCAATTCCAAATCGAAAGCCTTTTCTCTAATCGATTTAGATCTACCTTGCCCTAGAATTGAAAACCATGAAATTCAATCTCCCGTAACTCGAGCCGGTGACCTGAAGGCCACGGTTCAGCCACGGCAAGGGTGCATCAGCGTCGTGGCTGCTCCCCCTTCAGAAACGGCGATTAGTTGGACGTTTGTTTGCCCCGTTCTTCGAGCAGTTGAACCCTAATCCTTTCTACATCTTTTGGTACTGTTTAAGAATGAATTTTAATTACCTTAGACCCTCGTTTCAGGTCTGGTTCATAGTGGAAAGTAGCTCGATAAACTGGATATTAGTGAAATTCAAGGTGGGTTAACGGTTTGATCAACTGTGGGGTTATAGAGAAATATAAAGCTCATACCGTAGCTTGTTTATTTCCAAATATTTATGTAACGACCCCAAATTCCCAAAACATGGAAATTGCAATAATAAATAGCGGAAGCTAAAATTTAAACCAAAGACTCTTCTCATTTAAAAATCATAGCAAAATTCATTCACAATCGATTGATCTTATTTCTTTAAAACACCAAATCGATTAAAAACATCAATTTAAAATTTTCAACCATTCTCAACTTTTTAAACATAAACAAATGTTAAAATGCACAAATATCCAAAATAACAAAATCCAACCCAAAATACTAATGAGAAGAAATAAACAATGCCGGCGTGTAAATCCTCTCAACCGAATATTCACCAATCACTAGACATCATCAATTGCCAGCTTTCTTCTTCTTTTTACCTGAAAAAAAATAAGTATAGCATCACGAGGCTACACCCAATGAGTATAAATGTTTAAAGAAAAGTAATGTCATTGAGAAGCTTCCCTAAATCCTTTAAGTCCATAACGATCTCACATCTCCCAATCGGTTTTCTCAATATAAAAGTTATTACTTTTTACCCAATGCCTTAACTCAACTTATGTTTGCAAACAAAAGTGAGTTTCTTCCCCCAAAAGCATCGAACTCTCGTATTTCTACAATTCAATCTTTTGAGGTATTCTTCTTATGTATCCTCAAACACATAAGCGAACCTATTTTGTATAATCTTTCCCATTGATCAAATGGAATGAACCTGCCCCGTTAAGTGAAATTACGTCATGTCCAACAGTAATTTTCCCCCTTAACGACATATTATTAATTAAGTATGGCCATATTTAATGCGAAACTCCAACCATATTGTTATGGCACCAAAAAAATATGATTAATCTAAAAGCATCACTACCAGAATGTTTGACAAGCCTAAGTCCGGTTTCCAGCTTAGAATTATTGTTTCTACCCAAAACCGACTTTTACTAGCTTAACTTGGAATTTTTAAATTCTTAAAATTAGGCTCTTTCCTAACCTTAAAATGATCTAAAATAACCCAAAATCTCAAGTTTATCTCACAAATCATTCACTCAAAGAAATTCCACTAAAAAGAGCTAAACTAGCCTAAACTAGTGTAGTTTAGCTCTAATTTCGGACACTAGGGTGGCCTAAAGATTCTAGATAAAATTCGGCGACATAATGACTATCTTATCGCTCCAAAAAACATTTAACAATACCTGCAAATGATACACAACTCAACCATAAACAAATCTACAATTCTAGAAAAGATCCTAGGCTAAAATCCTCCTATTTGGCACTAAACATAACATTTTTCCTCATAAAAACAGCAAGCTTTAGGGGCTTTAAAAACCACATAAAATGACCTTAAACATCTTATAATATTCCATATTTACTCCCAAAATAGTTGCAACATACAAAGAGGCAAAATCATTCATCAATTATGTCTTAATTCCATGTTTCAACACTTTTTATACAAAATTCCTGCAACTTTAGAAAACAACCCAAAACCTCTTTAAATATGCTTTGAACATCATCTTTAGACCCTAAAATTATAGTAATAATCTTATAAAGGAAAAGGAAAGCAAAGCATGAATTAATGTACTTAACCTTAAACACATCTACTCACCTTAGATTCATGAATTTTCAAGAATTCAAATTCTTCTTATCCAAAAACCTCTACAACCTCTCTTGAAAGATGAAGAAATCATTCTAAAACTTCATCAAACAATTAGCCATTGCAAGGAAGATCGGTTCTACACCTATACGAAAAATATACGGAGTAAATCGATTAAGAATCAGAGAAAAACATAAAGGATCCGAACTGTTTTTGGATCATAATGTTTTCTAGAGAATTCAGATTACTACTAAATTATGCTTAATGGAAAGATAATGAAAAGCCAATAGAAATAAACAACTTACTTGCGTAAATCGGAGTTCGAATGAATGAGTTATGGCCAAAATACTATGGAGAATTTTATTTGGGCGAAAATTGGAGAAAATGAGATTAATGGAGGCTGGTTTTCGGATTAGGGAAAAAGAAGAAGAAGATTTTAGGGTTTAATCCCGATTTCAATTAATTATAAAAATGTCACTGCATTAAAACAATCATAACTCATTCACCGGGACTCCAAATGTTGATCTGTCAGTAGCGTTGGAATCGTAATAACGAGACGATCAACATCATATAAAAATAATAAATTAAACTTTGGTTTTAATTTTGAGGTTTGGGAAATTACAAAAATACCCTTATGAGAAAACGAGCTATTTTTCACCAAACTCATCAATCCAACTTTATTAGTATTATTTTGAGAGAAGTATAAAAAATTCCAAATTTTTATACTCTTACTTGGTAACGGGTTGTTACAATTTAATTATATTATTCTGAAAATTTTAGGATGAGAATTGATATTGGAAATACCGAAAAATCATTGAGAGAATTTATTTTTGGGTTAGAACTAGTTTAGGTGTTTTTCGACGAAAATTGAGGTTTTTAGTTTCAAATCAATTCTGATTGTTAATCTGATTCAACTGTTGTATTCTAATGTTAAATATTGAATTTGTATGAACATTATCATGTGTATAATGAAAAGGAAGTTAAGATTGATGGCTTGTCAGGTTGAGAATTCTAGTATTAAGGCTACGAGCTTATACTAAGTTTATGTTTAGTTATAGATGAGTCCATAACCAGGTATAATGATCATTGCTCGTACGATTGATTCATTAGAGGATTTAGTTATAAATGCGTCTATACCCAGGTACTGTGAAGTGATAGTAGTCTCGAGGGCCCACCTTCTTAGTGTTGCATGCTAAATTATTTGTTTGTTAATTTTAGAGTTAATTAGTTATCCGGAAGTGTTAAGTTTTGTTAATGAGAATTGTGGGGGAAAGCCTTGGGTATGTAACTAGTGTGAGTTGTTCATCCATGTAACTGTGTTTATTGAAAAGCCTTGAATATGGAATTTTGAGATCATGCCTATTCATGTAAGTGGATTGAGATTGAGTTTAAGTGACGCTTTGAACGAAAGAGATATTGGAGAGTGTTGAGTGCTTGAGACTCGGTATGAATCGTATAGAGACTAATTAAAACTTTACATGTTGATTAAGTTGTTTTCTCACTGGCTTTAGCCTCACAATGCTATTTTTTTTTCAGGTAGTAATGGGACGAGAGGTGGCGGATGATGAGATAGAGAAGATGAGTTATTTGTTAGGAATGGTGTGCTAGAAATTGTAATTATTTAATAATAATAACTTATTTTGAATAAATTAAATAAATAAACATAAGTTCTTTATATTATCTAGATTGATTCAACTGACAATATTAGGAATATATAAAAATATATTAATATCAAACATTCAAATAGTAAAACCCCAAGTTACTCTTATGAAATCACGACTTAGTATGTGAGTCATACGAGAGGATTATAGTCGAGATTAGTAACTTAAAAGTGTCTATAGTAAACAGATAATGTTTGGGAACCTTATTCTAGTAACACTGTTGATAGCTTCGCATTTTGTTTATAAACAAATGATATAATCCTGATCATTCATGTGGGAGACATGAAATGGAAGTATCATATGCAATGTTGATTGCATAAGACAGGACCACAATGTTCGATCAAATTTCTCATTAGTATCGTTTACGAGAAATGATCAAATATCAAACTAAGTTCATCAACCGTGATAGATCTCAATCCTGGATGAAATGTGGACTCCTATTTATGGAGTCATGTTCTTTGATTCACATGGTTGAAAGCGATCTGTAAGAACGTTCAATACACTTCTGTTTTGGGAACATAGCTAGATAAGTAGATGAGAACGCATATTCACGAGATGAAATTCATAACTTTCCTATAAATTAACGGCATTAGTGCGATACCTAAACATTTTAGGAACTTTAGGAAACTCCCTTGATGTACTGAATAGAGACATGAAAAAGTGGCGCCACGACTTCTATTGATCATAGAAGTATATTATCTCTAGTTCGTCTAAAGATAAAGTTAATTGGAGAATCAGCGGGAACACAAAGATAAAGCGTTAATTACAGGGGCAAAAGGATAAATTTAATCCGCCTAGTAGTTATAAGGGTTCCACGTGAAGGATTATATCACAGATATAAATAAAGATAAACTAAATGGACATAACTCATCTACAGTGAGGGGAGTTCAGTTACAAATCTATAATGGAATTATTCATAGTTAGATAATAAGTAATTAACTGATTATGAGTGAATCACTTAATTGACTAATTATTAAGCCCATGATCTATAGGTCCATCGGGTCCCTATGCTAGCCTAAATATCGTGGTCGCGAAATCAAGTAGAAGAAATGGAAATTTTAATTAAAGTGAAATACTTAAAATAGGCAAATATTAATTTTTTAAATATTGAGTATATTTAAACGGTAATTAATATAAACATTATTAATTGTTTAAATAATGAGTTTATTTAAACAGGAAATTAATAATGAAATATTATTTATTATTTATATATTGAGTATATTTAAATGGTAATTAATAATTTGAAATTAATTGTTTAAATAATTAATTTTATTTGAACGGAAATTAATAATTAAAATTAATTAATTAATAATAAAATATTAACAATAAAATTATTAATTAAATAATGAGTTTATGTAATGGAAATTAATAATTAAAATATTTACTATTAATTATTTATATAATGAAAACTATTTAAATAGAAATTAATAATTAAATATAATTTGATAATATTTAGTCGGGAGAAAATATTAATATTATTAATTGTTTAAATAAAATATTTTATTTAAATAGTAATTAATTAATTAAGTTGGACTTATTAATTTAAGAGAGAGGTTCAAGCCCAATTGAATTAATGACCCCAATTGAAATTGGCCCAAAATAATTATTTAAATAAATTGTATTTATTAATTATTTTATATTCAAATTTTCGGCCATCATTGTAATTTTGGGAGAGATAATTGTTTGAATTATATCCTAAAATAATTACATAGATTTATTTATCCAAGTTAATTAAAAGATTAAAAATATCTCATTTATATATGTATTTTTCGAAAATACCAAGATAATGGAAAGATAATATATTTTTCCTTTTTGTATTTATCTCTATGGAATATTTTAATTAGATTAAATTTTCCATTAGCCTATAAATAGGAAGCTTGGGTAATTGATAAATCACACAACTCAATTCCTTAGAAAATTTGAATTCTCTTTTCCTCCCTTTTCCCCCCATTGCCTTTTTTTGACATCATTATTGGGAAGAAAAATATTTTTTCTTCTTCCCAATTTCTTCTAAAGTTCGATCCCATAATCGGATTTCATTTGACCGGTCGGGATATAGCGTAGAAGATCCGGTGTTGCTGAGGATTTTATGCTGTAAAAAAACCTCCAACCGATTCTCGATTAATTACTCAATGTAAGTAACAGTTTTAATTTTCGAAATTTAAGGCATGAATCTACATATTTTCTCATTAAATTGCATTATATTAATAGATCGTAATTAAATGTTAATTAATTTACTAAATAAAATTCCTCTAGTTTAGTAAATCATCCCTTCAATTGGTATCAAAGCCAGGTTTTAATGATCATGCAAAATTTGTGATTTTTTTAAAATTTTGGTGGGTTGCATAAAAATCGTTTTATGTATTTTTATATAAATTGTGCTATAAATTGTGGAGGTTTGCTAGTTGACTATTTAGGTATTCTTGAGGCACTTAGGTTTTTAATTTTTAGTAGAAAAATTTGTAAACCCTATGTTTTGGGGTATAAGATAAAAATTTGTAATTTTTCCTACCCCATGATGGTGAAATCAGCACATGCAAGGGAAGAAGAGAAGAAATTTTTTCTCACCCTCCCATGAAGTCCACGGAAAAGGCAAAGGAAAAGATCAAGATATGGTAAGATATTTTATCATAATTATCTTGTTATATCAATTTAAAATTTTAAATATTTAAGATAAAGATAAAATCTTTTTTAAAGATTATCTCCTTATCTTAAATTACGAATTTAGAAATTGATATAAGATTACATGGAAAATATTTTCTTTACTTTTTCCATATAATTAAAAGATAATTATTTTAAAACAAGTATTTATGGAAATATTAAGTAGATAATATTTGCCCCATAAATACCCATTCCCACGCCTACACTATGGAGGAGAGAGAAAATTGAAGCCTCAAGATCTACAATGGAAGATTTAAATTAAGTTGTAATTTTAATTTTCCGTTTTAGAAATAGTGCCAAGAATACCGGTTAATTTAGTTATTTATTATTTAAATTGTTTATATGTTTGATATAAATGTTTTTTTAAATAATATTCATGCATAAGATTATGTCATGTAGAAAATCCCACCATAGGTTGTATGATTTTAATTAATTATATATACATGCATCATGATATAATATGTGTTATTATATGTTAATGTATGTGAAGCATGCCATAATTTTATTATATAAAGTGTTATTATCGAAAAAATTATGTATTTTTGTTCTAATTATTTTAGAATTAAAAGCATGCTTATTTAGTTAAATTTCAAAAGTTAAATCTAGTTTAAAAGTTGAATAGAAACTAAATGAATTATTTGTAATATGGAATTATTGCTTGAATAATTGGGCCAAAATCCATATAAGATATACAAATAGAAACTTTTAATTAAGGGTTAAATAAAAATTAATAATTATGATTAATTAAATTGAACGGATTTCTTGCGAGAAAGCTCTACCCAAGCGATGAGGTTCCATAAAGTTCCCCTAACACGGAGCGCCTCTAACTGGGAGCGATCTGGGGGAAAAGTTCAAATTAATAAATCGAAATTATTAAGACGGCTCATAATGTGATTAGTTTTGTAAAGACCCGATTCTTGAAATAATATTAAATAGAAAACGCAAGCGAAAAACTTGAAATAATAATTAGAAAACCTGTGATAGAAGAATAACATACTTCATTTCAAAACAAAATCCGAAATCCTTAGCATTTAAAGATAAGAAGCGCTTCCCTTTTTAAGTTTCAAGCATAAAGTAAGATAATGAATAAAGCATGAAATCCATAAAGACAGGTGAGCATAAATAGTGTTGCTCAAAGAGCTCAGCAAATCCACAAGAACGAAAAGAAATAAAGAAAAACAAGTCCATGGACTACACCGACTCAAGTCCATCCATCACCATCGATCTGCTAATCACGCTGCACTAGCTCCACGGCCACGAGCACGACCACGTTTCGTACCTGAAAGTGTAATACAATGAGCGAGGAGCCCAGTGAAGATAAATTGAATAGAAAGTAACTTTAGAACACCAAATCCCATCCGGATTTGTGTCCAACGAATCCTACTGTCTCTTAACTACCCAGTCATACTTTCGAGAGCAAGGTTATGCAATCCTCCCGAGAATAAAAAGGTAAGAAACACGGTTAAGGATCATATAAATAATCAATCTCCCAACTCTAAATAATCAGGGTATGAAATCATAAGAAAACATTTTCAGGATAATACCTAGAACGAGTTAAGCTTCAAGGTCTTAATTAATAATGAGAACAAGATCATAGAGCATAGTACATAGAACCAGAACATAGAACATAAAATCAGAACATAGAACATATAACATGTGAATAATGTCAAATGGTGCAAGCTCACGTAGTCTATGCACGATCCCATTATCTCACTCCAATATCAAGTAAAGCTCACGAAGCCTTTACTTTCTTATCAAGAACCGATGCTCGCTCACGTAGTCGATGCATCATAGAACAAAACCTCCTGGGTGAATAATGTCAGATGGTGCAGCTCACGTAGTCAATGCACGATCCCGTTATCTCACTAATGACATGCAAAGCTCACGTAGTCTAAGCAGTCTAGAATTTATATGTATCATAGCAATTATGAATAATACCAGATAATACTAGCTCACACAACTAAATATTATCTCATTATTCATCTCCTCCATTAATGCAGCTCACGTAGCCAATGCATACCTCATGATACATATACCGAACCATGAATAATACCAGAAAATGCAAGCACACGTAGTCTATGCATTATCTCATTATTCATCACCAAACAAACAAGTGTGATAGTAATGAATCAAAAATGCAGGATTCCGAATATTTAACCGAGGACCAATTTCAGAATCACTAAGTAAGTAACAATAATCGGAAAAGAGAACGAGTATCATTGGTTAAGAGGGTAAACACGTATAGGCTCATAAGCACATGCACATAATTTAATCACGATAATCCTGCAAAAATCGAATAATTGTACTATAGAACCAATGCTGGAATACCCAATCTCAGTAAGAGCTCAATGTAATCAGAATATCTTGAAAACAAAATTAGAACATCCAAGAGCACATGGTAAACATTCTTTAAGCGATAACCAAAGTAAACCCAACAGTTTCATACTGAAACTCGCAAGATTTGTAAATCCATAATTTCCCATATTAGTTCTATACTCCCGATTCCTATAAATTCATGAAGTTAGCATGCTTTATTTCACTTAATTCCAATTTAAACTTAACTCCCGAATCATACAAATTATTCAAGTATTTGATTTCTAAATTTATTGTAGAATTTAACAACAAGTGATAAATTACGAACCGACCTCCAATTAAATAAGATCAATGCCCCTAAAGTTGCCCCAAAACCTGGAAAATGTTTAATTATAATTAATTAGCAAGAAAACCGGACTCAATTTCAAGAAAAACCAGCTGAACTAGACTGAACCGGTTCAGGTGAACTGGTTAGTCGGTTCAGCTGAACCGTTTCTTCCCCATTAGGACAGTCACGGACCCATGAAAATGGAGGCAAAACTAGCTGCTTACGTTTCGTTTTTTTAACGATTCTCAGGGAGTTATCAGGTGGTTTCTGAATGAGGAGATCGAATGGAATCTTGACTAAAGCGAATGGTTTCGAAAAGGCAACGCAACAGGAGCTCCAAACTTCGTACAATTTCAGTTCCGGTGAGTAAAAAGGGCGACTGTTGCTTGCGAAAACAAAAGGGAACTATTTAGGTAAGGGCCGAGATGAACAACTGAAAGAAAAACCAGAGACGAACTCAAACATTACCTCTTAAAACTGGAAGAAAAACAGCCCGAACGAGAGGTTTCATGGCGAGTTTACACCCAGAATCCGGCGACTTCCATGGTCAGGTGCTACTCGATTTTGAAGAGAAAGTTTAGCTAGGTAGAATACTCAGAAATACGAAACGAAAAATCGAAAGGAACTCCATCCATTACCTCTCGAAACCAGTGGAAAAATCGTCCCTTTAGAGGTGTTTTCCGACGAGTTTTATGAGCGTTCCAGTGACTGCTACGGTGGTATTGCTATGTGGTTTCACGAGTGAACTTAGAAGTTCAATGGCGAAAAACGGGGCTCGATTGGGGAGGAATCCATGGTTGCTCACGGTGGGAAGAGAAAAGAAAACAAAGACGTTGGAGGAAAGAGAAAACGCGTGCGGCTAGGCTGAACGAGAGAGAGGTTTGTTTATATAATAAGATTCTTTTGGATAATGCCCTATAAGTCCCAAAACCCTAATGTTTGGATAAGATCAAATAGCCAATGTGGAGCCCTTTCTATTCTCATCCACTTAAAATTGCTATTGCAAATTAGGATTTATAAATTAATTAAAACTAAATTAAATTACACTACTCTTAACAAATTAACTAATTTAAACTAAACTAATTTAGCGGATCATTTAAACTAACTATTCTATTCTAATTTAATTAACAACTAAATAATTATTAATACTATTATAATTAAAGTAAATAAGAATTAAATAATTAACTACATAAATAAATTAAAATAAATTAAAATAAATTAAAAATAATAAAAAAAAAAATTTACCTTGAAATTTACGGGTCGTTACAAGTTTTAACTAGGAAAACTTGAACAATCACATATTTAAAATTAATCTAACCAGTTTAAGAGTTAAAGTTAATTAGGTTAATTAAAACTTGGATTAATGAATTAGCCTGAATTAGTCTAAGTTATGAAGCCCCAACTTAAAATATTAAGTGGGAGAAGGAAACATGTCAATGTATCCTATGGTCTCTACTGATGGACTCGAAACGTGAGTTTTATACATGGCCTTTATAACACTGCTGCAGGTGTTCATTCTCATAGGAAGGTTTTATATTGTATAAATCAATATAAAGTTAGGTCTCCCGAAAGGGATAAAGAATTTTAAGCGGTTGAAGACTGAATCTACATGTAACGTCCCGTTACTTTTGGAGGTAATTTTTTTTTAATTTTATTTTAAATAAAGTATTTAAGTTAGTTTAAACTTAGTAATTTCGATTTTAGTAGTTATTTTCGTTTGAAAACCTTTTTAAACCTTTTACTACTTTAAATTAGTTTTGGTGACATTAATAATTATTAACGGGCCAATTAATAATTATTAATCACCTTTAGATTATTTTAAGATCATCGGGTTTCGTATTTTAATCGAAACTTTTAAAAGGGACGTATATGTCATTTTCTAATTTCTTAAAATATCTCATTTAACTATTCACCCTCTTCTTCTTTAAATAGTCAACTCTTGGTCAAACTCTTCACAAAATTTTCTTTCCTTCATCCTTGCTTGGCCGAGACTCTCCCCCTCTCTTCCTCTCTCTTTGGCTTTTCATAATTACTCGGTGGATCGCCGTAATCTTATGTCCGTTGAAAAGCTCTTGGTCCAAGGATCATTTCTAACCTAGCAATCGAGGTTTTCGTCCGTTTTCTACAAGCCTCAAGGTATGACAAAGTTTCTAAATTCAAGCTTTGAAAAGTGTTTTAATGGAGGTTGAGGTTGAAATCTTCAAATTCACTCACCGAAGCTTGAAGATTTCAATCGAGGAAGTCGTTTTATGCAATTTTAGAAACTTCCCAAAACCCTAAAATCAAGTTTGAGTTGAAAACCCGTCCCGTGTTAATTTCTCTCACTTGACCAAGATTAGAGTGTTTAGTTTGCTATGATTTTACGTTTTACTTAATTTTTCGGAAATCGATTATTATGTAAAACCCTAAAATATGGTGACCCATGAATATCTCGACTTTCAAAGTATCTTAAATCAACTCAATTCATCTCTAAAAGTGCATAAAAGACGGAAAACCGAACCCGAGCCCTCTCACCCTTGTTTGGCCGTGGGTCCCTTAGAGTTTAAATCCGGGGTTTTCATCGTTTTATGCGTTTAGATGACGTTTGCTCGATTTTCGGATAATTAATGGTTGTTAGGTGCATTTGATATGTAGGTTTGTGATCGATTGCGTGACTTTGACTCCGGCACCTTGGAAGCTTGGATTTCACATCTAAGGTGAGTTTAAAATGGAAGTTAGTAATTTTATGAATTATGTTTCATTACGTTATTGTTTATCGAGGTTAAGAGGGGAACCAACTTCCGGAAGTTAAACTTGGTTGGAGACTTTAAACTCGGATGTGAGTGGAGTGGTTTTGGTATACTTATGGTTTTGGAAGTAAAAGAGGAATTATGAGTGGTTTGGAAGTCTTGTAAGATGATTTGGAGACTTTAGATGAAAGTGAGCGAATAAGGAACTTTAAGTGATTTGGGAGTCAAAGTGGCTTAGAATTACACTTGAGTTTTGACTTGTGTAATTCAAAGGGTTTATGTTCTTTAGTAGTTTAGTGGAACTTTATTTAACTTACTAGGGAGCTTGATGATATGTGATACGGCACATGATAGTATGTGATACGCTCCATACGGTATCATGGTGCGATGATATGTGATACGGCACATGATAGTATGTTGATATGCTCCATACGGTATCATGATGCGATGATATGTGATATAGTATGTGATACTCCCATACGGTATCATGGTGCGATGATATGTTACGGCACATGACATATGTTCGTATGCTCCATACGGTATCATGGTGCGATGATATGTGATACGACACATGATAGTATGTTGATACGCTATGTATACGGTATATATGTGATGCGATCATATGTGATTATACGGCACATGATAAAATGTTGATATGCTCCATCATGGTGCGATGATACGACATATAGTATGTGCGATTATAGTCATGGTGCGATTATATGTGATACGGCACATGATAGTATGTTGATACGCTCCATACGGTATCATTGTGCGATGATATGTGATACGACACATGATAGTATGTTGATTCGCTCCATACGGTATCATGGTGCGATGATTTGTGATATGGCACTTGGTATGTCGACTTCGGTCCATACGGTATTATGATACGATGAAACTTGTTTGGTAACAAAGATAGTTAGTAATACAATTACATAATCTTTAGAATTGTATAGTAAGACTTAGTAATTGCAAGTACTTTTACTTTAAGTCTCGATATCGTTACTTTTTAGAAAGTATACTACGTCTGTTGACTATGTGCGGATATTGGAATGTGGAATGAGTAGTAAAAAAATGAAATCTAGGCCTTTGGACACAAATTCTGACATGAAATGTTGTTCATAGGATTACTTGCTTTCATTTTACTCTCACTAGCATTTTTGTGCTAATGTTGCTACAATTACAATTTTTTTCAGGTAAGACTCGTGGTAGAGGACGAGGTAGAGGAGGTGGCGCCACGTGACCCATCAAGACAATGAATGGACAAGGACATATATGGTTTTTGGTGAAGCATTCTTGAATGCTCTTGAACATTGCACTACTTTATTTATGTTTCATTTTGAGCTCAATGGAACATTTGTATAATTTTTATATGTTTTTGAACTTCAAAACATTCTTTAGACTTTTATTATATTATGGAATGCATATTCCAGGTTTACTGCTTTTTCTGAAAATTTGGGATGTAAACAGGTTTTGGTTTATCCGAATTTTAAACGAACCCATGCCGTTTTTCTGTAAAATCAAGCTTTTCCGCTGCGCATTTGTTTTAAAGGATTTTACGAAAAATTGGGTCATTACACTACACTTCGTAGACACTCTTCAATTTTTATTTAAAGTTTGTTATCAAAACTCTGGACCAAATACATGGTAAACAATGACATAGGAATATGAGTTATTCTGGAGTTGTCAATTGTTGGTGTGGCATCTCGTTTTAATGATTGTAACTGACTTATCATTCGACGGCACTTTACTAGTATCATTAAAATATTGTGACATAGTAACATGTTTTACGGCTTTTCTATTCATTAATATGTTCACATTCGTGCATCATATTTATAAATTATATGTCGAAACTTTTATTATTTGAATGATGAATGCATATTAGATCATTAAGATAATATTTATTTAAATTTCGGTAATATAGCATCTGCTTTAGCACTACACTTGGAAATAACAAACTGAACGATGAGAACTATATTTCCTAGAAAAATGAAATGAATAATTTAAGAAATGTGGTTTACTTAAATAAACTTATAATATTAATGATTTAAATAATGATTTTATTTAAATGGAAATTAATATCAATGTTATTAATTATATAAATAACGTGTTTATTTAAATGGTAGTTAATAATAAAATATTATTGATAAATAATTATTAATTATTTAGGTAATGTGTTTACCTAAATGGAAATTAATAATTAAACACATTTATTATTAATTTTAAATAATATCGATTATTTAAAAGGATAATATTAAATAACCTATTGTTTTATTAATTTAAATAATTTCAATTATTTAAATAGAAAATAAGAAATATTTATTGATAATAAAGTACAAAAATTGGAATATAATATTTTGTTTAAATGATTGATTTAAATAAATATCAAGAACTAATAAATAAAATTTATTAATAAAGAAGAATCTAGAATTGAATTAGTGAATTCAATAGAATTTTGGTTCAAATTATTTGAATACCAAAATCTGCACATATATGATATTTTAGGAAATAATTGTTGAATTATTTTGTCTAAAATAAATATATAAAAGAATTTTTAACCAAAGACAAATTAAACAAAGAAATAATTAGTTTTTCTTATTGATTTTATACACATAAAATCAGTACGTAAGATAAATAAGAAATAAAATTTGATTTTATTCTTGACATTTATCTTGTATTTATTTTGATAATATTTCCTAATTCAAACTGTTTTGTGTGTAAATACAAACGTCTTGGTTATTCATTCAAAAGGTTCTAATTTCAATTTTTGAAATTGATAACTCTTATTCTTCCTATTTTCCTCGTAACCGATTTTACAATAGTCTAAAAGGGAAGAAAATATTCTTCTTCCCAAAACCATAGTTTTCTAATTTAGTTTGGTTATCAATTTGTTTTTTTATATTTTGAATTATGTAATAACTATTGGTTCTCATTTTGTATGAACCAAGTTTGAGAATATTTTAAATAAGAGTTATTTAGGTAGATATTGCTTTATAATTATATTACAAAGTTCCAAAGTGTGATTGGATGGTTATTCAAAATACTTAGTATAAAACAAATAAATTTCAAAACCAAATTCTAAACTCCGAAATATCTAAACAAGTTATAAAGGTTTTTAAATGTTTAAGTCTAGAATTACTTAAATAAGTTAAAAGGATTAACCTCTTAATGATGGTTCTCATGGAATTTGAGATGATAACCATATTAATCCATGAACTTATGGGATAAGTAAAATCAAACGTCTTTTTATTTATCAAAGATAACTAGACTTAAATATCACTAAAGTTGGACATTTACACTATAAGAGTTTCGGGAATATGTGACCTTTTTTTGGTGTCACCTATTAGAATAGGTGACGGCCATGAGAAACCGTTACCTTTTCGAATAGATGACATTTTTTACCTGTCACCTTTTCGAATAAGTGACACTGGAATAGGTGACGGTCATAAAACACCGTTACCTTTTCGGTCATAAAACACCGTCACCTTTTGGAAAATGTGACGGGGAAAAACCATCACCCTTTGTCTAAAATTTGAGAAAAATTTTTTTTTATTATTTTATTTTCAAATAATACCATTTATTACACCTATCAAATTTAACTAAATATTACAATAAAAGTTAAATCTCAGCCTACATAATTACAATATTTTTAAACAAAAAAATACATTACATTATACTTAGACAATAAAACAAGAATTTGGAAAAAAGAACTTCAATCACCTCTCGTATCAAACATATTTCACACCGCATCCAATCCGCACCAGCAATATAAATGCATGAACTGTGTGTAGGAAACAAAATGGTAGAAACACCCCTGCACAAGAGAAAGATGACTGATTGTAAGGCTAACACTTCCTAAATATTCGCCAAACGAATGGTGCCATAAAAAAATCATACCCAATAGAAAATCAAACTCGATTATTCAAAATCAGTCACTTCAAGAACGTCATGAGTCCAAAATCAGTCACCTTTTGTAAAAGCAAACACAGTAGAAAATCAGACTCCACTATTCCAATTGTAAACATAACTTAAAATTTGAAGAAAGATCATATAAATCATTTGAAACCTTCAGATCTCGATGGTACACACCTGTACTATGAAGTAATCTTACAACATTAAACCTTCAAATGTCGATAATACACGACTCTTGATTTGCTGGCCATAACCTGTCAGAAAGAATAGGGGAAAAATTCAACATATCCCAAATTCTTATAACAAGCTTTTTCTAACCATTCATCATTAATAAACGTTGGATTCTTAGCTATAATTAACACTTTTAATCAAAGAAATCATAAATATCCACCATATTGTAGAACAGTCACAAGGGAACGTGCATAATATTGGAGAAAAACAAACTTGAAAATATATCTCATCTTTCTCTATCTTTGCGTTAGCAATTGTTCGAACATGCATCCTCCTGTACATCGAAGAAGAAAATCCGGGTCATCAAATAGTATGCTATAGTAAATGCCTCAAATTAAATAGTATGCTATAGTAAATCCAATGCAAAGCATTCTGAGTGTGTAGTTTGTCAGTGGTTTTGAGATCTAAAGTTCATTCCCTGAACGATTTCAAATAAAACATAAAGTAAATATGAAGATGCCAGCATTGAATGAATTGTTTTTTCTACTTCAATATCACCATTAATCATACAAAATCAAATATCATCAATTAAATCCCACAAAACAATAAGATCCCACTTAAAAACTTGACAAAAAGTCATTAATCAATAAGAAGTTGTATGATATCCTAATTACATGGATAAAATGAAGCATCACCAAAACAAGCTCAAAGTAATAACAGACATTGAATTGAAAGGAGAAACCAAAGATCCATAGCAAAAAAATAAATTAGTCAAAACAAGTAGAAAAATAAGGCATTACAAACCAAATAAATGTCAAAATTCTTGTAGTGACAAGTTTCAAATTCGACAAGAACAAGTATCACTTACCAATTTCCTAAACGTGTTATCTTTGCTGATGGATTTATTCTTTTAAAAGCAGCAGGAATGTTACACGAAAAGGCTGGAAGAGCTGAAAGGGGGGAAAAAGAAAAATATAGTCTAACAGAATCAATTATTCTGTACAAGAAACTTGTATAACATTTTCTTCTAATATACTAAAAAAGCAATAATAAATGTACAAAATTAAAATCAGTTGATCTAGAATTGATATATATATATATATATATATATATATATATATTACTACACTGGTGTAGTAGAGCTACTTTTTTTCATGTAATTTGTAGTAGAGCAAGTACAACAAGAAGTAAAATATCGATACGTCAGTCTACAAAAGCACCTAAATTGTTTGAGTTTGTAACAAGGACATACTCCTTACCCTGCACCTAATTAGGAATGTTAAATTAATGTGCATGAGAATTAAGTCTCTGGGATTACCATTTATATATAATGATAATTGAAAAACCATCATCTTCCATTCTAACAGAATAATGATTGGATTAATAAACACTAAACTCAAGTACTTTACACAAAAATGACAAAACTCAAGTCTCAATCAAATCATTCTACAATGTTCCAGCAATGCAACCGGGAAAACACACAAAAGCACAATACCCGAAAAATAGAAAATGTGACAATTAGATTGTCTTGAGATTATGACTCTTTGTCAAGATTTAAAAAAACATCAAGCAAGGACAAGTGTTTTTAGAGAAAATATCAGTTAATACAGACACATTAGAGGGCAAGACCATCATGTGAAAACCAGAAAATGAATCAAAGATCATACAAAAACACATGAAAGTTTAACTTGAGAGAAAATTTCAAATGGGTAATGACATTAGAAGTTCTAGAAGTTGTCATAAATAAAAATATCACCAAGAGAATGGGAATGGTGGGAATTCATTTTAGACAGAACTAATAAATCATGCACATCAAACTTTGAGTAATATATGGAAAAAAAGTATCAATCGCTCACCAACTCAATAAGAGATTTATTTAGCTATGAAAATTGCGACGCCATACGTTGATTCAACTCTGACAGCAAAATGTGAGGCTCTGGACTTAAGAATTTAGAGTGTAAAAAACAAATGTTTGAGACATTAGAAGTTATAAAACAACAATAATAAAACGGACTAAAGTCATTTAACCAAAAATATCCCAAATAAATAAAAGAGAAGAAAATCCATTGCCGGCATGTAAATCCTCCCAACCGATCCACTGATCACAAGACATCGTCAATTGCCAGCTTTCTTCTTCTTTTTACCTGAAAAAAAAAAATTAGTGTAGCATCATGAGGCTACGCCCAATGAGTAGTAATGTTAAAAGATGAGCAATGTCATGAGAAATTTTCTAAATTCTTTAAGTCCATCGACGGCCTCACCACTTCCGAAACTAATCTCTCAATTCCAAGAGAACAAAGTTTTACCCCAATGCCTTAGCTCATCTTTATTCGCAAGCAAAGTGAGCTTCTCACTCAAAAGCATCGAACCCGTGTCGCCACGATCCAACCTTTTGAGTTATTCATCTTATGAGTTTGCAAGACTCACAAGCGAACCTACATGGTTTATTATTTTCCATTGATCATATGGAATGAACCTACCTCGCTAAGTGTAATTAAGTTGTGCACAACTCTAATTAACCCCTTAACGGTTTATTCTTCATTAAATATGACCCTACTTAATGCGAACCTCCAACCACATTATTTAAGGCACCAAAATGATGTGATTTATATGAATGCATCACTACCAGAATGCATGACAAAGTCTAGGTCCAGTTTCTAGCTTAGAAAACCCGTTTCCACCTAAAACTAACCTCAAACAGGCTAATTCTTTAAAATTCCAAAATCTGGAGTTTACCAAGTTTTCAATGATAAAATGGTCTAAAAACACCAAATATTCGATCCATAACTCACGGGAAAGTCCCCCAAAGAAAACCCACTCGAATAAGCCAAACTAGTATAACTAGTGTAGTTTTGCTTATTTTTCGGTGCTAGAGAAAAGTGGATTTTTCTAAAATACTTCCAGCAGTAAAAATGGTCTAATAACAGCCCATAATTCATCCTATTACACTTTGGTATCTTCCAAAAAAAATCCACCAATCAAACTCCCAAATAAAGGCTCACCTAAACTAATTTTTGCTTATTGGGCACTATCGATTCATTCAATAATATAAAATTCCAGCAGCTTTTCTAGGCCTTAAAACATCCAAAATAAGGTATAAAATATCATACAATCATCAAACAATCCAACGAAACATATACTATAAATTATAGACATCAACAAATCCAAAGCATGCATGAAAGTCACTTTAATATTCTCATTAAACTCCAAGTTGTTATAAAGAATGGTTCAGCCCAAATCATGTGAAAATCATCTTAAAAAGTCTCCAAATTCTCACAAAATCATATTCAAGAGTTCTTATAAAGAAAAAGAAAATAAAACATGATCTTGATCAAAACTTAACAAAACTACTCACCTTTAAAGCTTAAAAAAAAATCACAAGTTGGCCTTCCTTTCCAAAGGTTTCAAGCACCTGAAAAGTGACCTACAACAAATCAAAACCCTTTTCTAAAAATTACCTAAACATAAAATACCAAAAAGGGGTCGAACCGGAGCGGCGAGACGGCACAAAAGAGATAAGAGCAGCCCATTAATGGGCTGCCCATTACCGTTGGCCAGCAGCAGCCTGGGCTGCTGCCGCTGCTATTTTGGCGTGGCGGCGGCGGTCCATTGGCGAGTCGTTTTCGTTTTTAGGTGGTTTGAAAGATAGGTGAAAGGGTTTTTCAATAAATCAAAGGTTAGAATTTCTAGGGTTTGAAGAACATTCAAGGGGAGGGTTTCAATCATGAAGAGAAAAGTGAAGGGTTTAAATAAACTTGGTTTCTCATTAATACGAAAACGGACTGAATCTGAAATTCTTTAAAGAGAACTCAATTTACCTTTCTCGAATTCGAAGAACCTCCTTCCAACGATCTAGAAATTTCTTCAACACCACCTCAACAACCTATCATCTAACACAAGGTTGGAGGAAAAGAAATTTGATCACAATGAAGGAAGAATGGAAGAATTGATGATCAAATTAGAGAAAAGAAAAGAGAGAATACGAACCCTACCTTGTGTGCCTTGGAAGTCTTGTTTCACGTGAAAAGAGAAAAAAAGGAATTTCCCCTCTGTCCCTTATTTGTCTGCCTTTCACGCCTCTTTCATTTTATTTTTTTATTTTTTTATTTTTTACTCCAAGATAAAGATAACACCTTTTAAATTTAATCCCTATAAAAGAATTAAATTTAATTAACACCACTTTCGTCTAATATTTCAATAATATTATAAAATAAATAATATTTATTAAAATACTACTTACAGGGAACACGGGTCGTCACAGCACATTAACATGTGGTAGTTCAAGTATTTTTCTAAAATAGAAAACATTAGCAGATATGTGATTAAATTAACTCAGGAGTTTCAAATAACACCTCAATCAAACAAAAACGAACCTCGTAAGAAATTCATAAAGTGTTCTCTTGATTGGAGCAAACTAATAATTCATGTCGTATATTTATTCAATCTGTTACCCAAATGATGCGATGATTTGGAACGATGAATAAATGAGATGAAAGAATAAGATTGGTGGAAAATCAAGCATTCTTACTATGAGTTATCGTATTTCTGTTGACAGAATTTTAGGTTAAAGCTTTCAATCTTGTTTATTTGAGGACTTCCTTTCTTCATTAGAAATTTTGCTACTAAACTGATGTGAAACACTGGAAAGTGGAAACAAACACAATGCTTTTCTCTCTCTTTCTTTTGCCTTGATTTGTACCGCGAAGGAGTGCAATCAAATCAAATAGATTTCGACGAACGACAAGAATTAGATCGACTCAAGATCTAAACAAGCTTCTTCAAATGGACAGGAAGTGAAACGACAAGGTGATTAGATCTTTGATGGGGGTTTGTGGCTTCGATTTTTTATGGATCTAGTTTTAAAACGAAGCTTCACAAATCCAAAGTCTTTATAAACATCAAAGTATGGATTTATATATAAAAAAAAACAAAAAACAAAATGAACGATTAGGCTTTGGAGTGAAAATGATTTAAGAGTGAAGGATTACGCTGATGCATGACTTGAGAGCAAAGGGTTTGAGAGCGAGAGCGAGAAAATTGAAGTTCAAGGTGAGACTGATTTAAGGATGAAAAAAGGTGACGGGGTCAATCGTTCCCTTTAACAAAAACGCGGGAAAAAATAGACGATCGTCACCCTTTTAAAATCCAAGTGTAACCTAAAGCCAAATTTCTTATTGTGTTAGATGTTAGAACTTAAGTGATAAGCAAACATTAAATCGATTTCTTATATTTCAAATATTCAGTTATTTAAAAGGATGTTTTAAAGGAGTACTAACTGATATTGGATAAACAAACAGAAATTGAAAAGAAATAATTAGTGGATAATTGAATTCACAAATTATTAAAAAATAAGTTCAGTAAATCAGTGATACTGAAGGCTTTAAACGTTACTTAAGATAGAAAAGAATTACAATAATTTTATTTCACAATAAAACAAGTAGTTATTTAAAAGTTTAAATGGTTAAACTACTTTTAGAACTTTATTTGAGTGGGAGCGTCATAGAATGAATCAAACTGACTTTTAGAAGTCCAATTGAAACTCATTGACTTCAAGATCAATGAATAAAAATCAAAATAAGTGAAATAAAAATGACATAAATTTTCAATAGTTGAGTTGAAAAGGGTCACTTATACTTGTATATTATTTTTGGAAATAATAAGAAGTATAGAATTGTAATCATTAAACAAATGAAAGTAATGGAGAATTACGTAGTAGTGGGAGCTTAAGAATTTCGAGAATCCTAGAACCAATGTGACTAAAATAAAATTCACAAATAGTATGTTAGTGCACATAGATAAAATGGGAGATTGAGTTGCACGGGCTTAAATTCGAAAATGAATTTACTTCCATGTAAGAATTCGACAGAAGACCTTTGCGAATTAAACATCAACTGAGTTAAGTATAAGTAAAATGAGTTTTTTCTAACTAGACTCTAGATTCGCGTAATTACTAAGTCGTTAGTAAATGAAAGGTGTATGAGCATGATTGTTTCAAATCAAAAGTTAATGAAGTTTATTTTATAGGGATAAAATATAGAATCTATTACACTTAATGAAACTAACATCAGACAAACGAAATACATACTAAACAGATGAAAACGTTATTGATAAAGTATTAAAATGACTACCATCGTTAAGTAGTTGATAGTCATCCAGTTTTGACTGGAATTACAAGTCAAATCTCCAAAGATATAGGACAAGTGGGAGATTGTTAGGAATAGTGTCCAAGAACTTGTAATTATTTAATAATAATAATTTATTTTGAATAAATTAAATAAGTAAACATAAGTTCTTTATATTATCTAGATTGATTCAATTGACGATATTAGAAATATATACACAAATATTAATATCAAACATTCAAATAGTAAAACCCTAAGTTACTCTTATGAAATCACAACTTAGTATGTGAGTCATACGAGAGGATTTAAGTCGAGATGAGTAACTTAAAAGTGTCTACAGTAAACAAATAACGTTTAGGAACCTTATCCTGGTAACACTGTTGATAGCTTCACATTTTGTTTATAGACAAATGATCCAATCCTGATCATTCATGTGGGAAAAATGAAATGGAAGTATCATAAGTAATGTTGATTGTATAAGGGAGGACCACGATGTTCGATCAAATTTCTCATTAGTACCGTTTACGAGAAATGATCGAATATCAAACTAAGTTTATCAACCGTGATAAATATCAATCTTGAGTGAAATGTGGACTCCTATTTATGGAGTTATGTTCTTTGATTCACATGGTTGAGAGCGATATGTAAGAATGCTCAATAGACTCCTGTTTTGATAATATAGCTAGATAAGTAGCTGGGAACGCATTTTCACGAAAAGGAATTCATAACTTTCTTATAAATTAACGGTATTAGTGCGATACCTAAACATTTTAGGAACTTTAGGAAACTCCCTTGAGGAACTGATTCTAGACATGAACAAGTGGCGCCACGACTTCAATTGATCACATCAGTATATTATCTCTAATTTGTCTAAAGATAAAGTTCATTGGAGAATCAGCGGGAACACAAGGATAAAATGGTAATTACAGGGTAAAACGATAAATTTAATCCGCCTGTAATTATAAGGGTTCCACGTTAAGGATTATATCACAGATATAAATAAAAGATAAACTAAATGGACATAACTCATCTATAGTGAGAGCAGTTCAGTTATGAATCTATAGTGGAATTATTCATAGTTAGATAATAAGTAATTAATTGATTATGAGTTAATCACTTAATTGATTAATTATTAAGCTCATGATCTATAGGTCCATCGGGTCCCTATGCTATCCCAAATATCATAGTCGCGAAATCAAGTAGAATAAATGGAAATTTTAAGTAAAGTGAATTACTTAACATAGGCAAATATTAATTGTTTAAATAATAAGTTTATTTAAACAGGAAATTAATAATGAAATATTATTTATTATTATGTTTCGTCTTTTCACAATGTAATTTAATTTTTCTTGTGGTGGTTTTGGGTAGTTTTGATATATATATAACAGATTGTGTTTTTTTGAAATAAACAACATTAATTTGTCCAATACTGAAATTAACCCTTGGATTAATGAACCCAATTGAAATTGGCCCAAAATAATTATATAAATAAATTGTATTTATTAATTATTTTATATTCAAATTTTCAACCATCATTATAATTTTGGGAGAGATAACTGTTTGAATTATATCCTTAAATAATTACATAGATTTATTTATCCAATATAAATTTAAAAAAAATCTTATTTATCTGTGTATTTTTCGAAAATACCAAGATAATGGAAAGTTAATATATTTTTCATTTTTGTATTTATCTCTATGGAATATTTTAATTAGATTAAATTTTCAATTAGCATATAAATAGGAGGCTTGTGTCATTGATAAATCACACAACTCAATTACTTAGAAAATTGGAATTCTCTATTCCTCCCTTTTTCCCCCCATTGCCGATTTTTGGCATCATTATTGGGAAGAAAAATATTTTTTCTTTTTCCCAATTTCTTCGAAAGTTCGATCCCACAATTGGATTTCGTTTGATCGATCGAGATATAGCGTAGAAGATCCGTTGTTTCTGAGGATTTGATGCTATAAAGAAACCTGGAACCGATTCTCCATTAATTACTCAATGTAAGTAACGGTTTTAATTTTCGAAATTTAAAGCATGAATCGACATCACAAATTGCATGATATTAATAGATCCGTAATTAAATATTAATTAGTTTAATAAATAAAATTACGCTAGTTTAGTAAATCATCCCTCAATATTCATATTGTATGACAGAGGTCACATATTGTTTTGGAGATATTCTTTTTCATTTTTTTTAGTCTTGCAAAATTTTACCGATGACATTTCTACTGGATTTCATTTCATAATTTATGGGTGTCACAACTATCCTATCACAATTTCTTTTAAATAAATAACGCCAGAGTTTATATTTTGTTTTGAAATGTTATTCAAACATGTTTTAGTTTGAATTGAATAAAGTTATTTCTTTCGTTTTCCGTTATGGATTTTACTCTGAAAAGTCGGGTCGTTACACTAACTATATTAGAAGTATATTTAAATGGTAAAAAACTTTCATTATCCCCCATTTAATTTAGATGACATTTTAAAAGAGTAAAAAACACTTAGGGGCGTTTGGTATGCGGGCATTGGCTATGGGTGAAGGGATGATTTACTAAAATAGCGGAAATTTATTTAGTAAATTTATTAACATTTAATAACAGATCTATTAACATCATGAAAATTGTGATAAAAACACAAAGAACATGTAGATTCATGCTTAATTTTCGAAAATTAAAATCAAATCGAAACTTACATTGAGTAAAATTGGAGAATTGGTTGGAGGTTTCTTTACAGCATCAATCCTCAGCAACACCAGATCTTCTACGCTATATCCCGATCGATCAAACGAAACTCGATTGTGGGATCGAACTTTAGAAGAAATTGGGAAGAAGAAAAAATATTTTCTTCCCAATAAGACTATAGGGAAATCGGCCAAAGGGGGGAGAAGGGAAGAAGAGAGAGTTCCAATTTTCTATGGAATTGAATTGTATGATTTATGAATGACTCAACCCTCCTATTTATAGGAATATATGAATCCTAATCACATTAGGATTAATCTATAGAGATAAATACAAAAAGAAAAAAGATTATCTCTTTCCTTTATCTTGCAATTTCGAAAATGCCATAGATAGATAGAAGAATATTTTATTTATCTTGGGTAAATAAATCTATGTAATTATTTTAGGATATAATTCAAACAATTATCTCCTCCTAAAATAATGATATGGCCGAAATTATCATTATAAAATAATTAATAAATACAATTTATTTAATTAATTATTTTGGGTCAATCTCAATTGGGTTCATTAATCCGATTGGGCTTGAAACTCTCTCTTAAATTAATAAGTCCAACTTAATTAATTTATTTATTAATTACCATTTAAATAAAATATTTTATTTAAACAATTAATAATATTAATATTTTCTCCAGACTAAATATTATGCAATTTATATTTAATTATTCATTTCCATTTAAATAATTTTCATTATTTAAATAATTAATCATAAATATTATAATTATTAATTTCCATTAAATAAACTCATTATTTAATTAATAATTTTATTGACAATATTTTATTATTAATTAATTAATTTTAATTTATAATTTATAATTTCCGTTCAAATAAAATTAATTATTTAAACAATTAATAATGGTTAATTAATTTCAAATTATTAATTACCATTTAAATATACTCAATATTCAAATGATTAATAATATCTAATTAATAATATTTCATTATTAATTTCATGTTTAAATAAACTCATTATTTAAACTATTAATAATGTTTATATTAATTACCGTTTAAATATATTAAATATTTAAACAATTAATATTGCCTATTTTAAGTAATTCGCTTTACTTAAACTTTCCATTTCTTCTACTTGATTTCGCGACTACGATATTTGGGCTAGCATAGGGACCCGATGGACCTATAGATCATGGGCTTAATAATTAGTCAATTAAGTGATTAATACATAATCAATTAATTACTTATTATCTAAATATGAATAATTCCACTATAGATTCATAGCTGAACTCCCCTCACTATAGATGAGTTATTGTCCATTTAGTTTATCTTTATTTATATCTGTGATATTATCCTTCACGTGGAACCCTCATAATTACAAGCGGATAAATTTACCGTTTTGCCCCTGTAATTACTGCTTTATCCTTGTGTTCCCACTGATTCTCCAATGAACTTTATCTTTAGTCGAACTAGAGATAAAATACTTCTGTGATCAATAGAAGTCGTGACGTCACTTGTTCATGTCTCAAATCAGTACATCAAGGAAGTTTCCTAAAGTTCCTAAAATGTTTAGGTATCGCACTGATACCGTTAATTTATAGAAAAGTTATGAATTCCATCTCGTGAAAATGAGTTCCCAGCTACTTATCTAGTCATGTTCCCAAAACAGGAGTGTATTGAGCGTTCTTACAGATCGCTCTCAACTATGTGAATCAAAGAACATAACTCCACAAATAGGAGTCCGCATTTCACTTAGGATTGAGATCTATCACGATTGATAAACTTAGTTTGATATTCGATTATTGCTCGTAAACGGTACTAATGAGAAATTTGATAGAACATCGTGGTCCTGTCTTATACAATCAACATTGCATATGATATTTCCATTTCATGTCTCCCATATGAATGATCAGGATTCGATCATTTGTTTATAAACAAAATGCGAAGCTATCAATAGTGTTACCAGGATAAGGTTTCCAAACGTTATCCGTTTACTGTAGACACATTTAAGTTACTCATCTCGACTTTAATCCTCTTGTATGACTCACATACTAAGTCGTGATTTCATAAGAATAACTTAGGGTTTACTATTTGAATGTTTGATATTTATATATTTCCATATATTCTTAATATCATTAATTGAATCAATCTAGATAATATAAAGAACTTATGTTTATTTATTTACTTTATTCTTAATAAATTATTATTATTAAATAATTACAAGTTCTAGGACATCATTTCTAACAATGGGAATGAGTTTTTAAAACTCATTCAATTGTTCGGTTCAACCTTATAATTAATATCGGTATTGGCATTCAATTCCCATCCAAACCCCCTCTAAAATCCTCTCCAATTTTGTGCTCTTTCATCTATATATAAGGGACGCTTTGGTGTTTATAATAATAATATATATATATATATATATATATATATATATATATTATGAGTATTTTAGTAGGTTACAGTGAATAAGATAAAATGCAAAAAATGCAAAAAATAATTTTTTATTAACAAATGTACATTTTTTTTAAAATAAAAAATAAAATAAAATTATTCAATATATCTCACATTAAACTCAATACATTTTACATAATTAAATTTAAAAATATGTTCAAAATAATACACTCAATAATTTAGATAATTTTACTTTATAGTACTTTTTCAAGCTTAATTAAATTTAATATTATTAATTAATTTTTCAATATTGTTTTATTAAAATTTAGATAATAATTAAAAAAATCAAATCATATTATAGAATTTCTATTCCTTCCTACCAAACACAACAATTATATTCCTCATTAATCCAAATTCATTCCTGTACACCACAAACACAGGAATCATATTCTCATGCTATTTATTCTAAGACATCTAATTCCCAGACATTTGATTATGATACCAACATACCAAACGGCCTCGGAATGGAATGCCTGATAAATAGATGTCTGAGAATAAGTAGTATGAGAATAAAATGGATGGGCATATGATGTATGTGTTTGGAGAGTGTGCTGGAAAGAGATTCAAATGTCAGAGAATATGATGATCGTATATGGAGTGTGCTAGAATGAATTTCGATTCATGAGAATATGATTGTTGTGTTTCGTATGAAGAAATATGATTTGATTTTTTATTTAATTACTACTTTAAATTTAAGTAAAAAAACTAAAACAAATAATTAATTAATGATATTAATTTAATTAGATTATCAACTATGATCTATTTATAAGTTTGGATAATTATTTTTTTAATTTTCTTTTAAGTATTATTTCATAAAATAAAATAAAATAAAAATGGTAAAACATTGATGAACTGATTTCTTACAATCACGTATTATTATATAAAGAATTTTATATTAATTGAAAGTAGAAAAATATATGATTGTTGCCATTAAATATTTAGGGTATTTTAAAACATGATACACTTTTAATAATAAATTTCAAAAGTGGTGAAATTTTGATTTTTTTTAATATAACTTTCTAACATTAATTAATTGATGAAAAAAATCATTAATTTTTTTTCGGGCTATTAACAAGAATCGTCAAATTTTTTGTATTTATTACAATAATGATTAGTCAACCACAGATTATTCTTTTTCCTTCCCCCAAAGAGAAAGCATTATTACCAAATTAAAAAAAAGTAACGTTAGCAAGCACATGAGAGTGTTAGCAAGCATATCTAGGTTACAGAAGCTTTACATAGATAAACATGGAAAAAATTTTTTTCAAGGAAATGTATTGTCACTGCGGCGATGAACAATGAGACAAAAGGTGCGGAAGCTTCAAAATGTTTGTTGTGGTCACTTCGGCAATGAGTCTTTGTCGCCGCAGTGACCACTCTCGGGTTTCTGGCTCAAGAAATCTAAAAAAGTTCAAGGACGAAACAATGAGACTCTCATTGTCTTGGCAATGGGTCACTGAGGCGAGATCGTGAATGCCTAACTTGGGAAGAATAAAGATGAACGAATATTTTCCTAAAACCTTGGTTAAAACATTTGTAGGTTGATCCCTAGTTCGAATATGAGTAGTAGAGATAATCCCATTGTTTAGAGCATCACAAGCAAAGTGACAATCCATCTCTATATATTTTGTACGTTCATGAAAATATGAATTGGCTGCGATATGAAGTGCAGATTAATTATCATAAAAGAGCTTGACAAAATGATATTGAGATATACCAAAACACTGCAAAAGATAAAGCAACTATTTCAGTTCACAAGTAGTAGTCTCCATAGAGCGATACTCAGCTTCGGCCGAAGACCCTGAAACAGTAGCTATCTTCTTTGTCTTCCAAGAAATCGGAGATAATCCTATAAATATATTGTAACCAATTATTGTTCGTCTAGTATGAGGACAACTAGCCCAATCACTATCATAGTAGGTTGAAAGTTGAAAATTATTGTCTTTATTTAATAGAATACGATGTCCAGGACAAACTTTAAGATAACAGAGAACTCTCAAACCTACCTCCCAATGCTCAAGGAGACGATCCCCCATAAATTGGGCTAATATATGAACTAAATAGAAAAATTCAGGACAAGTGATAGTCAGATAGATCAAACGACCCACCAAACGATAATATTTTTCCAAATCAACAAGTTTCTTACCAACGATAGTGGAAAGATGGTGACTTCGTTCCAGGGGAGTATAGAGAGGTTTTGCACCAAGTAGGCCAACCTCACTAATAATATCAAGAGCATATTTTCTGTGAGAGAGGTATAAACCATCCTTCCCATAAATCACCTCAATCCCAAGAAAATATTTTAGAGCTCCCAAATCCTTCATGAGAACCTTTTCACTGCGTTGTTTCTTAAATGACTGAATAGCCTTGGATGAACTACCTGTGATAATTAGATCATCGACATAGACAAGGACATGTAGAAAAACAGAATTCTTCAAGTAGCTAAACAGGGAATAATATGGATAAGATTGAACAAACCCAATATCTTTTAAAGCAGAAGACAATTTAACAAACTAGTTTCTAGAAGCTTGACGAAGTCCGTATAAAGACTTTCGTAAACGACAAACCTTGCCCGATGTTGTAGAAGAAAAACCAAGGGGTAACTGTATATATACCTCTTCATCCAAATCACCATAAGAAAAGTGTTATGAACATCCATCTGATGAAGCTCCAAATTGCGAGCGATAGCTATTGATAGAAAAGTACGTACCTTAACCATCTTTAAAATTGGAGAAAAGTTTCACTAAAATCTATTCCGTCTATCTGACAATTTTCATGCCCCACAAGTCTCCCCTTTAGCCTTTCAACTGATCCATCTTATTTATACTTTATTTTATAAACCCATTTAGAGCCAATCGCTTTCTTTCATTGGGGAAGATTTTCCATAGTCTATGTAACGTCCCGTTATTTTGTGATAAAAAAAAAAATTTTATTTATTTTATTTTAATTTGAGTAATTAAAATTCATTTATTTATTATTAATTTAGAATTTAGTAATTTATTTCATTTTAATTCCTTTTAATGGCTTTATTTATTTAAATACGTTAAAATGGTATTAATAATTATTAACGGGCCAATTAATAATTATTAATCACCATTGGGATAGTTTGAGATGTTCGGGATTCGTTTTAAGCCAAAAGTCATAAAAGGGCAAAGTTGTAATTACCCAATTTGCAAAATATCTAAAATCACTATTGCTTCATCTTCTTTAAATATCCCATTGACCAAAAATTGACTCAAATTCATCATCTTTTCTCTTCCTCCACCCGTGGCTTCAAAGAGAGCAAAAGAGAGAATTTGGCTTTTGTTCGTTTCTTGTCGGATCGGCTCAATCTTGGATATTTCGGAAAGCCCTCGGGTCAAGGATCATTTTCCACCTAGCCATCGTCCGTTTCTCTCGAGATCCTAGGAGTTCTCGGTAAGTGAAGTTTCAAACCCTAACTCCAAATAGTGTTTTAATGGAGTTTTACTTGTTTTCTTTCGATTTCTTGCCGTGAAACTCGGTGTTTGTCAATTCGGGAGTAGTTTTAAGTGTTTTTGGAAACTATTCCATAACCCTAAAACCAAGTTTCAATAAACCCTTTCCGTTTGAAATTTACCCTTTTGGGTTTGATTTTGGGTTAGAAATTAATGAATGAATGTTTATTTAAATTCAATTCGGAAAGGGATTAATGTTCAAAAACACTATTCATCGATACCCATTGAAATCGGGATTATCGAATTTGATTAAAACCAACTCAAAACGTATTTTGAATTGCCAAAAAGCCGAAAAACCAAACCCGAGACTCGTTTTTGATGATAGGGCCGTGGGCCTCTTTGTGGGTTTTATTGGGTTTTCGTTGCTTTGTATGTTTAGTAGTTGTTTGAACGATAGTTGGTTTCGTTATTGATTGTTACGATATAATTCGTTTGTAGGTGTTTTTGAACCTTGTGGTTGATCGCTCCTTCGGTGTTTAGGAGCAAAGTCTTCACTTTTATTAAGGTGAGAATAGTTAGTATTTAAAGTAATTATAGAAATCGGACAAGTATGATGGTTTGAAGAGTTTGGAACTAAGATTAGAATCCGAATATAAGATTAGAAGGATGTGAGTTAGTGCCCTTAGGATTAAGAGTTAATCCTTTAAGTGAGAACTTAGAAGTTCTCGATAGAGACTTTGAATCTTAGAAGATTCTAAGTTAGATTCGATTCGAACTAAGATTGGATCTTTAGAAGTCAAAAGATCAAAGTTTGTTTTAGAACGGTTAATAAAACCTCGGATTACTGGAAGTTTAGAATCCTTGGAGGTTTAGGTTAATCGTTATGTTATGTTCTTACTTTTATTATTGTTGATACCAGGAGTTCGATTTATAAATCGTTCGTTCGAGAATTCTTATCCTGTCCTTTACTTTATGTCTTTACTTTACTCATTTACTTTATGCATATTTCGGTTGTTTCATCATTTACGTTTACTTTATCTACTTTTGCAAGCATATGCAAGCATATGCATAACATCTCGCATTATCGAAAAGAAAAGAAAGTGAGAAAGAAAAACGAAAGGTTAATGGTGGAATATGAGAAAGTCCACACTACTTTCATGCATAAGTACTTGGTGGGACATGATAATTGCCCACACTACTTTCATGCATAAGTACCGGTGGGACATGATAATTGCCCACACTACTTTCATACATAAGTCCTGGTGGGACATGATAATTGCCCACACTACTTTTATACATAAGTCCGGTGGAATACGATAATTGTCCACACTACTTCATACATAAGGATAAGGATGGATAGTATGTAAAAATCCACATTATCTTCATTCCATGCATAAATGGCGAATGTGTATCCTACGAGATGTACTCATTACTTTTATGCATATGATAGACGAGAAAGAGAATCGAGATGTTATAATTATACAAAGTTTAGTGATTTACTTTTCTTACTCATGTTATGACAAGTTATTGGATGAACGAACAGACCAAGTGTGCTAGTTAGAATCATCAATTAGAAAATATGAAATAAAATGACCTAGACTTTGGATTTCATGGAATAGAATTACCTAGAGTTTGAAGAACTTTAGGAGTAAAATGTGTCAGTTAATTTGGACACAAATCGAAATGCGAGTTTGAGGTCTATTCTTACTTTTTATACTTATTATTCTCACTGGGCTTAGTTTGTTAGCTCATGATATTACAACCAATTTCAGGTAATGCCTTGGCTAGAGGTCGAGGAAGAGGAGGTGGTGCTGCGTGATCGAGGGATGCTGACCTCGAGATGGACTAGTGGATTGTAAAGTTTATGTCTTATTTTGATGAATTTTAAGGAATTGTACTTTGTATTTGGCTCCTAAGAGCCTAATATTGATGTTTTATGATATTATATATTTGAACTCCTAATTTGGACTTAAAGTCCATGAGATTTTGTTAGATTTGAAAATTAGGATGTAAACAGGTTTTCGGCATGCCAATTTTCAAATAAAACCACGCCAATTTTTCGTAAATTAAAAGACTTCCGCTGTTTTCTCTGAATTTAAATTATTTAAAAATGACGGGTCGTCACAGTCTAGGTTCCATTAATCTTAAGAGCATCAATTTCCTCTTTCATGGATTTTCACCATCCAGGGTCTTTAACAGCTTCATTGAAGGAAGCAGTTTCTCTATCAACAGTAATAGCTACCAAGAAGTATGTATGTGGTGCGAAGAATCTATCATAGTTTACATTAGCAGCTAAAGAAAATGTAGTACCTGATGACAAAGATGAGGCAATAAAATATGTGGTGATGGGACTTATAATACGAACAATACTTGTAATATAATCATTCAATCTACTAGAAACTTTCTTAATACAATGACCACAACCTTTTGTTGGAGGAACAGATGCACTAGTATCAACTATCGCTTCCTTCAATATGTGTAGATGAATCTTCTACATGCTCAATAATAGGTTCAACAGTAATTGCATTACCATCACTCCCCCTTGACAAAGAAGGGACCATGTCAACAACAATTTCTTCTCTTCCAACACTTTCTAAGAAGGGTAGGGGCCGGTTGTTCAGAAGATACTCTGTCATGGAAAGGAAATATATGCTCACTGAAGGTAACATCTCTAGAAACAAAGTATCCTTAATTTCTAAGGGTCCGTTTGGTATAGCTTCTCTGAAAAATGTTTTGTGTTGAACATTTTTAAAGAAATACTAATGAAGTGTTTCATCCAAAAACACTTGAGTGAACTATTTTAAGCGAAATACTTGTTTATGAACACTTTTAGAAGAATCACAAATCAAGTATTTTCTCTAAAAACACTTTTTAGTATACTCAAGTGTTTTTAGATAAAACACTTCATTAGTATTTCTTTTAAAATGTTCAACACAAAACATTTTTAGGAGAAGCTATACCAAACGAACCCTAAGTCATATAAGCGCCACCCCTATTTTCCAAAAGGATAAACAAAAAACACACAACGACGAGACCAAGAACCAAACTTAACCTTAACACGTGGATTATTTTTAATGAAACATAGACTCCCAAAGACACGAAGTTGGGAATAAGTAGGAGGTGTCTTGAAGAAAATATCATACAGGGTGTTATTATCAAGCAACAGTGTGGGAGTGCGTTAATTAGATAAGCTGCAGTTAAAATACTCTCACCCCAAAAAGAAGTACGAAGATTCGATTGAAAAAATAAAGCTCTAACTACATTTAAAATGTGTCAATTTTTGTGCTATACCAGCCCATTTTTTTTAGGAGTATTGACACACGAACTGTGATGTATTATTCCATGCTTAGCATAAAAACGATGAAGAAATGTGAATTCTCTTCCATTATCACTATGCACAACCTTTACAATTTTAGAAAATTGTGTCTTGACCAACTTACAAAAGTCTCGAAGTAGTTGGGGCACTTCAGATTTAACCGATATTAGAAAAACCCACACAGCTCGAGAGCAACCATCCACAATGGTCAAGAAATAGTGTGCTCCATAACTAGACGACAGATTATACGGACCCCCGATATCACAATGGATCAAATAAAAGATTTCAACAACTTTATTATCGCTCAAAGGAAAAATATTCCTAGTTTGCTTTGCTCGTAGACAATTATCACATGCATTCTGTAAATTAAAAAGACTATGATTCTTACAACCATCAAGTTGTCCAGATAAAATAAAATCTATAGATTGATACTACATCCGTTGGTATCATAAATCTTTATTACCTTCCATAGTTGTTCAATAAACTAGAGATTGAAGGAGTGGGTGAATCCAATAAACTCTGTCACATTGTTCACCTACTCCAACTAGAGTTCTCAAAGTACGATCTTGTATTATGCATAGCTTATCGGTAAAGAGAGCAAGTAGTTGGGAGACAGATAGCAGATTACAAGTCAGATCCGGAACACATCATGCATCACTAGATTGTTACTTAACATTATTGCACCAAGCTTTGTTTACCGTTAGGAAGGACAACTGAGATGGGATCTATATCAATTAAATTTATAAATAATCTAGCATTATTAGTCATGTGATTTGAACAATCTAAATCGACAATTCATTGAGAAGGAACACCAAATTTCTCAAAATCACTATCCACATCAGCTGTTGAAGAAAACTTCATCTTCTTGTGTGTGTTAATTGAATTTGCAATAATAGCCCAATGATCTTCTTGAAGATCAAGTAGCCCGTTTCGATCCAATTCTCGATCAGATGTGGAAGAAAAGCTTGTATCAATATATATTTTAGAAGTCGATGTGGCATGTGTAATAACTCCATGTCTGTTTTCAATCTGAAAACTGCACCTATCATCATAGTATAAATAGATCATGCATTCCATCAGAATGAGTCATCATATTGAATGGATTTGAATCTATCAATTTTCCATTAATATTTGTCATTTACGGTATGAATCGTTAACCCATTATGATACCATGTAAAATTTTGAAGAATAGTATTTTCTTATTGAGTATGATGGTTGAAAGCCAATATTTATACAAGTACATCTAGGTTAAAGAAAAGATAAAAGCTTTACAAAGACAAACAAGGAAAGAAAATAAAATCTTCAGGAAATATGTTGTCGCCACGACAATTAGAACTTCATCGTTGCAGGAATGATACAAAAGTATGGAAGCTTCAAAATCTTCATTGTGGCGCTGCAACGATGAGCCTTTGTCGCCGCGGCGACCACTCTCAAGTTTTGGCTCAAGAAATCCAAAAACGTTCCAAGATGCGGCGATGGGACTCTCATCGTCGCGGTGACAGGGCCAAAAACTCAATAATGATAATTTGATCCTCATACTTTAACAGTGTTGTTACTGTTAGAAGAAGTTGAACGATAAACTTGAGGCATTGTTTGCTATAAGTCAAGAATAATAAAAGAAACATATATGTATATAAAAATTATATACCCTACCTTTTAGACAATTTGATCGATATTCTTGTGAATTGAAACGAAAAATAAAGCGGGTTGGATTATATATGCAAAATTATCTTTTTATATTAAAGATCCTCTAAATACTATAAAAAAAAGATTTATCGATGGGTGATGGACTAACTCAGAGCTCGTAAATTATAAAATAGAAAAAAAAATCCTACGAATTCAAAGTTTTAGGTTTATATATAATATTGGTTCCTATAGTTTGGCCTTTGTTCTATTTAGGTCCTTATGGTTTTTAGTTACTTTCAAATTGGTCTCTATGATAATAGTCCCTGCCATTAATGGATTAATAGAAAAGTTATGTGGCCCGCAAGATGATGATGTGGCATACGCGTGACAAAAAAATGAGAGTCTTTAGTTATTATTTACGTTTGAAAACTGAAAATCTTTAACTTTTATGTAAACGTAAATAATAGCTAATTTTATCCGGCTCACTTTTTGCTTTGTTTTAAATCTGACTCAGTAATTAAGTGTCAATGTCATCATCCCTTATCTCTACTACGTATACGCCACATCATAGCCATGTAATTTTTCTTTTAAACCCATTAATAGAATAGACTATTAATAAGTTTTAATCATACTAAAGTGACAATTTCGAATTTTTTAAATCATAGGTACCCAAAAACAACAATAGTCAAATTATAGGGATTAAAATTGTATTTTAATTTAGTTTTATCACGCAACAATGAAGAATTGGCGAACGATTTACCTTTGAATCGAGCGGTGATTTTTGTAAAATTATTGTCCTCTCAAATGAAGCACCAACACAAATATTTGTTACCAGCCCCTTCAAACGGATGAGTATATCAACCTATGAAAAGTGATATTTATTAAAAATCAAAGAAGTAATAAAATATACGTGTTCCAACACTGAGCAATGATCAAATTATTATTTTAAAAAAAACGACAGAGTCTTTACAGCTCATTTGAAGATTTTCACCTCAAAGATATTGTTGCACTTAATAACCAGAAAAATAAGAAAAAACATAATAGAGAGGAAAGATTGACACAAGAGATTTATACTGGTTCAACATATAGCCTACATCCAGTTGCTGAAGAAGACCTCCTCAGCCATGCACTATAACCAGCAAATCAATATGACAACCAGCAAGAATCAGTCATTACAATCTTGGCAAAGAAAACCAAGAAGAACACACAAGGTTTCCTTTGGAAACACTATACAGAGGCTGTCTCTCACAGAAAGAATCATACACAGAAAAAACGAAAAACAAAGGAGAAGAACTTCTCTCTCTAAAACGACTCTCTCGCCAAGACTGAAGAAGAATTGAAGAAAATCACAGACTGCCTTTGCCTTATCATTAAATGAAAAGAGCTCATGCTTCCACGTCTCTCGGCCAGTTGTTGAGTAACAAACCCCAACCAATTAACAGATCAACTTAGCAAAGATTTGAAGGAAGCAAATGGACAGGGCTTTAGTCGAGACGGACTGGGCTTGCTCAGAATAGGCCCAACAAGCAAGCAAATTGATAATCAACTCCAACAATCTCCACCTTGATTGCAAATGCTTGTATTCAAGGGTCATCATATTGAACTTGGGTCTCAGTGCACAGGCTTATCATCATTGGAGGTCTTCAAACAGCCATACAGGAAATTCAACCTGTATCAAAACATGTCACACCCAAAGAAGTTAGGCTTTTGCTAAATTTTTCTGTTGTGACAGGTTTATTTAAAATGTCAGCAGGATTAACGTCAGTATTTATTTTCATAATAGAAACTTTGCCTTGATTTATAACATCTCTAACAAAATGAAATTTAATTTCTATGTGCTTTGTTCTATCATGAAACATTTGATTTCTAGTGAGGTATATGGCACTTTGGCTGTCACAAAAGATAGGAATTTTTTCTTGTTGACAGCCAAACTCAGAAATCAAGCCTTTTAACCATAGAGCCTCTTTTGTTGCCTCAGTTATAGCAACATACTCAGCCTCAGTGGTAGACAAAGCTACCACTGGCTGAAGCGAGGCTCTCCAACTCACTGTATTACCAAACAGTGTGAAAACTATACCTGATGTTGATCTTCTTTTGTCAAGATCTCCTGCAAAGTCTGAATCACAATAACCAAGCAATGTATTTTCAGTGTCATTTGACTTTTTATACATTAAACCATAGTTCCAGGTTCCTTTTAAGTATCTCAGAACCCATTTGGCAGCTTCCCAATGGGTCTTACCAGGATTTGCCATGTATTTACTAACTAGACTAGAAGCATAGGATAAGTCTGGCCTAGTGCAAACCATAGAGTACATAATGCTGCCTACCACACTAGCATAAGGAATCAAGCTCATTTCATGTTCTTCTTCTACAGTACTAGGACTCATGTTTGAAGACAATTTAAAGTGTTGAGCTATAGGTGTGGTTACGGCCTTAGAAGTGTTCATTTTGAACTTTTCTAAAATCTTTTGGATGTATCTATGTTGAGTGAGAAAAAGTAGATTTTTCTCTCTTACCCTATTGATGTGGATGCCTAGAATGGTTTGTGCCTTCCCTAAGTCCTTCATTTCAAATTCTTTATTTAACATGGACTTTAGTTTGTTGATTTCATTCATTTTAGAGCATGCTACAAGCATATCATCCACATATAATAGAAGATACATTGGGCAGTCATTTGTGATCCATTTAACATATACACAGCTATCAAATTTGCTTCTGTCAAATTTATTATCTAACATAAATTTGTCAAACTTGAAGTACCATTGCCTAGGGGACTGTTTTAGACCATAGAGAGATTTCTTAAGGAGGCAGACCTTATTTTCACAACCTTTGGGTATGAATCCCTCAGGTTGTGTCATGTAGATTGTTTCAATTAAATCTCCGTGAAGAAAAGCAGTTTTGACATCTAGTTGTTCTAACTCTAAATTGAACTCAGTGACAAAAGCTAAAAGTATTCTAATTGAAACATGTCTGACTACAGGGGAGTATATTTCTGTAACGCCCCGTTACAAGGTAAGATTAATTTTGGAATTAAATTAAAATTTATTTAATTTAATTAAAGGGTTTGGATTTTTGATAAATAATCTTTTATTTATTTAGGCTTTTGGGTGACACCTTTGATAAGTGTCACTTTTTGTAAATATTGAGGAGTCTTGGATTAATGAGTAGTGATGACGTGGCGTGTAGAGATGATGTGGCAAGTAGTGATCAAACCCTAATTTGTAACTAAGGAAAAGAAGAAGAACAATTTTTCTCCTCCCTTTCCCACACCTTGCCGCCGCCCCCATAGTGAAAGAGAAGGAAGGAAGAGATTCGTCGTTCGCTCGTTGATTGATCGTTGGTGAATCGGGTTTTTGGATCTAGGCAATTTGGAAGCGATCTTGGTCAAAGGTAACGAAACTTCTCTTTTCCCTATTTCTTCTTGATGCCGTGGGGTTAGGTGTGGCTAATGAGAGGATTTTTCATCAATTGTTAATTAGGGGATCGGTGGTTTTGCCCGGAATCGAAGGAGGAAAGATCGGGAGCCTTTTTCCTTGAATTTTGTTGAACGGGTAAGCTTTTGGGTTGGATTTAGCAACCTTTTCACTTCTGGAATTTTGTTTTGATATTCACTTTATGAACATTAAGAACCCTAGCCATTGTATTGACCTCCATAATTGCCAATTTCCGAAACCGTGGCCAAATACCTAATCGATCTTGATTACCAACACCTAAACCATCAAGATCGATCACCCCAACTATGAAACCGCGACCGAACCACATCCCAATGACCATGGCCAGCCGCGGCACCCACACACCCCCACGCCCACACTTAGCCAATTTTCTTCGCCGTTTGAATTCCGTTCCTCGATCCACCGAACCCCAAACCTCTTTGATTGATTGTAATATATTTTGAATGGTATTTTAAGCTATTTAGGGTCTTCGTTTCAGGTCTGGTTCGTCGAGGGAAGTAGCTTATTTTCGGATTTAAGCAATTTTCCGAGGTGAGTTAACGGGTTATTCAACGGTAAGGTTTTGGAGAAATCTAAAGCCTTTACCGTAGCTTATTCTTTCACATATAATTAAATATGTAATTATGGAAATTTAGGAAGAGAAATAACATTGGAAACACCGGAAAACAATTGGGAGAAAATAATGTTTTCGGTTAGAACTTGAGAAGGCCAATTTCGCCAAAAGTGATGTTTTTAGATTCGATTTGCTTCTGGTTGGTAATGAGTATAAATCTGGATTTATTTGATGATTTTTAGTGCCAATAGCCTTAAGTTTTGAGTTAGGATTCATTAAGGTTCATATTTTGATTTTCGGCAGTTTTCGACAGTTTTCTTGTTTTTCGGCAGTTTTGTGAAGTGTATGTAAAACTGAGTGGGCTGCTGTATTTTAATATTATAAACTGATTTTGAATGATTATTATTATGAGGTTGATGTGGTTGTGATGATGAATTGAGATTGATTAAAATATAATTACTAGTGTTGAGGCTACGAGCTCAACGCTTAGTCATTTTAGTTATGGAAAGGTCCATAACCGGGTACTAATGGTCATTGCTCGTACGAATGATCCGTTAGGTGAATAATAGTTATAGTTGAGGCTATAACCAGGTACTAAGAAGTGGTAGTAGTTCCGAGGAACCGCCTTCTTAGTGGTGTTGTGAAAAGAGAATGTTTGATTAATTATTTATACTTGAAATTTTGATAGTGATTGTATTAAGTGTGAGTTTGATGTTGGGAATTGAGTAAGATATTTGGTTAAATATTTGAGGGAGATGGATTCCATGAAAAGTTAAGTGTTGTTAGTGAATGTTTATTGAATAAAGAATGAGTGGAGGGTTAAGTGGTAGTTGGAGTGTAAGAGTCTTTGGAAGAGTGTTGAGAGCTTGGGACTCGGTTTGGGTTGTTAGAGACTACCTAAAACTTTATCGTTGTTTAATTCGTTTTCTCACCGGCTTTAGCCTCACAAGTGCTATCTGTGGTTATTTTACAGGTACAATGGACCGAGAGGTGGCGGTTGATGAAGTGGAAGAGATGAGCGTTCATGTCGTGGAGGCGCCTCAAATTTATTCTTCTTTTAAATGATGAACTAAGTTTATAAACTTTTATTTGAATTATTGAGTCGATGTGAGTTGTATTTGATTTTTAGACCCTTTTGTCTTTACTCTTATATTTTGAATGTTGTTGTTTTGGTTTGAAAGTTGAACTCCGGAGTTTCTTTTGTTTTTTAAATTCTCAATGTTTATGAAGTTGTTTTATTTTAAATAAAGGAATTTTAATTGAGTCTTCCGCTGTTGAAATAAGTGTGTTTTGCTACTCTGAAAAGTCGGGTCCTTACAATTTCATTGTAGTCTATCCCTTCCCTTTGGGTAAACCCCTTTGCTACTAGTCTAGCCTTAAATCTCTCTTTACTAACCCCTGGAATTTCCTCTTTTCTTTTAAAAATCCATTTGCAGCCTACTAACTTGATATTTTTAGGCTTATCTACTAGGGTCCAGGTATTATTCTTATTTAGACTCTCCATTTCTTCTTTCATTGCTTCTAACCACTTATGTTTATTAGGGTTAGTAAGTGCTTCTTTATAAGATAAAGGTTCACTACTTCCTAGTTGATCAGCAGTATAAAGTGCATAAGAAACATAATCAGTGTTAGAAAACCTGGCAGGAGGCACAATAATCCTCCTATTTATGTCCCTAGTCAATTGGTAGTCACTGAGGTCCTCTGATTGCTGGATTTGATCTTCTGCCTCAGGTTCAGTGCCTTCAGTGGCTACATTTTGGTCTTCAGTCCCTTCATTTTCAGCAGTGGTGGTCCCTGTTTCATGTGACAACTCCACCTCCTTTGGAATACCTGTTTCTTTTTCTGCATTCATCTCACTCAAATCATTAGTGGATTTCAAGAACATTTCATTTTCATTAAACTTTACATCCCTGCTAATGAAACTTTTGAAATGGCCATTTGGTAGGGGTTCCCATAACTTGTACCCCTTAGTCCCATTAGGGTATCCTATGAACATACAGTTCTTGGCTCTAGGGTCAAGTTTTCCTTCTTTGTTGTAAGCATATGCTGTACAACCATAAGTTCTAAGGTGACTGATATTAGGGGGGGTTCCTGTCCACATTTCTTGAGGGGTTTTAAATCCTAGAGCAGAAGAAGGACATCTATTAATTAGGTAACAGACTGTTTTTACAGCTTCAGCCCAAAATTTCTTGGGTTGATTTGAAGTATTCATAATACACCTAACCCTTTCTAGAATTGTCCTATTCATCCTCTCAGCTATTCCATTTTGCTGTGGAGTTAGTCTTACTGTTCTATGTCTAGTTATTCCCTCTTGGTTGCAAAACTGGTTGAATTCATTGCTAAGATACTCTAGGCCATTATCTGTTCTAAGTGTTCTAACTTTTCTATTGGTTTGAACCTCAATTGTTCTCTTCCAAGTCTTAAAGTTCTCAAAGGCTTCAGACTTGTGATGGCCATAAAATATCTACTTGAGCCTAAGGAGGGGTTGCTAGCTGGTCCCCACAGGTCAGAGTGGATATAATTTAGAATTCCAGAAGTATTATGTTGGCCCTTTGGAAAGCTTACCCTAGTGGCTTTGCCTAAAACACAACTTTCACAGAAAGTTAACTTTTCTATCTTAGTCTTATCTAGGATTCCTTGTTTTGCAAGTTCTACTAGACCTTTCTCACTAATGTGGCCTAATCTTTTATGCCATAATTGGGTTTGGTTCTCTTCTAGCCTAGTGGTGTTGGCTACTAGGCCTATGGCTGTTTCTCCCTCTAAGAAATATAGTCTATTAATTCTAGTACCCTTCATCCACACCATAGACCCATTTATAATTTTCAGATTCCCATCCTTGGCAGTATAGGTCATTCCCTCTTCCTCTAGAGTTCCTAAAGAGATGAGGTTTCTCTTTATTTCAGGGACATACCTAACTTCTTTTAGGATTCTGATTTGACCATCTTTAGTTCTAATACTAAGTTCACCTATCCCTTTAACCTTGCAAGGTTTATTATCTCCTAAAAGGACACTACCTCCATCTATGAACTTAAAGTCAGTGAGCCATTCCTTGTGGTGTGTGATATGAAAAGTGCAACCAGAATCCATAACCCATTCATTTTTAGTTGTATCATCTTCTACCATTAAAACAACTAAAGCATCACCTTGGTCATGCTTATCAGTATCTACTACATGTCCAGCATTATTATTAGCCAAGTTCTTGTTATTACCATTTCTTTTAGGACAGAATCTTCTAATGTGTCCAGTTTCATTACATTGATAACATTTGACAGACTTAATGTTTCCTCTAGACTTTGACCTAGATTTTCTTTTCCATTTGTTATTCTTGCCATTGTTATTTCTCTCTACAGATCTTCCTCTAATGTATAGACTTTCAGCTTGGTTATTATGGTTATTAGCATTCTTATCTTTCTTGAATTCTAATTCCCAAGATCTTAGGGCAGAGATTACCTCATCTAATGTAATGGTTGTCCTTCCAAATTTGATGGCTGCCTTTAGTTCCCTGTAGCTTTCAGGCAGGGCATTCAGAAGGATAATGGCCTTGCTCTCATCGCCGATCTTCTCCTCATCTATTGAAGCCAAGGTTATTGTAATCTTTTTGTATTCATCTAGGTTCTGCTCCAGGTTCTTTGAACTGTCCATGCGGAACCCAAAGAATCTTTCCTTCAAGAGGATTCTGTTGGTTAGGGATTTTGTGAGGTATATGTCTTGAAGTTTGTTCCACACTTCGTATCCCGTATCTAGGCCATCAACCTGTCTCAGCACATTATCAGCCAGGTAAAGAATGATGATGGAGTAGGCGTTTAGTTGGCGGTCAGATTTCTCCAAGGCTGTCATGGTTACTGGGAGATCCTTTGGATCTTCAATTGCCTTGTGAAGTTTCTGATGCACAAGGAGGGTTTTCATCTTCTTTCTCTAGGATTCGAAGTCGCCAGATCCATCGAAAGGATGGACTTCAAACTTCATTGACATTAGGGTTTACAGATCTTTGAATCTTCGAATCTTGACACCTAACTATACCACACACAGATCTGGATCTTGGATCTGGATCTTGGATCTGGATCTTTGAATCCTAACACCCAACCACTCATGCAAACTCTTAGCCTTGAATTTTTCTCCGATCTACAGACAATCTCTTCCCTCACTCAGGCTCTGATACCATTTGTTGCACTTAATAACCAGAAAAATAAGAAAAAACATAATAGAGAGGAAAGATTGACACAAGAGATTTATACTGGTTCAGCATATAGCCTACATCCAGTTGCTGAAGAAGACCTCCTCAGCCATGCACTATAACCAGCAAATCAATATGACAACCAGCAAGAATCAGTCATTACAATCTTGGCAAAGAAAAACAAGAAGAACACACAAGGTTTCCTTTGGAAACACTATACAGAGGCTGTCTCTCACAGAAAGAATCATACACAGAAAAAACGAAAAACAAAGGAGAAGAACTTCTCTCTCTAAAACGACTCTCTCGCCAAGACTGAAGAAGAATTGAAGAAAATCACAGACTGCCTTTGCCTTTTCATTAAATGAAAAGAGCTCATGCTTCCACGTCTCTCGGCCAGCTGTTGAGTAACAAACCCCAACCAATTAACAGATCAACTTAGCAAAGATTTGAGGGAAGCAAATGGACAGGGCTTTAGTCGAGACGGACTGGGCTTGCTCAGAATAGGCCCAACAAGCAAGCAAATTGACAATCAACTCCAACAGATATTTTATTATAGTCAATTTGTATCCTACCGAATGGTCAATTGGATTGGACCCAGATTGCAAACATTTTTCAAAAAATAATACAATTTTTTAAAATATTAATTCTTAAACTATGATTAAAAAAAACTCCAAAAATGTTTTTGGGGACGTTTACTGAATGATGTGTGGGTACCAATATATATTGAAATAACAATATACGAATTTTCGAATTTATGAATAAGGAAAAATGGGACCATATTTCAAATCGATTGGATTGGATGCGGGGAAAAGTACAGGCGGAGGGGACCAACTCACAAATTTTCCACATGTTGAAATTGAAAAGGTACAAGCTGAATTTTAAAATTCTTATTTATGTTTATTCTATTTTAGTATTTATATTTTAAGATTGAATTAATTACAGCAGTAACCACTTTAATTCACCTAATTACAATAATACTCGTTGTTATGATTTTTTTTTTATCATTTATACTCATAAAACACCATTTTTGGTGGTGATATGGTGGTTACTTTTTTAATATTGTCTTTTTTACCCTTTTATCTATCATAATAAATACATTTCATTTAATTTATAATTTATTTATTTTATTTTGAATTCAAATCAAATAAAATCTTTTTAATTATAGAAAATTTTATTGTATTTTGAATTCAAATCAAATCTAACCTAATTTTTCCCCCTACAAACTCCACACCATCCCCACCATTTTTCTCCCTCACACGAAGATCAATGCTTCCAAGAAGAAGAAGGTCTTCTTGATGATGAAGATCGTGGTAAATCTATTCCATTTATTCCGGTGGTCCCCCTCAGAATTTTCATCCTCCTCGTTTCCTTATCCGGATTCGTCGCCGCATATTGGAATAAACAAGGGTTGCTGACATTTTACCTCTTTTGTATGGCTCTTGATCTTATTGTTTTTTATATGGCAACACCGATGAAGACGGATAATAGGCCCTGTTCGAGAAGTATGCTCTGAGGTCGCTATCGATTTTCTTTTCCGTCTGCCATGGAAATGAACTTCAAGGTTTTTTTCCAGATTTGATGATTTCTTTGATTTTTTTATCCAGATCTAAATGAATTTTTAAAAATGTTTATTTTTGTTCAACATTTATTTTAATTTTCTACTTTCATATCTTTCAATTTAGTCGGATCTAGGGTTCTAGTGATAGATCTATCGTTTATTCGCTTATATATTTGATAATTTCTTTGCTTTTTTATATCCAGATTTGAAGGATTTTATTAAAATGTTTATTTTTGTTCAATATTTATTTTAATTTTTTATTTACATATCTTTAGAATCTGTACCTTTTTTCATCTTCAATTTTGTGCCTTATATAAATTTTGAGTACACATCAATAAATGTTTACTAAAAGTAAACAGTTTATAAAAATTTGTACCTTCCAATTCTTCTTTCTCTGTATTTTGTAAAATAATTTACTTTTAATTAAATGTTTATTTTTTATCTCTGCATTTTGTAGGATGACGAACAAGAAAGACATTCGAATTTTCCTGGAAGAAGAAGTCAGAAGTTTGAAGATTTTTCTTTTATTTTTTGTTTTTGTTTTTATTTTTGTTTAGATTTGATTTTTCCATTAATTTTGAAAATTTTAAGGAATTTTTATAAATTTCCCTAAATTTTGTACAAATTAAGGAGAAATTAAATCGGGGGTATGTTCGTTCTTTAACAATGTAATTTTAACTTGGCCGGTGACGGTTTTGGGTACTATTGATATTTAATAAAAACATCCGGTATATTTGAAATATCCATAATTTTTTTTATTATTAGTGAAATTAACTATTTAAAATATTCTATATGTTACAAATAGATTGACTTGTTTTAAGAAAATATTAACTAATTTAAATTGCACCACACTTGGCTTGTTGTATATATTTGATTAGCATAATTAAAAATCAATAATTATCTCAAATAACATAATTTTACATAGAGACTATTGAAAGTTAGTACTTTTAAAAATATTTACAAATAGTAGTTTAGTAAATTATTTAACTATTTTTTTTTTCAATTTTTTAATGATTTTTTTCGACTTTTATTAATTTAATAAATTATTATAAGTAATTGGGGGAATTTCACTAATAATCAAAAAAATTATGGATATATCAAATATACCGGATGTTTTTATTAAATATCAATAGTACCCAAAACCGCCACCAGTCAAATTAAATTATATTGTAAAAGGACAAACATACCCCCGATTTAATTTCTCCTTAACTTGTGTAAAATTTAAGGAAATTTATAAAATCCCTTAAATTTTACAAAATTAAAAGAAAAATCAAATCTAAACAAAAGTAAAACTATAACAAATAATAAAATAAAAATCTTCAACCTTCTGACTTCTTGTGACGACCCTTCACTTTTAAATAAATAAAATTCAGAGAAAACAGCGGAAGTCTTTTATTTTTAGAAAATTTTGCGTGGTTTTGTTTGAAAGTTGGCATGCCGAAAACCTGTTTACATCCTAATTTTTCAATCTAATAAATTCACATGGACTTTAAGTCCCAAAGTCTTGAAATTCACAAAAATGTTTACATATACTTTACAAAAACAAGTCCATCTCGAGGTCAGCATCCCTCGATCACGCAGCACCACCTCCCCTTCCACGGCCTCTAATCAGGGCATTACCTGAAATTGGTTGTAATATCATGAGCTAACAAACTAAGCCCAGTGAGAATAATAAGCATAAAAAGTTAAGATAGACCTCAAACTCGCATTTCGATTTGTGTCCAATTAAACTGACACAATTCACTCCTAAAGTTCTCCAAACTCTAGGTAATTCTAATCCATATTCTTCCAAGTATGACATTACTACACTTGTAGTCAATCCTCATCCATTAACTTGTTATGACAAAGAATAAGTAAAGTGAATAAACTTTGTATAAAATATAACATCTCGATTCTCTATATCATCAATCATAATCATGATTGCATGAGGACATCCCATAGGATTCCACAATTTCTTTTATGCATGAGGAAGTAATATGTACGTCCGCAACTTACGATTCAACTCCGCATAACGAAGTAATGTGTGCGTTCGCAACTTACGATTCAACTCCCTATGTATGAGAAGTAATATGTACGTCTGCAACTTACGATTCAACTCCACATAAGGAAGTAATGTGTGCGTTCGCAACTTACGATTCAACTTCTATGCATGAGAAGTAATATGTACGTCCGCAACTTACGATTCAACTCCACATAAGGAAGTAATGTGTGCGTTCGCAACTTACAATTCAACTTCTTTTCAATGATGCGAGATGTTATGCATATGTTTATATATGTTTGCAAAAGTAAATAAAGTAAATGTAAATGATAAAGCAACCGAAACATACATAAAGTAAAGGAGTAAAAGTAAAGACATAAAGTAAAGGACATAAACAAAATAGATAGTAATCTCGGACGAACGATATGTCGATCGAACTCCGGCATCAATAATAAAAGTAGAATCATAACTCGAACAATAATTCTATTAACCATTCTAAAAACAAGCTTGGATCTTCTAACCTCCAATGATCCAATCTAAGCTTAGAAACGAATCTAACTTAGAATCTTCTAAGATTCGATACTTTCCTTGAGAACTCCTAAGTTCTTACTTAAAGGATTAACTCTTAATCCTAAGGGCACTAACTCTCAAGCCTCTAATCTTATACTCGGTTTCTAGTCTTAGTTTCAACTCTACAAACCTTCACACTTATTCGATTTCTATAATTACTTTAAATCCTAACTATTCTCACCTTAGTAAAAGTGAAGACTTCGCTCCTAAGCACCGGAAGAGCGATCAAACAAGCGGTTCAAAAACACCTACAAAAGGATTAATATCCCGAAAATTAATAAATTACCAACTAACGATTAAACAACGACTAAACAAGCAAAAAGACGAAAAATCCACCAAACCTACCCCTTGGAGGCTCTCGGCCCTCCCTAGAAAAGGGGTCTCGGGTTTGGTTCCTTGGCTTTTTGGCAATTTAAATACGTTTTGAGTTGGTTTTAAGCAAATTCGATAATCCCGATTTCAATGGGTATCGATAATTAGGGTTTTTGAACATTAATCCGTTCCCAAATTGAATTTAAATATGCAATAATTCATGAATCTATAACCCAAATTCAAACCCCAAAGAGGAATTTTCAAACGGGAAGGGTTTCGACTAAAACTCGGTTTTAGGGTTTAGGGGAAAGTTTCAAATACATGTAAAACGACTCCCGTAATTACATACACCGAGTTTCATAACACGAAATCGAAAGAAATCAAGTAAAACTCCATTAAAACACTATTTGGAGCTTAGGGTTTGAAACTTTACTTACGAGAACTCCGTGAAACACGAGCGGCAAGTACGAAGGGTAGATGGAAAATGATCGTAGGATCGATACCTTTCCACTAAACCCGGAATCAAGTCAATCGGGCAAAAAACGAACAAAAGACAAATTTGGAAGAAAATGAGAAGAGGCTCTTGGCCTAGAGGGAGAGAAATGAAGAAGATGAAATGAGTTTTGGTCAACCAAAGTCAAAGAAGATAGTTTTAAGAAGATGACAAATATCTAGATATTTAGGGTAGTTGGAAATTACGAAAATGCCCTTTTTGATGACTTTTGGCTTAAAAACGAATCCCGAACTTCTCAAACTAACCCAATGGTGATTAATAATTATTAATTGGCCCGTTAATAATTATTAATACCATTAAAACGAAAATAAACTAAAAAGATCAATTAAAAGATTAAAACCGAAATAAACTGCAAATTCTAAATTAACAATTAATAAATAAACTTTAATTACTTAAATAAAATAAAATAAATAAATAATTTTTTTTATCACAAAATAACGGGACGTTACACTTCTTCTTCCACGAAATTTCAAATGTCTTTGTTCTTCGTCATCCTACAAAATACAGAGATAAAAAGTAAACATTTTATTAATGTGAAACAGTTTTGAAACATATGTAAATAGACTTTTAAAATAAATATTGAATAAAAATAAACATTTGATTAAAAGTAACTTATTGTACAAAATATAGAGAAAACGAGTTCGCCGGAGAATGAAAAGGTAAATTTAAACCATTTACTTTTAGTAAACATTTATTGATGTGAAACAGTTTTGAAACATACGTAAATAGGCTTTTAAAATAAATATTAAATAAAAATAAACATTTTATTAAAGGTAATTTATTCTACAAAATACATAGAAAACAAGTTCGCCGGATAATTGAAAGGTAAATTTTTTTATAAATCGTTTACTTTTAGTAAACATTTATTGATTTGTACTAAAAATTGATAGGGCGACAGGCACAAAATTGAAAATGAAAAAGAGGTAATAGTTTTTAAAGAGGTGAAAATAGAAAATTAAAATAAATGTTGAACAAAAATAAACCTCGGCCTTAAACTCACAGATCTTGCAATAAACTATTCCACGTCCCAAATTGATTATTTTTTCTTCTCATAAGAAGAGTTGAAATTGGAAACTCACCTTCTTGATTTATGTGCATGATCTATGCATTTTGAAGAACAATACCAGATCTTGCAATTAATGGCTTCACCCATTATCGGCCTTAAAACTCCCAGAACTCACAATTAATTGTTCCACATTCCAAAATTGATTCATTTTTCTTCTTAGAAGAAGAGTTGAAATTGGAGACCCAGTTCTTGATGGACTTTTGGAACTAGAACGATAACGGGATTGGGAAGAAAATAACACACGAATCACCTCTTCTTAACAAAAAGAAAAATCTGCCGTTGGAATAATACAATAAGATCGGCAAAGAACAACCTCGAATCTCTTTCTCAGACCAAGAAATTATCATTTTCTCTCTTTGTTTTTGATAATAAGAAATCGTCTGAGGAATCTTTCATAACCGTTTTGTATTTGAGTTGCTGGGGTCCCAATTAAATTATACCCCTAATCAATATATACTTGTTTTGATTCATGAGATCGATGGTTGCTAGATTTGAATTCGTAAAGATTGAGGTTTTTTTTTGTAGGAGAATTTGAATATAAAATTACATGGTTGTGGACGAATAAGGAGGAGGAAGAAGAAGAAGATAATGGAAATCTCCATTGATGGCTTTGGACGTATAAGAAGGAGGAAGAATAAGATGATGGAAGATATTTTAGGTTAAAGATCTTTTACATTAAATAGGAATTCAAATTGATTTAAATTCAAAATAAATAATTAAATAAATAATAAATTTAAATGATTTGCAATTAATAAGATATGGTTATGAGGAGAGATAAAAGGGTAAGATGGTAAAAAATGAAATCGAAAACCACCAGATCACCACCATAAATGGTGTTTTTTGGGTAAAAATGAAATAAAATCATAACAACCGGTAATATTGACATTGGGTGAATTAATCAGGATACTAGTGATATTAATCTCTAAGTAATTTATTGAATTTTTTTCTATGATTTTTTTTTTCTCTTTTTCAATCTTTTTAGTTCAATAAATTTTTAATCAAAATTCAATAATTTATTAAACTATTATTATGGTAATTTTCAAAAGGTTCAAATATTTCAGTAATTTATATGTAAAAATATGCTATTTCAATAATTGACCTATTAAATATAAAGAGGTGTGTAGAGGCTTGATTTAACCAATCAAATATTTTGATTGGTCGAATTAATTTTAAAATGGGACTTTCATTCTTTATTCTATCAATAATTCAATAATTCTCTTTTAGATAGGTTTGGGAGTGGTTTTAACAATTTTAGATCGGTTGGTTGTTTTTTGCCTTCAATTTCTAAGCCATTTTCAAAAAGTAAAAAAAAAAAAAAAAACTTAAAATTACCATGTAAATAAAGCAATTGATATGCTGTTTTATGAAGTAATTTGGCTGAAATCCGTAATCTCTAATGATATACACCCTTCATTAATTTTTCTCTGCACTTTTTCTCCAATTAATCTCTCTCTTTAATCTTTTCTCTTGATATTTTATCTTTAATGTAACGTCCCGTTATTTTGAAGTGAGTTTTTTTTTTAATTTATTTATTTTAATATGTATTTAAGGTTAATTTAAAAGTAATAATTTCGATATTAGTAGTTAATTTCGCCCGAAATTCTTTTTAATCGTTTTAATACTTTAAATTTTGCTTGATGACATTAATAATTATTAATAGGCCAATTAATAATTATTAATCACCTTTAGATTTATTTAAGAGCTTCGGGATTCGGTTTATAAGTCAAAAGTCATAAAAGGACGCAACCGTCATTTCCAATTTCTTAAAAGTATCCAAATTACTATTCATTCATCTTTAAATATACCACTTTGACCAAAATTGACCCAAAACCTCTCATTTTTCTTGCTCATTGCCGTGGGTCAAGGGAGGAGGAGAGAAAAGTTGGGTTTTCATCAATTCCCGATGGATCGACTCGATTTCGGTTGCATCGGAAAGCCCTCGGGTCTAGGATTCTTCTCCACCTAGCAATCGTGCTTTCCAGCCGTGTTCTACGAACTTCTCGTTAAGTTAAACTTCAAACCCTAAAGCTCCAAATAGTGTTTTAATGGAGTTTTCATTTTGATTCTTCGATTTCTTGCCGTTAAACTCGATGACTTTTATTACGGGAGTTGTTTTTAGTGATTTTGACAACTTTCCCTAAACCCTAAATCCGAGTTTCAGTCGAAACCCTTCCCATTTGAAATTTACCTTTCGGGGTTTGAATATGGGTTATTTATTATTGATATAATGTTTATTGTAATTCAATTCGGGAAATAACATATTGTCCAAAAACCCTAATTATTGATACCCATTGAAATCGGGAACATCGAAATTGCTTGAAACCAACTCGAAACACATCTAAATTGCCTAAAAGCCGGAAAACCAAACCCGAGACCCACTTTTCATGGGGTAGGGGCCGAGAGCCTCATATTGGGGTTTATAGGGTTTTTCGTCGTTTTGTACGCTTAGATGTTGTTTGATCGTTATTTGGTTATTTATTGATTGTTAGATATAATTCTAATTGTAGGTGGTTTGAACTTTGCTTGATCGCTCTATCGGAGGTTGGGAGCGAAATCATCTTTTACAAAGGTGAGAATAGTTAGGATTTAAAGTAACTTTAGAAAGCGAATAAGTAAAATGATTTATAGAATTGGAAACTAAGACTAAGATTCGAATCTAAGATTAGAGGAAAACGAGCTAGTGCCCATAGGATTAGGAGCTAGTTCTTTAAGTGAGAACTTAGGAGTTCTCGAGGGAAATATTTGAACCTTATAAGTTCTAAGTTAGATTCGTTTCGAAGCTTAGGATGGATCATTGGAAGTTAAAAGATCCAAACTTTTAGATAGAACGGTTAATAGAACCTCGGATTTTTATTGGAAGTTTAGAATCCTTGAAGGAATAGATTAATCGTTTAAGATAGGATTTACTTTTATTAATGTGGCGGAGTTCGATTTACATATCGTTCTTCCGAAAGTTACTATCTATTTACTTTATGCCCCTGTACTTTATGATTGTTTCAGCTACTTTAATATCCACACTTACGTTTATTTACTTTTGCAGGCATATGCATAACATCTCGCATCATTGAAAAAGAAAAGAAAGTGAGAAAGAAAAGAAGGGAGAATGTTGGACCCTACGGGGAATGTCCGCATCGCCTTCATAGAAAAAGAAAAGAAAGTGAGAAAGAAAAGAACGGAGAATGTTGGACCCTACGGGGAATGTCCGCATTGCCTTCAGAGAAAAAAGAAAATAAAGTGAGAAAGAAAAGAAGGTTGAATGTTGGATCCTACGGGATGTCCTCATTACTTTCTTCATTCATAAGGTTGAATGGGGATCCTACAAGATGTTCTCATTATCTTCATTCATGCATAAAGGGCGATTGCGAATCCTACGGGATGTCCTCATTACCTTCATGCATATTATTGTGGTTAAAATATCGAGATGTTATATTTATGTAAAGTTTATTTACTTTTCTTATTTATGTTATAACAAGTTTATGGATGAGAATTAGACTACGTGTGCTAAGTAATATCATCCTTTGGAGATCATAGAATGGAATTACCTAGAGTTTTGAGAACTTTAAGATTGATTGTGTCAGGTAAATTGGACACAAATCGGAATACGGGTTTGAGGTCTAACTTTACTTTTTATTCTTATTATTCTCACTGAGCTTAAGTTGTTAGCTCATGATATTACAAAAATTTCAGGTAATGCCCTGACTAGAGGTCGTGGGAAAGGAGATGGTGCTGCATGATCGAGGGATGATGATCTCGAGATGGACTAGGTGTTATGTAAAAGTCCATGGACTGAGTTTGTGAATTTTACCCATTGTGGGATTTGTACAATTGTATATAGCTCTTAAGAGCTTTTGTCTTTACTTTTATAATTATAAATCATTTTGAACTCCTGGATAGGAACTTAATCTTCCTTGTGTATTTTAGATTTTGAAATTAAGATGTAAACAGGTTTTGGCTAGCCAATTTTCAAACATAACCACGCCATTTTTCTTAAAATATAAAGACTTCCGCTGTGTTTTCTAATTTAAATTATTTAAAAGTGACGGGTCGTCACATTTAATCTCTCATTATATATCATTTTCAAACGAAGAAGATGAGACTGTTATAGGTCATGTATTTTGAGGTCTTACGTCTTTAATCATCTATCACCACAACATGTTGCACAGGTCATCTATCTTTGTCCTTTTATGAAGAAACTCTTGTCCTCAATTTCGTAGTTTATCGTTTTTACACTTATAAGTTTTGTCCATTTTCTAAACTACATTTTATTTATAGCCTACAATGCATGTGTTCCAATACCAAGTAGATTACAAATTCTCCCCTTAAATTTGTTTATAATTAGAGTTTAAAATTATTTTGATTTTGAAGTGAATACAGAATGATGGAGAAAACTCCTTGGGAGGGGAGGGGAACTCGGCTCAAATTTTCATGTATTGTAATTGAAGGGGATAGGTTGAATTTTAGTTTCAAACTTTTCGTAATGATATTTTAATTTGAGGCAATTACTCAAATAACATATTTTTAAATATTATTACTTAAACGTCGACACTTTTCAAAAATTACTTAAATAACATAATTAGAATTCTATAAATTTATTGAATTATAGTTTAATAAATTTATTAAACTGAAAAAAAAACTAATAAATTCATTGAAAATAAATTATTGAATCCAAACTTTAAAAAGAAGAAAACAAACAAATTTAGTAAAAATACCGATTAATAATAATTTAATAAATTTATTAAAATATAATTATGCTATTTGAGTAATTTTTAAAAAGTTATGATATTTTAATAATTAGTTGCTAAGGAGACAACTTTAGTTGGCTAAATAGCGACACAATTCGTCGTTAATATATGGTCAAAATGTGAGTCGCTATTCTGGCGGAAAGCTTCGCGCCATTTCTTGAGACAAAACATTAACGATGGACTTTCTTGAGACAAAACATTAACGATGGACTTTTTTAAGACGCTAAATAGCGACGAAATATATCGCTAAACCCATGTTCACCATCAATCTTAGCGCTGTAGGATTTGATGACGCTATTTAGCGATTGTTTGTGTCACTAAAGTCAAAGTTAATAGTAACGATGCATTACGTCGCTAAACTAGTGTACCACCTATTATGTCTCTAAATTTAGGTCGTTATTTACAGTTTTTCTTATAATGGTATGTAGATTTATGTTATTTGAAATAAATTCTTATTTTAATTTCATAACTATCAATGTTTATTATGACTCTTACACACTGAAGGGATGGTTATCAATCAATCAAAAAACTTGTAATATTTTTAAAAATTATATGTTATAAAAATATTTATACATATAGTAAAATTTGAGCGGATGAAACAATGATAAGCATAGAATCACATTGTTTTACTGAACCCATATTTTAACTGATTCATGTAGTTTTCAATGATAATCACTGAACTCATATGAAACACCATGAAATATTGACTTTTACATTTAAAAAATATAATATTCACTACTAATATATATTGTGTATAATATGTATTGTACATAATATGATATATTTTTATGAACAGTGTGACGCAAAACATGAAAAATATAGTGACAAAATTTTTATATACAATAATGGATCAACCTTCTTGTTTGAGAAAATAACAAAAATTAAAATGCAATACTATATTCCAACTAATTAAGATAGCCGATCATCAAACGATGGATGAGTTCGTTTTATATTCTTGATCCAAATCTTTCGAAAAAAAAATTATGATTGAAGTTGATAAGGAATTGGTGTTAGATATTTCCAAATTGATCCTATATTACACATGTTATTTTTTTTTTCCACCTTTTTTATTTCTACCGTGTATGGTAGCAGGGTCGGTCCTAAGAAAATAAGTGTCTGGTATGAAAAATATTTTTGGATCCTATATCATATAATTTTAATATAACAAAATTATAAAAATACAAAACAAAAAATTATGAACTTTTAATAAAAATTGCTACAGTCTTTTGACTAAGTCTTAATGGGTTTTGGCAACCGATGTGAATTGTAGCAATTTTTTTTTAATTCAATGTAAAATCAGACTCAAAATTGGGCCCAAAAAATTGGGGACCGGGGGCGGTCGCACTTCTCGTACAGTGTCACGACCGCCCCTGCATGGTAGGGATATTTTTTGGAAGTTTACATTGCTTTCTCCCTGTTATAAAGTGGAGAGTTATGGATGACACCAAATCCTAACTCCATTGCTTTAATTTCTTCTTAAATCAAGTAACTCCATATTGAATTTGTAGGGAGTTTTATATTTTGTAAATTCCTATAAATAGCTATCTTTGAGAATGGAATACAACACCAACGAAAGCTTCTAAAGCATCTCTTACTCTCTATCTCTCTCTTTATTTACTTTGTGCCTAAATCTCTTTTAAGGTACATTTTCTTCTTTAGTATTTCTGTAACGACCCGATTTTTCGTAAAATCCATTAAAACAAATGCGCAGCGAAAAAACTAGATTTTATAGAAAAACGGCATGGGTCTGTTTAAAATTCGGATAAACCAAAACCTGTTTACAACCCAATTTTCCAGAAAAGCAGTAAACCAGAAATTCATATTCCATAATGTGATGAAAATACTAAAGGAAGTTTAAAGTTCGAAAAACAGATACAAATTATACAAATGCTCCATCGAGCTCAAAATGAACATAATAAAATAATGAAAAGTTCAAGAGCATTCAAGAATGCTTCACCCAAAACCACAAACATTCTTGTCCATTCATCGTCCTGATAGGTCACGCGGCGCCACCTCCTCTACCACGTCCTCTACCACGAGTCTTACCTGAAAAAAATGTAATTGTAGCAACATTAGCATAAAAATGCTAGTGAGAGTAAAATGAAAGCAAGTAATCCTATGAACAACATTCCATGTCAGAAATCGTGTCCAAAGGCCTAGATTTCACTTTTACTACCCATTCCACATTCCAAAGTCCACATATAATCAACATACATAATAAACTTTCTCAACTTCGTGGCTCAACGAATTTTATGAGTCATGTATTTCCTCGAAATCATTCTATCATCATAAAAAAAAACTCATACCAAGATACAAGTAAAAGAATGTGATATACTAAGTGCTAAAAAAAAACGTCGCAACCACACACGCTCAAATCTTCGAGTGCCACCCGTATCACCGCATGTGTAGTACTATAATAATGATAACAATAATAACGCATCCATACACGCTCAAATCTTCGAATGCCAACCTCACCACAGCGTGTATAGTGCTATAAAGTATAATGCATTTACACGCTCATTTCGTAGAGTGCCCACCTTACCACAACGTATCATAATACCGTATGGACCGAAGTGGACATACCACGTGCCATACCACAAATCATCGCACCATGATACCGTATGGAGCGTATCAACATACTATCATGTGCCATATCACATAACCTCGCACCATGATACCGTATGGAGCGTATCACATACTATCATGTGCCATATCACATAACCTCGCACCATGATACCGTATGGAGCGTATCACATACTATCATGTGCCATATCACATAACCTCGCACCATGATACTGTATGGAGCGTATCAACATACTATCATGTGCCGTATCACATATCCCGTATAGAATTCATCAAGCTCCCTAGTAAGTTAGATAAAGTTCCACTAAACTATTAAAGAACATAAACCGCTTGAATTACACGAGTCAATACTCAAGTGTAATTTCTAAGCCACTTTGACTCCCAAATCACTTAAAGTTCCTTAGTCATTCACTTTCATCTAAAGTCTCCAAATCATCTTATAAAACTTTCAAACCGCTCATGTTTCCTCTTTTACTTCCAAAACCATAAAGACACCAAAAATCACTCCACTCACATCCGAGTCAAGTCTCCAATCAAGTATAACTTCCGGAAGTTAGTTCACCTCTTAACCTCGATAAACAATAACGTAATGAAACATAATTCATAAAATTACTAACTTCCATTTTAAACTCACCTTAGATGTGAAATCCAAGCTTCCCACGTGCCGGAGTCAAAGTCTCGTAACCGATCACAAACCTACATATCAATTACACCTAACCATCAATAATCAATTGAAAACCGATCAAACGGCAAGTAAACACATAAAACGATGAAAACCCGGGATTTAAGCCCTAAGGGACCCACGGCCCAACAAGGAAGAGAGGGTTCGGGTTCGGTTTTCCATCTTTTATGCACTTTTAGAGATGATTTGGGTTAATTTAAGGCACTTTGAAAGTCGAGATATCAATGGGTCACGATATTTTAGGGTTTTACATAAAAATCGATTTCCGAAAAATTAAGTAAAACGTAAAATCATAGCAAACTAAACACCCTAATCTTGGTCAAGTGAGAGAAATTAACACAGGACGGGTTTTCAACTCAATCTTCATTTTAGGGTTTAGGGAAGTTTCTAAAACTTGCTAAAACGACTTCCTCGATTGAAATCTTCAAGCTTCGGTGTGTGAATTTGAAGATTTCAACTCAAAACCTCCATTAAAACACTATTCACATCAAAATTTAGAAACTTTGTCATACCTTAAGGCCTCGAGAAAACAAGCGAAAACCTTGATTGCTAGGTTAGAATCGATCCTCGGGATGAGAGCTTTTCAACGGACACAAGATTACGACGATCCATCGAGCAACGGAGAAAAGCCAAGAAGAGAGGGAGAAGGGGAGGGGGCTACGGCTCAATGAAGGGGAAGAGAAAAGATGAAATGAAAAATATTTGACTTTGATTGACTATTTAAAGATGAGAATGATGAATAGTGAAATTTTAAGAAATTGGAAAATGACGTCTACGTCCCTTTTGAATGATTTGATTAAAAAAATACGAAACCCGAGGGTCTTAAAATAATCTAAAGGTGATTAATAATTATTAATTGGCTCGTTAATAATTATTAATGTCACCGAAACTAATTTTAAGTCATAAAAGGATTGAAAAGACTTTTGAATGAAAATAACTATTAAAATCGAAATTACTAAGTTTAAACTAAACTTAAATACTTATTTAAAATAAAAATAAAAAATTTACCTCCAAAAGTAACGGGACGTTACAATTTCTTTAGTTTTAGAACACGTTATTAGCACGAGTCTCTACCATATATTTTACTAAAGTGTTTTTCCACTTTTACTTCGATTTTATTAAAGGTAATTACTCGATGCATGTTAAATTATTGGTAAATTAATTTAGTTATGTAATTCTTACAAAGTGGCCGGTTTATATTTCTTTTATGAAATAATTTTTTTTATTTCCAGTTACCAGCTTAATTAGTTTTACTATATTATGAATAATAATTTTACTTATAAAATAATTTTTGTTATTTTACTCATTTAAAACTTGTATTTATGAGTTGATTTAAATTATTACTATTATTCACCCATATTGTTTAAATTTTACTTTTAATAAAGTAGGTATTAAATACCTAATCATGCATTGTTTTAAATATGTCTTATATGATAATTTATCTATCACGTATTTGAAATTTTATTTTTAATTAATACTATCATTAACCTATACTTAATTTAATTCAATTAAAATAAATAATTAAATACATTCTCTTATATACTTTACATAGTTTATCATCTAACATTAATATATCCTTTAATTCATTTATATGTCAATTCTAATAAAATTATAGTTGCATTTTCTATAATAGTATTATTTAATTTCTAATAGAAATATTCTTTTAATAGTTTTTTCAAATGGCCAATCTCACAAAATTAGAGTTCGTAGCTGTTGATATCACTGGGAAAAATTATTTATCATGGATTCTAGATGCGGAGATTCATTTGGATGCCATGGATCTTGGAAATACAATTAAAGAAGGAAATACAACATCCAATCAGCACAAGGCAAAAGCCTTGATTTTTCTGCGACATCACCTACATGAGGGATTAAAGGTTGAATACCTTACTGTAAAAGATCCCTTAATTTTATGGCAAAGTTTGAAAGAAAGATATGTCCATCAGAAAACTGTTATCCTCCCAAAAGCTCGTTATGAATGGATGCATCTTAGAATGCAAGATTTTAAATTAGTAAGTGATTATAATTCCGCACTATTTAAAATTACTTCAAAATTGAAGTTATATGGAGAAAATATTACTGATGAGGATATGTTAGAGAAAACATTCTCAACTTTTCATGCCTCTAATATGCTCCTACAGCAACAATATCGAGAGAGGGGATTTAAGAAATATTCTAAGTTAATCTCATGCCTCCTTGTGGCAGAATTGAATAATGAGCTTTTGTTGAAAAATCATGAATCTCGACAAACTGGTTCAACATCATTCCCTGAAGTGAATGCTGTGATATCTAATAATAAAGGCCGAGATCGTTTTTGTGATCGTAGTCGTGGTCGTAGTAGAGGGAGAAATAATTTCTCTTATCGTGGTGGTTATAATGTTCATCCTTCCAATTTTAAGAAAACCACACATAAGGAAGGAAAAGGAAAAGCTCCACAAAATAAGACTTCTCAAAATAGAGAAAGTCAATGCTTTAGATGTGGCATGAAAGGCCACTGGGCTCGTACCTGTCGTACGTCTAAGCATTTAGTTGACCTTTATCAGGTCTCACTAAATGAAAAGGGGAAAGCTGTGGAAGCAAACTTTGCATATCAAGATGATGATTCATTTGATCCCCTTGACATAACACATTTGGATGTTGGTGATTTTCTTGAATATCCTGATGAAAGGATTAATAGTGTTGGAGAAGAAGGCAACACATCAACTGCTCATGAGAATGCTTAACAAATATTTTTTTATTGTCTTTATATGTTTTTAATCTTTATTGCATAATAATGTGTTTATTTTTTTTCACAATAAAGACTTATAGTAATAATATTTTCTTTATGAAGAAACATGAGCAGTTCTTGTATTATGGTTGATTCCAAGATCGATATTGAAGATATATGCTTAGCAGATAGTGCAACAACACATACCATTCTTAAAAGCAGGAAATATTTTATGAATTTGACAATGCTGGAAGCAAATGTCAATACAATATCCAGTTCTGCAAACCTAATTGAAGGTTATGGAAAGGCTCTTTTGATATTGCCTAATGGAACAAAATTTACGATAAATGATGCATTGTTCTCAAGTAAATCAAAAAGAAATTTACTGAGTTTTAAAGATATACGTAGTAATGGGTATCATATTGAGACTATAAATGAAAATAATATAGAATATCTCTATATTACATCTATTGTCTCCAATGCAAAACGTATATTGGAAAAATTACCTGCTTTTTCCTCTGGTTTGTACTATGCATATATTCGTCCAATTGAGACATATGCAATGGTGAACCTGAAGTTCACTAATCCAGACATGTTTAGTGTTTGGCATGATCGACTAGGTCATCCTGGATCGATAATGATGAGAAAAATAATTGAGAATTCACATGGGCATCCATTGACAAACCAAAAGATTTTTCAATCTAATGAGTTCTCATGTGTGGCTTGCTCTCAAGGAAAATTAATAATAAGGCCATCACCAGTTAAAGTTGTGAGTGAATCTCGAACATTTTTAGAACAAATTTATGGTGATATATGTGGGCCTATAAATCCCCCAAGTGGACCATTTAGATATTTTATGGTTTTAATTGATGCGTCCACTAGATGGTCACATGTTTGTTTATTATCATCTCGAAATCTTACCTTTGCAAGATTATTGGCTCAAATAATTAAATTAAGAGCTCAATTTCCTGATTATGCATTCAAGAAAATTCGTCTTGATAATGCTGGCGAATTTACATCTGAGGCATTTAATAATTATTGTTTATCTATTGGGATAACTATTGAGCATCATGTAGCTCACGTTCATACACAAAATGGTTTAGCCGAATCATTTATTAAACGCCTCCAATTGATTGCTAGACCATTGCTTATGAGAGCAAAGCTCCCTATATCTGTATGGGGTCATGCTATTTTACATGCTGCTACAATAGCACGCATTAGACCAACATCTTATCAAAAATTCTCACCATTCCAATTGGTTTATGGCCAGAAGCCAAATATTTCCCATTTAAGAATTTTTGGGTGTGCAGTATATGTTCCAATTGCTCCACCACAACGTACTAAAATGGGTCCTCAAAAGAGGTTGGGAATATATATTGGGTATGAATCCCCTTCAATTATCAAATATCTTGAACCCTTAACAGGTGATTTATTTACTGCATGATTTGCTGATTGTCACTTTGATGAGACAAATTTTCCAACATTAGGGAGAGAAATTAAGAAGTTGGAAAAAGAAATAACATGGAATGCATCATTATTGTCTCATTTAGATCCTCGTTCAGATCAATCTGAACAGGAAGTGCAGAAAATTATTCATTTACAAAATATAGCAAATCAGCTGCCAGATACATTTATAGATGCAAAGAAAGTGACAAAATCACATATACCAGCTGTAAATGTTCCATCAAGGATTGATATCCCAAAGGGGCAAATTGTGAATGTTACAGCTAGTGAGTCTAAGTCCCGCCTGAAGCGTGGAAGGCCAATAGGTTCCAAAGATAAAAATCCTCAAAAAAGAAAAGGATTTGATAATCAAAATGACTCAATTGTTGAAGTAGAGGTTCCTGAAGTAACCTTGGACATAAATAGTCCTAAAGATCTAGATAATGATCAAACACCCGAGAATGGTGAAATTTCAATTAATTATGTCACAACGGGGAAACGATGGAATAGAATAGATACAATTATAGACAATATTTTTATCTATAATGTTGTTCTAGATATTACCTCAGAAAGTGAGGATTGTGAACCAAAATCTGTTAAACAATGTCGACATAGAAAAGATTGGCCTAAGTGGAAAGAAGCAATTCAAATAGAACTAGACTCACTTTCAAAACGTGAAGTCTTTGGACCAATTGCCCAAACACCTAAAGGTGTTAAACCAATTGGTTATAAATGGGTATTTGTGCGAAAAAGAAATGAAAATAATGAGGTCACAAGATATAAAGCACGTTTTGTAGCACAAGGTTTTACACAAAGACCTGGTATTGATTATGAAGAAACATATTCCTCTGTGGTGGATGCTATTACACTGAGATATCTTATAAGCCTAGCTGTGTATGAAAGACTTGTCATGCATCTAATGGATGTAGTCACAACGTATTTATATGGCTCTCTTGATAATGATATCTATATGAAAATCCCTGAAGGATTTAAGATGCCAGAAGCATATAATTCAACTTCTCGAGAAGTATATTCAATTAAATTGCAAAGATCCTTATATGGACTAAAACAATCCGGACGAATGTGGTATAATCGTCTAAGTGAATATTTGTTGAAAGAAGGCTATAAAAATAGTCGTATTAGTCCATGTGTATTTATAAAGAAATCACAATCAGGATTTGTCATTATTGTTGTATATGTTGATGATTTAAATATTATTGGAACTCCTGAAGAGCTTCCAATGGCAATAAATTATCTTAAAAAAGAATTTGAGATGAAAGATCTCGGAAGAACAAAGTTTTGCCTTGGTTTGCAAATTGAGCATTTACCAAATGGAATTTTTATTCATCAATCAACTTATACAGAAAAGATATTGAAAAGATTTTACATGGATAAAACACATCCATTGAGCACTCCAATGGTAGTGCGTTCACTTGATGTGAAAAAAGATATTTTTAGACCTCGAGAAGATAATGAAGAAATTCTTAGTCCTGAAGTACCATATCTTAGTGCAATAGGTGCACTTATGTATCTTGCTAATAATACATGACCAGATATAACATTTTCAGTAAACTTGTTAGCTAGATATAGTTCTTCTCCGACGAGAAGACATTGGAATGGAATTAAACATATATTTCGTTATCTTCGAGGAACAATTGACATGGGTTTATTTTATTCTAACAAATTTATGTTAGATTTAGTTGGTTATGCAGATGCAGGTTATTTATCTGATCCACATAGAGCTAGATCTCAAACAGATTATTTATTCACATGTGGAGGAACTTCTATATCATGGCGATCTGTGAGACAGACTATGACAGCCACCTCTTCAAATCATGCTGAAATTGTTGCACTTCATGAAGCAAGTCGAGAATGTGTATGGCTAAGATCAGTGACTCAACACATTCGTGAGACATGTGGTTTATCCTCAAATAAAGAAATTCCAACAACATTATTTGAGGATAATACTGCATGTATAGCACAAATAAAAGAGGGATATATTAAAGGAGACAGGACGAAGCATATTTCACCAAAAATCTTTTTCACACATGATCTTGAAAGATATGGTGATATAAATGTCCAGCAAATCAGTTCCAAAGATAACCTGGCTAATCTATTAACAAAGGCATTACCTACAACATTTGAAAAGTTGGTGCAGAGTATAAGAATGCGGCGGCTTAGAGACCTCAAGTGATGTTCCCATGAGGGGGAGTAAATATTATACTGCACTCTTTTTTCCTTGACTATGGTTTTGTCCCATTGGGTTTTCCAAACAAGGTTTTTAACGAGGCAGTTCTTACTATAAGAATCATGTACTCTTTTTCCTTCACTGGGTATTTTTTTCCCACAGGGTTTTTTCCTAGTAAGGTTTTAACGAGGCATATTCTTATGTGTGGTGTCATCCAAGGAGGAGTGTTATAAAGTGGAGAGTTATTGATGACACCAAATCCTAACTCCATTGCTTTAATTTCTTCTTAAATCAAGTAACTCCATATTGAATTTGTAGGGAGTTTTATATTTTGTAAATTCCTATAAATAGCTATCTTTGAGAATGGAATACAACACCAACAAAAGCTTCTAAAGCATCTCTTACTCTCTATCTCTCTTTATTTACTTTGTGCCTAAATCTCTTTTAAGGTACATTTTCTTCTTTCGTATTTCTTTAGTTTTATAACACTCCCTAGAATGTACCAACCAACATTTTTATTAAAAATGTATATATTGTTAATATTATGTAACGTCCCGTTACTTTTAGAGGTAAATTTTTTTATTTATTTATTAAAGCTTTTAAAGTTTAGTTTTAATTCAGTAACTTCGATTTTAGTAGCTATTTTTCGTCCGAATTTGTTTTTAATCGTTTTAATACTTTAAATATGTTTCGGTGACATTAATAATTATTAACGGGCCAATTAATAATTATTAATCACCTTTAGATTTATTTACGAGCTTTGGGTTTCGTTTTTAAAGTAAAAGTAAAAGAGGGACGTAGGCGTCATTTCTCAAATTGTTAAATATCTAAACACTATTCCTCCTTCTCTTTAAATAAGCCAAAATTAGACAAAATATGAAATTTTCTTCTCATTTTTCATCCCAAACCCGTAGCTTAGAGAGAAAAAAAAGAGAAGAGAAAGAAATCGTCGCCCCGGCTTCGTTTCTCGTCCGTTTTACGTGATTTCGGATGCGTTGGAAAGCTCTCGCCGAGACCTTTCTACCCATCCTAACAATCGAGGTTTTCGCTCGTTTTCTCGAGGCTTAAAGGTATGTTAAAGTTTCTTAATTTTGATGTGAATAGTGTTTTAATGGTGGATTTGAGTTGTAATCTTCGAATTCGTTCACCGAAGCTTGAGGGTTTCATTCGGGGAAGTCTTTATAGTCAATTTTAGAAACTTTCCCTAAACCCTAAAACCGAGTTTGAGCCGGAAACCCGTTCCTTGTGGTTTTCCTTCTTTTGGCTTGATTTAGGATGTTTAGTTTATTATGTTTTTGCTATTTTCTAATTGTTTCGGAAATGGTTTAATGCTCAAAACTCTAATTTGTGAATACCCATTGAGGTTACCAATCTCCAAAGTACCCGAAACCAAACCAAAATGTCTTTAAAGTGCTTAAAATCCGGAAAACAAATTCCTTTTCTACCTTTCCCTTGGGCCGTGGGCCTCTTGGCTTAAGTTCCAGGTTGTTTTGTCTTTTATTTTAGTATCATGATGATCGTTCTTCGATTCGGTTAATTAATATACTTTTGGTGTATTTAATTATAGGTTTCGTGCATCGTTCGTGATTTTTGGTCAACCGGTGTTTCGGAGTTGACTTCGTTTACAAGGTGAGTTTAAAATGAAAGTTAGTTGTTTTATGAATTAAGTTTCGTTATGTTATTGTTTATCGAAGTTAAGCGGGATTTAGCTTCTTAGAATTTAAGTTTGGTTAGAAACTTTAATTCGGAAGTTAGTGGAGGAATTTTGGAACTATAATTAGTTCGATGAAAAGGAAACATCGGAGTGGTTTGAAAGTGTTACAAAGTGAATTGGAGATGATAGAGGAAAGTGGAATGAGAGTTACTTGAGTGGTTGAAAGTTAAAGTAGCTCAAGAGATACACTTGAGTGTTAACTCGTGTAATCTAGATAGTTAGGCTTCGTAATAGCTTAGTAGGATTCTTTGAGATTAACTAACTTTTAGGAAGCTTAGCAGTTTGTGATATGGTAATACCATACGGGCTTAGTATGCGATATTTATCCATATGGTATACCCGGTACGATGGTTGTGATATGGTAATACCGTACGGGCTTAGTATGCGATATTTATCCATATGGTATACCCGGTACGATGGTTGTGATATGGTAATACCGTACGGGCTTAGTATGCGATATTTATCCATATGGTATACCCGGTACGATGGTTGTGATATGGTAATACCGCACGGGCTTAGTATGCGACATTTATCCATATGGTATACCCTGCGATGGTTGTGATATGGTAATACCGCACGGGCTTAGTATGTGATATTTATCCATATGGTATACCCAATACGATGAAACCTGGTTTGGTAATAATGAATGCTAATGTTACAATTACATATACTCCGGTACTTTTACTTTAAGTCTTTATTTCTATCTCTTGGTTTTGAATGACGTGTACGGGTGGTATTCTACTATCGATTGATTGTATGGAAATTAGAAGTGTGGATATGGGTAGTTGTGAGCATTATAGGCCTTTGGACACGATTTCGGTTATGAGATATTGTTCATAGGATTTCTTGCTTTCGTTTTACTCTCACTAGCATGTTATGTTAATGGTGCTACACTTACAATTTTCAGGTAAACCTCGAGTTAAGAAGCGTGGTAGAGGAGGTGGAGCCGCGTGACTGATCGAGATGGTGTATGGACAATACTAAGAACTCATTTTGGTTTAGCATTCATTGAAATGCTTGTAAATTATTCCATCTTTACATACTTGTGTCTTTTTTAGCCCGAAAGGGTATTTGTGTAAAATATGTCTATGTTTTATGGTCTAAATGTCTTTTGTAATGCGAAATTCCCGATTTATCGCTTTTTCTGGAAATTTGGGTTGTAAACAGGTTTTGGTTATTCGATTTTTAAATGAACCCACGCCGTTTTTCTTTAAAAATCGAGTCTTCCGCTGTGCATTTGAATTTAAAGAATTTAACGGAAAGCGGGTCGTTACAGTTGGTATCAGAGCCTCTTTGGTTCTGAAGACCACATGCATCGCATGTTTTTCATATTTTAATATTGTCCAAACATCGCTCGAAGTCACCGGCGCCAGGTATCCTTAGAACGCACTCTTTTGATTAGTTTGTGTGTACTTTTGCTTTTACTTTCCTGGTAACTCATGTGAGGATTTTCTGATGTGATTTCAGTATGCCCCGAGGACAGTTGCACCGAGGAGAGGTAGGAGTAGGGTACCGACTGTAGTACGAGGCAGAGGCCGTACTAGAGCAATTACACCACCACCTGAGTATCAGGAGGATGAGCCTCCAGTAGATTAGCCACCTAGTCATGGTCGCAGTGTTACCATTTCTGAGGAGTATTTTAGAGATCTATTACGAGGTGGTGGGGGACATACTAATCAGGCTATACCACCTGTTAGAGCACCTGCTCCAGTGGTAGATCAGTCTGGTGTTACTGATGCTGCGAAAACTCTGAAGGAGTATGTCAGGTATAACACTCCTGAGTTTGATGGTACATCCACTGATCCGGCTGATGCGGAGAGATGGATTACCAGGATTGATAGGGTACTTGGGTTTATTAAGTGCCCAGATCAGCTGAAGGTTCATTGTGGGACCTATTCATTGGTTGATGATGCACTTTATTGGTGGAATGGTATATCTCATACTCTCAGTCCTGATTGACCGGTTAGTTGGGAGATGTTTAGGGAGAATTTTTTTGAGAAATACTATCCCGAGGATACACGTGACCAGTTAGAGATTCAGTTTCTTACCCTTAGACAGGGTGATATGTTTGTGGTGGAGTATGAGAGAGAGTTTGACAGGTTGTCAAAGTTTGCCACCAGACATGTTATCGATCTTGAGAGTAAGAGGAGACGGTTTATAGTAGGTTTGAGGGCTGAGTTACGAGGCCAGGTACGAGCCTTGCAACCTACTACCTTCGCTGATGCTTTGAATGCCGCTTTGGCATTAGATATTGGGGATGCTGAGAAGAAGGCTTTTGAGATTGCTGCACAGGCTTCTTCTCATAAGAGGAAGGCTGGGGACGACCTCTCTGGTCGAGGGACACAGCCATCGAGACAGGCTCCTGGTGAGGGCAGAGGACAGACGGGACCTCAGTTTCACACAGGTCAGTCTAGTGCTCTTGCTCCTCCCTTACCCTACTGTCCTTTTTGCACCGAGTACCACCTGGGTCCGTGTAAGGTGGTGAGATGCTTTTAGTGTGGACAGATTGGACATGTGAAACGTTTCTGCCCTAGTTTGCATACAGTACGGTATAATGGAGGTCAGGGTCAGAGTTCAGGTCAGGGTCAGGGCCGAGGACAGACTCAGGGCCGAGGACAGACTCAGGGGCGAGGTCAGACTGTTGGTAGGGGCCAGGTTAGGCCTATTCAGTAGCAGAGAGCACCACTGGCAGTTCAGGCACAGCCTCAGACACGATAGCAAGCCCGTGTCTTTGCCACCACTCGAGAGGATGCCAAGGCATCTGGTACGGTTGTGACAGGTACTTTGTCCGTTTTAGGGCACTCTACCTTTGCACTATTCGATTCTGGGGCTAGTCACTCATTTATTTCTGCTGAGTTTGTCAAGTCTGCTGCCTTACAGTCTGAGCCATTAGGGCATGAGTTGCATGTCACTACTCCGCTCGGGAAATCTGTTGTTGTGGATAGAGTCATTTATACTGATGATTTATGTATTATGGGTTGCTTTCTGCATGCTATGTTGATTATGATGCCAATGACTGACTTTGATATTATTTTGGGTATGGATTGGCTACCAGCCAACCACGCCATTATCGGTTGTCGTGAGAAAGTGGTAGACTTTATTGGTCCATGTGGGACTAGTTTACGGTTTTATGGGATCCGAGGTAGGGTGACACCTATGGTTATCTCGGTGATCCAGGCTAGAGCATTTTTGCTTGATGGTGCTTAGGGTTATTTAGCTAGTGTAGTCGACACATCTGTTAGTGTGACCACCCTAGTTTCTGTACCCGTTGTGAGGGATTTCATTGATGTCTTCCCTGATGAGTTACCTGGTTTGCCACCAGGTGAGGGAGTTAGACTTCCAGGATAGAGGTGATACCTGGGGCTGCTCCATTGTCCAAAGCACCTTATCGTATGGCACCAGTTGAACTCGAGAGAGTTAAAAAGTCGATTCTGGGAACTTTTAGATTTGGGGTTTATACGCCCAAGTGTGTCACCGTGGGGAGCTCCGATATTGTTTGTAAGGAAGAAAGATGGCTCTATGAGATTATGCATTGACTATAGAGAGCTTAACCGGGTCACAATGAAGAACAAGTATCCTTTGCCCAGGATAAATGACTTGTTTGATCAGCTGAAGGGGGCCACTGTCTTTTCGAAGATAGATCTTCGATCAGGGTATCATCAGTTGAGGATTAGGGATGCTGATATTCCTAAGACTGCGTTCAGGACACGATATGGTCATTATGAGTTTGTTGTCATGTCTTTCGGCTTGACTAACGCTCCTGCATCCTTTATGGACCTGATGCATACAGTGTTCAAGAGATTTATTGACACTTTTGTGATAGTGTTTATTGATGATATTCTTGTGTATTCGAGGACTGAGGAGTTACATGCTATCCATTTAGAGAAAGTATTATCGACTTTGAGGGCTCAAAAGTTGTATGCAAAGTTCTCTAAATGTGAATTCGGTTGAAGGAAGTGAATTTCCTTGAGCATGTAGTATCTAGTAGGGGGGATTTTTGTGGATCCTTCTAAGGTGGAAGTCGTTAGTAGTTGGCCACGACCAGACTAATGTGGCTGAAATACGGAGTTTTCTTGGACTTGCCTTGGGTATTATAGGCGATTTGTGCAAGATTTTTCCAAGATTGCATCTTCTTTGACTCATTTGACAAAAAAGGGGTTGAGTTTGTGTGGAATGATGAGTGTGAAGATAGCTTTGAGGAGCTTAAGAGGCGACTTGTATCGGCCCCGCTTTTAGTATCACCTGATGAGTCCGGTGGTTTGACAAGTATATCGATGCATCCAAGAAGGGTCCGGGGATGTGTATTGATGCAACATGGGAAGGTAATAGCTTATGCTTCTAGGCGATTAAAGGAGCATGAGAAAAAGTACCCGACTCATGATTTGGAGCTAGCAGCGGTGGTACATGCATTGAAAATTTGGAGACATTACTTGTATGGTGAGAAGATTCTGATTTTCACCGATCACAAGAGTCTCAAGTACTTTTTCACACAGAAATAGCTCAATATGAGACAAAGGAGATGGTTGGAACTTGTGAAGGATTATGATTGTGACATCCAATATCATCCGGGAAAGGCCAATGTAGTTGCCGATGCACTTAGTCGAAAGTCATCACATTTGTCTTCTTTGAGTACTATTCCTTTGAGACTTAGATGGGAGATGGAAAGAGCTGAGATAGCCATTCTTTCAGCTGAGACTACAGTGAGCTTGGCAAGTTTGACGGTTGGCCCTACTTTGAGACAGAGGATGATAGAGGTACAGAGGGGTGAGAAACACTTGGCTGAAGGTTTTCGTGAGGTAGAATCCGATTTACCTATAATGCGCTGTTGTATCGTAGGAGGCTATGTGTGCCTTTAGAATCGACTTACAGGAAAGTGCTGTTAGAGGAGGCTCACAGTTCTATCTTTTCTGTACATCCAGGTAGTACTAAGATGTACATGGACCTGAGACAACATTACTAGTGGCCTGGCATGAAGCATGAAGTTGCTGACTTTATTAGTAAGTGTTTAGTTTGTCAGCAAGTAAAGGCATTGAGGAAGAGTCCACCTGGTTATCTTAACCCTTTGAGCGTGCCTGAGTGGAAGTGGGAAGAAATATCGATGGATTTTATCAGTGGCTTACCGAGGACAGCGAAGGGTTATGACACCATTTGGGTGATAGTGGACAGGATGACAAAGAGTGCACATTTCATACCAGGGAAGATAACCTACCCTGTTGAGACATGGGCACAGTTATACTTGAGAGAGATTGTCAGACTTCATGGAGTGCCAGTCAGGATTGTTTCAGACCAAGACACTCGTTTTGTTTCGAAATTCTGGCAGAGCCTGCATACTACTATGGGAACTGGCTTGGATTTCAGTACTGCTTTTCATCCTCAGACAGATGGTCAGACCGAGAGGGTTAACCAGATTCTGGAGGATATGCTGAGAGCTTGTACTTTGGATTTCGGTGGTAGTTGGGATACTCAATTATATCTTGTTGAGTTTTCTTATAACAACAGTTATCAGGCTACTATCGAAATGGCACCTTTTGAGGCACTTTATGGTAGAAAGTGCAGATCACCGGCTCATTGGGATGAAGTTGGTGAGAGGAAACTTCTGGGACCGGAATTAGTACAGTTGACTAGTGATTCCATTGCTCTTATCAGAGAGAGGATGAGAGTGGCTCAGAGTAGACAGAAGAGTTACGCTGATGAGAGGCGTAGTGCACTTGAGTTTGAGGTTGGTGACCACGTATTCTTGAAGGTGGCACCCATGAAAGGGGTGATGAGGTTTGGGAGGAAGGGCAAGTTGAGTCCTAGGTTTATAGGCCCCTTTGAGATCCTGGATAGGGTTGGGTTTGTAGCTTATCGATTGGCTTTGCCACCGGCCTTGTCAGCAGTTCATGATGTGTTCCATGTGTCCATGCTCAGGAAGTATGTGGCTGACGCTTCGCATATTATCGATTATGAACCTGTTACTTTGGATGCTAGTCTATCCTATGAAGAAGTACCAGTTGAGATCCTAGCCAGAGAACAGAAGGTGCTAAGGAACAAAACGATAGACTTGGTTAAAGTTCTGTGGAAGAACCAAGTATCATCAGAGGCTACGTGGGAACATGATGATGAGATGCGAGCGAAGCATCCTCATCTTTTCACTTAGGGGCCTACTTTTCGGGGATGAAAAGCTCTTTTAGGAGGGTAGTCTGTAACGTCCCGTTACTTTTAGAGGTAGATTTTTTATTTATTTATTAAAGCTTTTAAAGTTTAGTTTTAATTCAGTAACTTCGATTTTAGTAGCTATTTTTCGTCCGAATTTGTTTTTAATCGTTTTAATACTTTAAATATGTTTCGGTGACATTAATAATTATTAACGGGCCAATTAATAATTATTAATCACCTTTAGATTTATTTACGAGCTTTGGGTTTCGTTTTTAAAGTAAAAGTAAAAGAGGGACGTAGGCGTCATTTCCCAAATTGTTAAATATCTAAACACTATTCCTCCTTCTCTTTAAATAAGCCAAAATTAGACAAAATATGAAATTTTCTTCTCATTTTTCATCCCAAAACCGTAGCTTAGAGAGAGAAAAAAAAGAGGAGAGAAAGAAATCGTCGCCCCGGCTTCGTTTCTTGTCCGTTTTACGTGATTTCGGATGCTTTGGAAAGCTCTCGCCGAGACCTTTCTACCCATCCTAACAATCGAGGTTTTCGCTCGTTTTCTCGAGGCTTAAAGGTATGTTAAAGTTTCTTAATTTTGATGTGAATAGTGTTTTAATGGTGGATTTGAGTTGTAATCTTCGAATTCATTCGGGGAAGTCTTTATAGTCAATTTTAGAAACTTTCCCTAAACCCTAAAACCGAGTTTGAGCCGGAAACCCGTTCCTTGTGGTTTTCCTTCTTTTGGCTTGATTTAGGATGTTTAGTTTATTATGTTTTTGCTATTTTCTAATTGTTTCGGAAATGGTTTAATGCTCAAAACTCTAATTTGTGAATACCCATTGAGATTACCAATCTCCAAAGTACCCGAAACCAAACCAAAATGTCTTTAAAGTGCTTAAAATCCGGAAAACAAATTCCTTTTCTACCTTTCCCTTGGGCCATGGGCCTCTTGGCTTAAGTTCCGAGTTGTTTTGTTTTTTATTTTAGTATCGTGATGATCGTTCTTCGATTCGGTTAATTAATATACTTTAGGTGTATTTAATTATAGGTTTCGTGCATCGATCGTGATTTTTGGTCAACCGGTGTTTCGGAGTTGACTTCGTTTACAAGGTGAGTTTAAAATGAAAGTTAGTTGTTTTATGAATTAAGTTTCGTTATGTTATTGTTTATCGAAGTTAAGCGGGATTTAGCTTCTTAGAATTTAAGTTTGGTTAGAAACTTTAATTCGGAAGTTAGTGGAGGAATTTTGGAACTATAATTAGTTCGATGAAAAGGAAACATCGGAGTGGTTTGAAAGTGTTACAAAGTGAATTGGAGATGATAGAGGAAAGTGGAATGAGAGTTACTTGAGTGGTTGAAAGTTAAAGTAGCTCAAGAGATACACTTGAGTGTTAACTCGTGTAATCTAGATAGTTAGGCTTCGTAATAGCTTAGTAGGATTCTTTGAGATTAACTAACTTTTAGGAAGCTTAACGTTTGTGATATGGTAATACATGCGGGCTTAGTATGCGATATTTATCCATATGGTATACCGGGGGTTTTATGGTAATACCGCACGGGCTTATATGCGATATTTTCCATATGGTATACCCGATGCGATGGTTGTGATATGGTAATACCGCACGGGCTTAGTATGCGATATTTATCCATATGGTATACCCGATGCGATGGTTGTGATATGGTAATACCGCACGGGCTTAGTATGCGATATTTATCCATATGGTATACCCGGACGATGGTTGTGATATGGTAATACCGCACGGGCTTAGTATGCGACATTTATCCATATGGTATACCCGATGCGATGGTTGTGATATGGTAATACCGCACGGGCTTAGTATGTGATATTTATCCATATGGTATACCCAATACGATGAAACTGGTTTGGTAATAATGAATGCTAATGTTACAATTACATATACTCCGGTACTTTTACTTTAAGTCTTTATTTCTATCTCTTGGTTTTGAATGACGTGTACGGGTGGTATTCTACTATCGATTGATTGTATGGAAATTAGAAGTGTGGATGTGGGTAGTTGTGAGCATTATAGGCCTTTGGACACGATTTCGGTTATGAGATATTGTTCATAGGATTTCTTGCTTTCGTTTTACTCTCACTAGCATGTTATGCTAATGGTGCTACACTTACAATTTTCAGGTAAACCTCGAGTTAAGAAGCGTGGTAGAGGAGGTGGAGCCGCGTGACTGATCGAGATGGTGTATGGACAATACTAAGAACTCATTTTGGTTTAGCATTCATTGAAATGCTTGTAAATTATTCCATCTTTACATACTTGTGTCTTTTTTAGCCCGAAAGGGTATTTGTGTAAAATATGTCTATGTTTTATGGTCTAAATGTCTTTTGGAATGTGAAATTCCCGATTTATCGCTTTTCTGGAAATTTGGGTTGTAAACAGGTTTTGGTTATTCGATTTTTAAACGAACCCACACCGTTTTTCTTTAAAAATCGAGTCTTCCGCTGTGCATTTGAATTTAAAGAATTTAACGGAAAGCGGGTCTTTACATATTATATGACTTGGTTCATTATTCTCCACATATTAATTCTATTATATATATACATATATACTCGTTAGAATTGAGAAGTGAGCCCCCCAATCACTACTTAACAAAATTGCTCTAAGAAGGAGCCACGACATTAAAAGAAAATTCAGAGTTGTGATATTTTTGACATGTTAAGTAGGGGAGATTATTCAGAGAGGCCGCTTCATTAAATCTATAACCTGAATCGAGTGACACATGTTACCTTATTAATTTCTCCGATATATATTTTATCGGAAAAACCGAAGAGAAGACAAAAGTTTTTTTTCTTCTCTTTCTCTTTCTTAGTGTTAGGAAATGAAAGTATCTTTTCTCTTTTGAAGAAATTATTTAGAATAGCATATTATTGAGGTCATATTTATACTCGATTATTATTTTATTTTCATTTTTTATTTTCTCGCGTGTTCAATTTTTTTCAAAAATATCTCAAAGGCCCTAATATTTATTTCTTGAACTACTGTTCTCTCAAAAAAATAAGTCAAAAATAAAATATGGATAATTTCTCTTTGTTATTATTTTAGATTTGAGACTATTATACTATATAGGTAATAAATGAAAAATATTGTTTTTAAGTAATATTGTATGCTATTTGAGTAATTGATTTATTTTTCTTAACTGTCAAAGACTCGAAAGTGGTGAAAGAGTTTTTTTTCTCGTTAATTACGTATTGGAAGTGACTAAAAAAAAAAGAACTATTTTGGATACATTAAATTTTTTATTATTTAAAAAAAAAGTGCACACTAATTGAGAGAGGGAAAAAAATATATTTAGGAAAATATAAAAAAGTATAACTTTATAAAATTTCTAGATTTTAATCTTATCTTCAAATAAATTAAATTGGGAATAACACTACCCAACAATTGTTCTTATCCATGGAGCATTTAATTTTCTTTATACTTAAATAAAATAATTATTTAATTTATAATTTATGATAAACTTTTATTTCAATATCGAAAAGTATAATTTAAAAAAATGTATAGAATTGCAAGATGCGATTAAATATGATAATTGATATAATTTTGTAAGTGATGCAAATGTTATTTTTTTTTTTATAATTTTTCAGGTCTTATTAACTTTTTCCATTTCGATAAACTCATTAATCAATGTATTTCTTTTAATTAATTTGTGACGACCCGTTCCAGGTTAGTTTTAATTTTAATAATTATTAAATTTCTTTAATAATTATTAGGATTCCTTTCAAAAGAATAGATATTTATTGATCTTTATTTTTCTAAGATTAATGAGCCAATATTTTATCTTTTGGTTATAAAAAATAGGAGGCCTTCACATGCGTGAGTGAGGGGAAGGAAAGAAAAAAAAAGAAGAAGACTTTGGTACAGAGAACAGAAACATACAGAAGAAAGAAAACGTAAGTTTTCTTCCCTTCTTCTCCTCCTTTGCCGCCGGCCCTTGTATGGGAAGAGGCCTGGTTTTTGATCGATTTTTTCCGTCTTTCTTTGATCTAGGTGTGGGTTGTGGAGATTGTTTGATTCGAGAAGTTTTGAAGTCGAGATTCATTGGTTTCCTAGGAAATTCAAGAAAAGGTAATTTTGGTTCCTTCCTTTAAAGATTCATATTGTATTCTTGGAATTTAAATTGAATTAAATTTTCTCTCTTTGAAACCAATTTCAAATCCTTATTAAGAAATTTTGTCTCAAACCCTAGAAACCCTAACTTTTGATTCTTGAAAAACCCATTCTCCTTAATCCTTGATTCGACAAGAAACGAACCCGAATATCCTTTGGGACCGTCGCCGTCGTAAAAAAAAAAGCCACTGCAGCAGCCCCCCTTTGGGCTGCTGCTAGCCGACACATGAAGGCAGCCTTTCGGGGTTACCTTTGGCCTTTTCGTCCCGTTGGTCTTTCCGTGTTGGCCTGTAATTTTAGATATTTTTTTTTAGATATTTTTGTGTAGGTTTTAAGAACATTAGACCTTGATTTCAGGTTGTGGAATTGAGGAAGGAAGCACTTTTTGAATTGTTTTGCCTTGCTTTTAATTGAATTAAGGTGAGAGTTTTGTTAATCTTTGATCAGTTTCATGTGTCTTTTTCTGTTTCTTTATAAATTAGATTCTAAATTGTGTTGTTTGATGAATTAAAGTGGGTGAATTTTATAAGCATGTTCTGTGATGGTTGATGTTATTTTTTTTGGGAGTTAAGGATATAAAGATTAAGTTGCATGCATGCTTGGAATTACTTTTTGATATTAAATTTTGGACTTCTGACTGGATGGATTATTTTGATGTTTGACTTAATTTTTAACTCTGTTTTGGGTGTTTTTAAGAGTGATTAAGCTGCTGGATTTTTATGTTGAAAAGTAGGAACGATAGAGCCTTATGTGGAAATTAGTTTAGTCGAACCCCTTTTCTTGGGAGTTTAGGTGGGGAATTAATTTTTGATGATTCTTAAGTGTATCTAGATGACTTAGGGGCTGTTTAGAGGCCTTTAAAGCTTCTAGAAAAATTTATTAAATTTCCCTATCGATTAAGCGCCGAAAAAGAAGTAAAACCACACTAGTTAGGCTAGTTTGGCTTTTTCGAGTGGGTTTTCTTTGGGGGACCTTCATGTGAGTTATGGATCTAATTTTTGGTACTTTTAGACCACATTAACGCTGAAAATATAATAAATTTCCAGATTTTTTAATTTTAAGTTTTAGCCTGTTTAAGGTCAGTTTTAGGAGGAAACGAGTTTTCTGTGCTAGAAACTGGACCTAGGCTTTGTCAAGCATTCTGGTAGTGATGCTTTCTTTAAATCACACTATTTGATGCCTTAGATAATGTGGTTGTAAGTTCGCATTAAGTAGGGTCATACTTAATGAAGAATAAACCATTAAGAGATGAATTAGAGTTGTGCATAACTTAATTACACTTAGCGGGGTAGGTTCATTCCATTTAATCAATGAGAGAGAATAACTTATAGGTTCGCTTGTGAGTCTTGCAAACTCATAAGAAGAATAACTCAAAAGTCGAATCGTGGTGACACGGGTTCGATGCTTTTGAGTGTGCGGCTCACTTTATGCGAATAAAGTGGAGCTAAGGCATTGGGTAAAAAGAATAAAAGAATGGGATTTTCTCTAGAGTTGAGATTATGTCTTGGAAGTTGAGAGTTATTTGGAAGTTGTGAGGCCGATTATGGATTTAAGGAATTTAGAAAATTTCTCATGGCATTGCTCTTAAATTAACATTATTTCTCACTGGGCGTAGCCTCATGATGCTACACGGTTTTTTTTTCAGGTAATAAAAAGAGGAAATCTGGCAAATGATGGGGTCGTGGGCGATGACTGGTTCGGCTTGGATTTACAAGTCGGCTTAATTTAGTTCTTTCTTCTTTTTTTGGATTGTTGAATTTCGATATGGCTATGGAGATTGTTTTTTTTTATGTTCAGAATTTCTTTCGTGAATTTTAAGTATTTGAATGATTATGTTTAAATTTTAAATGAGCTCAGTTTAACTCGTATTTTGTGGTTTAAACGATGGATGATTCTCATTCCTGAATAATGAAATGGATGACAGTCTTTGTTTTAAATGGAAAGAACTTATTGAAAAGTTTAGGTTTTTGTTGATTTTCGCTGCGTTTTATTATTTTCCATGTTTTGGAAATTTGGGATGTTACACCTTCTCTCCCCCCTCATTGCCAATTTTCCCTATTGTTATTGGGAAGAAAATATTTTTTCTTCTTCCCAATTTTTTCTTAAGTTCGATCCCACAATCGGGTTTCGTTTGATTGATTGGGATATAGCGTAGAAGATCCGGTGTTGCTGAGGATTTGATACTGTAAAGAAACCTCCAACCGATTCTCCATAAATTACTCAATGTAAGTAAACCGGTTTTAATTTTCGAAAATAAAGCATGAATCTACATATTTTTCGTGTTTATATCACAATTTGCATGATGTTAATTGATCCGTAATTAAATGTTAATTAGTTTACTAAATAAAATTCCGCTATTTTAGTAAATCATCCCTTCAATTGGTATCAGAGCTAGTTTTAATTATCATGCAAAATTGTGAGTTTTCGAAAATTTTGGTGCGTTGCATAAAAGTCATTTCATGTATGTTTATATAAATTGTGGAGGTTTGCTAGTTGACTGTTTAGGTATTCTTGAGACACTTGGGATTTTAAATTTTAGTAGAAAATTTGTAAACCCTAATTTTAGGGTATAGGAAAAATTTGTAATTTTCCCATACCAAATGAGGCAAAAAACGGCTACACCAAAGGGGAGGAAGAAAAGAAATTTTTTTTCTCCATCAACAATGATGTTCACGCCCAAAGGAAGAGAAAAGGTAAAGATATGGTAAGATATTTTATCATAATTATCTTGTTATCTCAATTTAGAAAATTTAAATATTTAAGATAAGGATAAAAATATTTTAAGATTATCTCCCTATCCTAAATTAAAAATTATTAAATTGATATAAAATTACATGGAAAATATTTTCTTTATTTTTTCTATATAATTAAAAGATAATTATTTTAAAACAAGTATTTATGGAAATATTAAAGAGATAATATTTTCCCCATAAATACCCATTCCCACGCCTACACCATCGAGGAGAGAGAAAGTTGAAGCCCCAACTTCTACAATGGAAGATTTAAATTAAGTTGTAATTTAATTTTTCTGTTTTAGAAATAGTGCCAAGAATACCGGTCAATTTAGCTATTTATTATTTAAATTGTTTATATATATGATATAATTGTTTTAAATAATGTTCATGCATAAGAGTATGTCATGTAGAAATTCCCACCATAGGTTGTATGATTTTAATTAATTATACATACATGCATCATGATATAATATGTGTTATTATATGTTAATGTATGTGAAGCATGCCACAATTTTATTATATAAAGTGTGATTATCGAAAATTATGTAATTTTGTTCTAATTATTTTAGAATTAAAAGCATGCTTATTTAGTTTAAAAAAAATGAAAAGTTAAATCTAGTTTAAAAGTTGAATAGAAACTAAATGAATTATTTGTAATATGGAATTATTGTTTAAAAAATTGGGCCAAAATCCATATAAAATAAACAAATAGAAACTTTTAAATAAAGGTTAATTAAAAATTAATAATTATGATTAATTAAATTGAATGGATCTCTGGCGATAAAGCTCTGCCCAAGCGATGAGGTTTCACAAACTTCCCCTAACACGGAACGCCTCTAACTGGGAGCGATCTGGGAGAAAAGTTTAAATTAATAAATCAAAATTATTAAGACGGCTCATAATGTGATTAGTTTTAATTATGAAAACTTGAACATTCACATTTATAAAATTAATCTAACCAATTTAAGAGTTAAAGTTGATTAGGTTAATTAAAATTTGGATTAATGAATTAGCCTGAATTAGTCTAAGTTATGAAACCCTAAGTCGAAATATTAAGTGGAAGAAGGAAACATGTCAATGTATCCTATGGTCTCCACTAATGGGCTCGAAACGTGAGATTTATACATGGCCTCTGTAACACTGCTGCAGGTGTTCATTCCCATAGGAAGGTTATATTGTATGAATCAATATTAGGTTGGGTCTCCCGAAAGGGATAAAGAATTTTAAATCGAGTTGAAAACTGAATCTACACTTCGTAGACACTCTACAATTTTTATTTAAAAGACTAAATTAGTGGGTCACACTTAAAAGAAAATTGATAAAATTTGTTATCAAAACTCTGGACCAAAAACACGGTAAACAATGACATATGAATATGAGTTATTCTGGAGTTATCAATTGTTCGAGTGGCATCTCATTTTAATGATGATAACTGACTTATCATTCGACGACACTTAATTGGTATCATTAAAATATCGTGACATAGTAACATGTTTTAGGGCTTTTCTGTTCATTAATATGTTCGCATTCATGCATCATATTTAATTTTATGTCAAAACTTTTAATATTTGAATGTTGAATCCATGTTAGATTACAAAGATAAGAATTTTTTAAATTTTAGTAATATGGCATCTGCTTTAGTTACAATCCTTGAAAAGAACAAACTAAATGGAGAAAACTATACCTCCTGGAAAAATGAAATGAACACCATTATCGTCGTGGAAGACTTGAAATTCGTTCTTAGTGAACCTAAACCTGATGCACCTGCTACCAATGCTCCGATAGCTATAAAAGATTCATATGAGCACTGGATCCGGGCCAATGATAAGGCCCGTGTTTATTTGATTGCTTGGATGAGTGACGTCTTAGCCAAGAAACATGAACCAATGGAAACGGCTTTGAAAATAACTGATTCCATGCAGGGCATGTTTGGCCTGTTAGGAATGGTGTCCTAGAACTTGTAATTATTTAATAACAATAATTTATTTAGAATAAATTAAATAAATAAACATAAGTTCTTTATATTATCTAGATTGATTCAAATGAAGATATTAGGAATATATGGAAATATAATAATATCAAACATTCAAATAGTAAACCCTAAGTTACTCTTATGAAATCATGACTTAGTATATGAGTCATACAAGAGGATTAAAGTCGAGATGAATAACTTAAATGTGTCTACAGTAAACGGATAACGTTTGAGAACCTTATCCTGGTAACACTGTTGATAGTTTCGCATTTTGTTTATAGACAAATGATCTAATCCTGATCATTCATGTGGGAGACATGAAATGGAAGTATCATATGCAATGGTGATTGTATAAGACAGGACCATAATGTTCGATCAAATTTCTCATTAGTACCATTTACGAGAAATGATCGAATATCAAATTAAGTTTATCAACCATGATATATCTCAATCCTGAGTGAAATGCGGACTCCTATTTGTGGAGTTATGTTCTTTGATTCATATAGTTGAGAACGATCTGTAAGAATGCTCAATACACTCCCGTTTTGAGAACATGACTAGATAGAATTCATAACTTTCCTATAAATTAACGGTATAAATGTGACACCTAAACATTTTAAGAACTTTAGGAAACTCCCTTGATGTACTGATTCGAGACATGAACAAGTGACATCACGACTTCTATTGATCACAGAAGTACCTTATCTCTAGTTCGACTAAAGATAAAGTTCATTGGAAAATCAGCGGGATCACAGAGATAAAACGGTAATTACAGGGGCCAAACGGTAGATTTATTCGCCTGTAATTATGAAGGCTCCACGTGAAGGATAATATCACAGATATAAATAATGATAAACTAAATGGACAATAACTCATCTATAGTGAGGGGAGTTCAGCTATGAATCTATAGTGGCATTATTCATAGTTAGATAATAAGTAATTAATTGATTATGTGTTAATCACTTAATTGACTAATTATTAAGCCCATGATCTATAGGTCCATCGGGTCCCTATGCTAGCCCAAATATCGTAGTCGCGAAATCAAGTAGAAGAAATTGAAAGTTTAAGTAAAGCGAATTACTTAAATATGCAATATTAATTGTTTAAATATTGAGTATATTTAAACAGTAATTAATATAAACATTATTAATTGTTTAAATAATGAGTTTATTTAAACATGAAATTAATAATTAAATATTGAGTATATTTAAATGGTAATTAATAATTTGAAATTAATTAACAATTATTAATTGTTTAAATAATTAATTTTATTTGAACTGAAATTAATAATTAAAATTAATTAATTAATAATAAAATATTATCAATAAAATTATTAATTAAATGTAACGACCTGTTACCAAGTAAGGGTATTTTGGTAATTTTCCAAAACTCAAAATTAAAACCACAAGTTTACTTTAATATTTTTACATGATTTTGATCGTATCGTTATTACGATTCCAACGCAACTGACGGATCATCATTCGGAGTCTCGGTGAATGAGTTATGATCATTTTAGTGTAGTGGCATTTTTGTAATTATTTGTATCCGGGATTAAACCCTAAAACCATCATCTTCCTCCTCATTTTTCCGAAAATCAGCCTCCCTTTCTCAAATTTTCTTCAATTTTCGCCAAAAGACAACCTCAAGAAGTATTTTGGCCATAACTTCCTCATCCGGACTCCGATTTACACAAGTAAGCTGTCTATTTCGATTGATTTTTCATTCTCTTTCCATTTAGCTTAGTTTCGTAGTAATCAGGCTTATGTAGAAAATATTATGAGCCAAAAACCAGTTCGGATTCATTAGGTTTTTATCCGATTTTGATCGATTTATTTTGTAAATTTTTCGTATAGATGTAGAAAGGCTTTTCCTTGCAGTGAGGATGAGATTTGAGAAAGGTTTATTCAACTTACAAGAGAGGTTGTGAGTTTTCTTGGAAAGAAGATTTTTAATTCTTGAAAAAAATTCAAGAATCTAAGGTGAGAGTTTTGTTAATCTTTGATCAATTTCATGTTTCTTTTTCTGCTTCTTTATAAGTATAATTATAATCTGGTTTGTGTGGTTTGAATGATTTGAAGTGGGTGAAATTTTATAAGCATGTTTGGTGATGGTTGATAATATTGTTTTTGGGAGTTAAGGATTATAAAGATTAAGTTGCATGCATGCTTGAAATTATTCTTTTGATATTAAATTTTGGATTTCTGACTGGATGGATTATTCTGAAGTTTGGCTTAAGTTTTAACTTCGTTTTGGGTGTTTTAAAGAGTGTTTAAGCTGCTGGAATTTGACATTATTGTAGTAGGATCGATAGAGCCTTAGGTGGAAATTAGTCCAGTCGAAGGCATTTTCTTGGGAGTTTAGGTGGGGGATTATTTTTGGATGATTCTTGAGTGTGTCTAGGTGATTTTGGGACTGATTAGAGGCCTTAAAAGCTGCTGGAAAATTTTATAAAATTGTCTTACCGGTTAGGGCCGAAAAAGGAGTAAAACCACGCTAGTCTAGCTAGTTTAGCTTTTTAGGGTGGGTTTTCTTCGGGGAATCATCTTGTGAGTTAAAGGTCTAATTTTAGACATTTTTAGACCCTTTAAATGCTGTAAATACAATGATTTTCCAGAATTTAGAATTTTTGAGATTTAGCCTATTTAAGGTCAGTTTTAGGAGGAAACGAGTTTTCTGAGCTAGAAACTGGGCCTAGGCTTTGTCAAGCATTCTGGTAGTGATGCTTTCTTAAGAATCACATTATTCGATGCCTTAGATAATGTGGTTGTAGGTTCGCATTAAGTAGGGCCATACTTAATGAAGAATAAACCGTTAAGGGGTGAATTAGAGTTGTGCACAACTTAATTACACTTAGCCGGGTAGGTTCATTCCATTTGATCAATGGGAGAGAATAAACTTGTAGGTTCACTTGTGAGTCTTGCAAACTCATAAGAAGAATAAATCAAAAGTCGAATCGTGGTGACACGGGTTCAATACTTTGAGTGTGCGGCTCACTTTAATTGCGAGTAAAGTGGAGCTAAGGCATTGAGTGATAAAATTTAAAAGAATGGGATCTTCTCTAGAGTTGAGATTATGCCTTGGAAGTTGAGAGTTATTTAGAAGTTGTGAGGTCGATTACGGACTTAAGGAATTTAGAAAATTTCTCATGGCATTGCTCTTAAATTAACATTATTCTCATTGGGCGTAGCCTCATGATGCTACACTATTTTTTTTTTAGGTAAAAAGAAGAAGAAAGTCAGCAACGATGATGTCTCGTGATCGGTGGATCGGTTGGGAGGATTTGCATGCCGGCAATGAATATTTCTTCTCTTTTATTTATTTGGAATATTTTCGGCGAAATGACTTAAGTTCATTTTGTAATTTGTTGTTTTAAAACATATTGAAACTGGATGAGATTTTAGATTGATGTTTTTTTTTTATTTTGGATTTTAGTATTTAAAATAAGATCGATCGAATGTAAAACATTCTAAATTTGATTTAAATGAGAAGAGTTTTTGTTGAATTTTAGCTTCCGTTGTTATTATTGAGATTTCCATGTTTTGGGAATTTGGGGTTGTTACATTAAATAATGAGTTTATTTAATGGAAATTAATTATTAATTATTTAAATAATGAAAATTATTTAAATGGAAATTAATAATTAAATATAAATTTGATAATATTTAGTCGGGAGAAAATATTAATATTATTATTTGTTTAAATAAAATATTTTATTTAAATGGTAATTAATAAATAAATTAAGTAAGCTGGACTTATTAATTTAAGAGAGAGTTTGAAGCCCAATTGGATTAATTAACCCAATTGGAATTGGCGCCCAAAATAATTAATTATATAAATTGTAATTATTTATTAATTATTAATGCTATTTTCGGCCATACCATGTATTTTAGGAAGAGATAATTATTTGAATTATATCCTAAAATAATTACATAGATTTATTTACCCAAGATAAATAAAATAAAGAAAAGAAAATATTCTCTTATTTATCTATGGCATTTTTGAAATTCCAAGATAAAGGAAAGAGATAATTCTTTTTCTTTTTGCATTTATCTCCATAGATTAATCCTAATGTGATTAGGATTCCTATTTTCCTATAAATAGGAGGCTTGGGTCATTCATAAATCACACAATTAAATTCCTTAGAAATTCGGAATTCTCTCTCCCTCCCTACTCCCCTCATTGCTGATTTTCCCTACCATTATTGGGAAGAAAATATTTTTTCTTCTTCCCAATTTCTTCTTAAGTTCGATCCCACATTCGGGTTTCATTTGATCGATCGGGATATAGCGTAGAAGATTTGGTGTTGCTGAGGATTTGATGCTGTAAAGAAACCTCCAACCGATTCTCCATAAATTACTCAATGTAAGTAAACCGGTTTTAATTTTCGAAAATAAAGCATGAATATACATGTTCTTCGTGTTCATATCACAATTTTCATGATGTTAATAGATCCGTAATTAAATGTTAATTAGTTTACTACATAAAATTCCGCTATTTTAGTAAATCATCCCTTCATGGCCAACCATCAAAACAAACTCGTCATGAGGCTCTAAAGTTCGTTTATAACACTCAAATAAAACTAGGCACATCTGTTCGTGATCATGTTTTGACAATGATGAACTACTTTAACGTAGTTGAAACGAACAGGGCTATGATTGATGATGAATCCTAGATAAGCTTTATATTGTAATCTCTCCCTCCGAGTTTTTTCAATTTCAAAAGCAATTGGTCATGAACAAACTGAGCTACTCCCTTACTCAATTGCTAAATGAATTTCAAACCTTCGAAACAATGAAAAAGGAAAACAAGAAGTCGGGAGAAGCAAATGTTGTCTTCAATGCTTCTAAGAAGAAAAAAGCTCAATTGATAAAAAGACCAAGCTCAATGCTAAGAAGAAAGAATTTTAGGCTGAGACCAAATAGCCTAAAGGGAAATGTTTTCATTGCAACGTAGATGAACATTGGAAGAGAAATTGCCCCAAATATCTCGAAGAGAAGAAAAAGGAAAAAGAAGGTAAATTAGATTTACTTAGTGAAAATTTTAAGAAATTTAGTTTGAATGGTTGATTCAATGGTCACTAATACAAAGTCTTATTTAAACTTTACAAGCACAGCTTGATTCTTCAACATTGCTTATTTGAAGATGATTCAAGATAAAAGTAGATTAGATTTACTGTTTTCAGTCTTTAAAATTTTCATTTAAATTTCTAGTTTAGTTTAGAATTTTAAATTTTTGTTTTAATTTTAAATTATGTAATAAGTATTGGTTCTCACTTTATAAGAACCAATTAGGAATATTTTAATAAAAGTCGTTTAGTTAAATATTCCTAATACTCCAAAATGTGATTGGATAAATGTTCAAAATAAATCATAAAATAAATAGTTCCAAAACCAAATTCTAAACTCTGAAACTTATAAATAAGTCGTAAAAGGTTTTAAAATGTTCAAAAAGTTAAGTCTAAAATCACTTAAATAAGTTAAAGGATTAACTTCTTAAAGATGGTTCTCAAAGAATTTGAGATGATAACCATGTTGATCTACAAACTTAAAGAAATAAGTGAAATTGAGCATCTTTGATTTATCAAAGATAACTAGACTTAAAATCACTAAAGTTCAACACTTAGATGTTAAACTTAAATGAAAAATGAACATTGAATCAATTTCTTATATTCCAAACATTTAGTTATTTAAAAGGATATTTTAAAGAGTACTAACTGATATGGAATAAACAAAATAGAAATTGAAAGTAATAATTAGTGAATAATTGAATTCACAAATTATTAAAGAAAATTTCAGTAAATTAGTGATACTGAAAGGTTTAAACCATACTTAAGATAGAATAGAATTACAATAATTTTATTTCACGACAAAACAAGTAGTTATTTAAAAGTTTAAATGATTAAACTACTTGTAGAACTTTATTTGAGTGGGAGCGTCATAGAACGAACCAAACGGACTTCTAGAAGTCCAAGTGAAACTCATTGACTTCAAAATCAATGAATAAAATTCATAATAAGTGAAATAAAAATGACATGAATTTTCAATAGTTGAGTTGAAAAAGGTCACTTATACTTATACATTATTTTGGAAATAATAAGAAGTATAAAATTGTAATCATTAAACAAATGAAAGTAAAGGAGAATTACTTTGTAGTGGGAGCTTAAGAGTTTCGAGAATCCTAGAACCAATGTGACAAAAATATAATTTACAATAGTATGTTATTGCACATAGATAAAATGGGAAATTTTATGAGATGCACGGGATCAAATTTGAACATGGATTTACTTCCATGTAAGAATTATATAAAAGACCTTTTGGGAATTAATCATTAAATGAGTTAAGTATAAGTAAACTCTAAATTCGCATGATTGCTAAGTTGTTGGTAAATGAAAGGTGGTTAATCGTGATAGTTTCAAATCAATAGTTAATAGAGTTTATTTTATGGCGATAAAATATGGAATCTATTACACTTAATGAAACTAACATCAAACAAAAGAAATACATACTAAACAAATGAAAACGTTACTGATAAAGTATTAAAATGACTACCATGGCAAAATAGTTGATAGTCATCCAGTTTGACTGGAATTACAAGTCAAATCTCCAAAGATCTAGGACAAGTGGGAGATTGTTAGGAATGGTGTCCTAGAACTTGTAATTATTTAATAATAATAATTTAATTTAGAATAAATTAAATAAATAAACATAAGTTCTTTATATTATCTAGATTGATTCAAATGACGATATTAAGAATATATGGAAATATAATAATATCAAACATTCAAATAGTAAACCCTAAGTTACTCTTATGAAATCATGACTTAGTATGTGAGTCATACGAGAGGATTAAAGTCGAGATGAGTAACTTAAACGTGTCTACAGTAAACGGATAACGTTTGGGAACCTTATCCTGGTAACACTGTTGATAACTTCACATTTTGTTTATAGACAAATGATCTAATCCTGATCATTCATGTGGGAGGCATGAAATGGAAGTATCATATGCAATGTTGATTGTATGAGACAGGACCACGATGTTCGATTAAATTTCTCATCAGTACCGTTTACGAGAAATGATCGAATATCAAACTAAGTTTATCAACCGTGATTGTAACAACCCGATTTTCCGTTAAATTCTTTAAATTCAAATGCACAGCGGAAGACTAATTTTTAAAGAAAAACGGCATGGGTTCGTTTAAAAGTCGAATAATCAAAACCTGTTTTACAACCCAAAGTCCAGAGAAAGCTATAAATCGGGAATGCACATTCCAAAGTAAAGTTTAATCATAAAAACATCAAAATACTTTACACATACACCCTTCACGGGCTCAAAATGACACAAAGTATGTAAAAAGTATATGATTACAAGCATTTTACTAATGCTTATCAAAAGAGTTTAATATTGTCCCTTACACCACCTCGAACAGTCAAGCGACACCATTTCGTCTACCTTGCTTCTTAGGACGGGGTTCACCTGAAAATATTGTGGTGTAGCACCATTAGCAAACAATGCTAGTGAGAGTAAAATGAAAGCAAGTAATCCTATGAACTAAATCTCATACCAGAAATCGTGTCCAAAGGCCTAAATGTTCATTATTACCCATAACCACATTCCAATTCCCATGTATACATATGATAGTATCATACTACCCGTATTCGTCATTCAAAACCATGAGATGGAAATAAAGACTTAAAGTAAAATTAACATTCACAACTAAGTCTCACTACACGTTTCTAAAGAATAGGTAAAAATAACATTAACTATCTTTATTACCAAACAAGTTTCATCGTATTGTGCTATTGTATGGATCGAAATCAACATACCACGTACGGTCATACCATGTCACAACCATCGCACCATGATACGTATGGATCCGAATCAACATACTATCATGTGTCGTATCATAGATCATAATACCATGGTACGTACGGATCCGAATCCACGTACTACCATGTACCATATCACAACCATCGTACCGGGTATACCATATGGATAAATATCGCATACTAAGCCCGTATGGTATTACCATATCACAACCATCGTACCGGGTATACCATATGGATAAATATCGCATACTAAGCCCGTACGGTATTACCATATCACAATCATCGGATATCAGGAGTTTCACCATACCGGATATCAGGAATTTCACCATAGGTATCAGGAATTTCACCATAGGTATCAGGAATTTCACCATATAGATATCAGGAATTTCACCATATAGATATCAGGAATTTCACCATATAGATATCAGGAATTTCACCATAGGTATCAGGAATTTCACCATATAGATATCAGGAATTTCACCATAGGTATCAGGAATTTCACCATAGGTATCAGGAATTTCACCATAGGTATCAGGAATTTCACCATAGGTATCAGGAATTTCACCATATAGATATCAGGAATTTCACCATATAGATATCAGGAATTTCACCATTTCAGATATCAGGAATTTCACCATTTCAAATATCAGGACTTTCACCATTTCGCAACATGATATGTATGGATCGAAATCGACATACTATCATGTGCTAGTTACAAACCAAAGTACCAACATCACACCATGACTACGTATGGATCGAAATCAACATACTATCATGTGCTAGTTACTAAGTGGTCAAAGTTCCCACAAATTCATCACACCATGATACGTATGGATCGAATCAACATACTATCATGTGTGAATCATTGTGCCCTAGGTCTCTAATAAGTTAGCTAAACTCCGAAGAAGTCTACTAAGTTAAATAGAAACCTAACTAACTAGAATACACGAGTTATCACTCAAGTGCATCTTCTAATTACTTTACTTCCAAAGTCATCCAAATGACTTCAAATCCATCAAAGTAACTTCTAAATCAACCGAAGTAACTTCCAAATCAACCGAAGTGACTTCCAAATCAACCGAAGTAACTTCCAAATCAACCGAAGTAACTTCCAAATCAACCGAAGTAACTTCCAAATCAACCGAAGTAACTTCCAAATCCACTTTCATCTAACATCTCCAAATCACGTTACCATACTTCCAAACGTCCCCGATGATCTCTAATCATCGAACTAACCATAAGTCCAACTTTCTCCACACACACTTCCGAATTAAAGTTTCCACCCAAAACTTAATTCTAAGAAGTTAACCCCCTCTTAACATTGATAAACAATTACATAATGAAACTAAATTCATAAAATTGCTAACTATCATATTAAACTCACCTTAGCCAAAAAACTCCAAAAGTCCACTTTCCACGAAACAACAACCGAGCAATCGCACCTATAATTCACCAATTGCACAACATATTACAACTCATAACTAATATGCGAACAAGTGTGCAATTTCCGGTGAATAGTGATTTCGGATGAATAGTGTTTTCGGGTGAATAGTGTTTTTCGAAAATCCGGGCTCAAAATCGTCATTTTTCATGATAGAAATTCATGATTTCAACTTCAAATCTCATTTATAATAAAAAACGAACAAAACCACCTAAAAAGTTTTGAAAACTTACTTTTTGGGATTTCCCTTAGAGAACGGGAAACTTCGAAAAGCTAGGTTGGATAGGTAGCCCTCGTCCCTACCAATCCAACGCAACCGAAAACACGACGATCCGCCAAAAAACGAAAGAGAAACGAAGAAAAGAAAATATTCATCCATGGTGGAAAGCATCCACGGCAAGGAGAAGGAAAGGAAGAGAAAGATGAAGACTTTTGCAATTTTTGTGATTTTTAAAGATGAGTGAATAGTGATTTTAGATATTTTGGAAAATTGGAAATTACGAAAATGCCCTTTTTAGACTTTTTGCTTATAAAACGAAAACCGACGGTCTTAAATAAATCTAAAGGTGTCTAATAATTATTAATTGGCCCGTTAATAATTATTAGAGTCACCGAAACGAATTAAAACGATAAAAAGGATTTTCGGACGGAAATAACTAATAAAACTGAAATAACTAATTTTAACTAATAAAAGCTTTAATTAAATAAAAATAATAAATTAATAAAATAAAAAAAAAATTTACCTCTAAAAGTAACGGGACGTTACAGTGATAGATCTCAATCCTGAGTGAAATGCAGACTCCTATTTGTGGAGTTATGTTCTTTGATTCACATAGTTGAGAGCGGTCTGTAAGAACGCTCAATACACTCCCGTTTTGGGAACATGACTAAATAAGTAGATGAGAACTCATCTTCACGAGATGGAATTCATAACTTTCCTATAAATTAACGGTATCAGTGCGATAGCTAAACATTTTAGGAACTTTAGGAAACTCCCTTGATGAACTGATTTGAGACATGAACAAGTGACGTCACAACTTCTATTGATCACAGAAGTACCTTATCTCTAGTTCGACTAAAGATAAAGTTCATTGGAGAATCAGCGGGAACACAAGGATAAAGCGGTAATTACAGGGGCCAAACAGTAAATTTATCAGCTTGTAATTATGAGGGTTCCACGTGAAGGATAATATCACAGATATACATAATGATAAACTAAATGGACAATAACTCATCTATAGTGAGGAGAGTTCAGCTATGAATCTATAGTAGAATTATTCATAGTTAGATAATAAGTAATTAACTAATTATGTGTTAATCACTTAATTGACTAATTATTAAACTCATGATCTATAGGTTCATCGGGTCTCTATGCTAGCCCAAATATCGTAATCGCGAAATCAAGTACAAGAAATAGAAATTTTAAGTAAAGTGAATTACTTAAATAGGCAATATTAATTGTTTAAATATTGAGTATATTTAAACGGTAATTAATATCAACATTATTAATTGTTTAAATAATGAGTGTATTTAAACATGAAATTAATAATGAAATATTATTAATTAGACATTATTAATTAATTAAATATTGAGTATATTTAAATGGTAATTAATAATTTGAAATTAATTAACAATTATTAATTGTTTAAATAATTAATTTTATTTGAACGGAAATTATCAATTAAAAATAATAATTATTAATAAAATATTATCAATATAATTATTAATTAAATAATGAGTTTATTTAATGGATATTAATAATTAAATATAAATTTGATAATATTTAGTCGGGAGAAAATATTAATATTATTAATTGTTTAGATAAAATATTTTATTTAAATGGTAATTAATAAACTAATTAATTAAGTTGGACTTATTAATTTAAAAGAGAGTTTCAAGCCCAATTGGATTAATAAGAATTTGATGTTGTACAGAAACCTCCAACTGATTCTCCATAAATTACTCAATGTAAGTAAATCGGTTTTAATTTTCGAAAATAAAACATGAATCTACATATTCTTCGTGTTCATATCACAATTTACATGATGTTAATTGATCAGTAATTAAATGTTAATTAGTTTATTAAATAAAATTCCGCTATTTTAGTAAATCATCCATTTACTTTGTATGATTCAATCGTTCAAGAACCTTCAAGCGAATGTTGATTAAGATTACCCTAAAAAATATCCTTGCGAATCATGCATGGGTGCCACTACAAATAAATTACAAGTTAGCTCTTTGAGATGTTTATAATTACAATATGAAAATATTATTCATGAATTTTACAAATTATGAATAAAGAAAAAAATGGGGCCATGTTTGAATACACATAAGATTGAATTTTTAAATCTTATTTGTTATCATTCTATTTTTGTATTTATATTTTAACATATGTTACAAATTGATTGACTAGTTTTAAGAAAATATTAACTAATTTAAATTTCAACATACTTGGCTTGTTGTATATATTTGATTAGGACAGGTAAAAATTATTTTTTTTGTTAGAATTTTTTATTTTTTAATTTTCTTACTTGAATAAATCATCATCAATAATTTACTGAATTATTTCAATAAATTTATATATATATTTTTTATTTTTTAGTTCAATAAATTATTAAACTATAATTCAATAATATATTGAAACTGCTATTATGGTTATTTTCAAAAGGTTCTTACATATAAGTGATTAGTATAAAAAATGTTTTATTTCAATAAAATTCCTGCTGATTTTTCATCAAATAGAATAGCGAGTTGTTAAATCTTCAAGATATGACGTTGGTTCGTTGACCGAAGTCAATTTTTCCAAAAACGAATCCCAAGATCGAACCCCACAACGTGCCCTTTTGCTAAATTTTTTTAAGTGTTTAAAGTTTATATCTATAATCTATCTGTAACATATATAAAAGTGGGGAAGTGAGGAGAAATATTCACTTCTCATTTTACCCCTACTTATTTAAAATATTCCATTTGTATCCTTTTGTCTTTTTATTTATTTTAAATTAAAAACACAATGGTCACTATGTATAGTTGTGTCTTTTCCATCAAAATGCATAACTATATAAAATTTATTTTAAATTAAATCGACTTATAATTATATAATGACAATAGTCACAATGTATGGTTGTGTCTTTTCCATCAAAAGACACCCATATAAAATTTATTTTAAATTATATTGACTATTATAAAAAGACGATAATCATCAATGATTATGTCTTTCCATCAAAAGACATAATCATTCAAATAGTCATAATTTTTCATTTAGAGTTAATAAATACATTTTCAAAACGTGTCCCTAAACAAAATTAAATTCATTTATAATTTAGTATTTTAATTCGAATATCCTTTCACCTACGATATTTGTGCAACCATGTATTTAGTGTAAATGATTTTATTGATCTCAATTAAATCAAGACATTTAAATTTCTATCTACCTTTTTTCAATAAAAATCAAAATCAAAATAGCATTTTAAAATATGTCAAACAACGCTCAATCTTCAAGGTCTCTTCCAATGCAACAACTCATAAAAATGATGGGGTTCGTATTTACAAGTCTGGTTGAAATCTTCATTTATATGCCATTTATTTTGATTTGTTTTCGATTAAGGTTGGTCTATTCTGCTTTCAGTTTAAATTATTTCCGGTTCATTTCTAAGTTGAGATCTTAGATAAATCATTGTATCTATTAATAAAAAATATATAAAAACAATCAAGATTTGGGAGAGGGAACGTCTGAGTTTGCAACTTGCAAACAGAGATGACGAACCATTAAGACTATTTTTGAGGTTATTATAATAAAATTTATCTCATCTAATTAATTGATTATTTTATGTTTTTAATTATTTGAATTGCTTTCTTTCTTTCTCCTACCTTTCTTACGATGTTATTGTGAGATAGATTTGTGGACATTATTTATAAACAGAAATCCAAACAACCACTCTGGTAGAGTGGCAATTGTAAAAAAATGTGGTTTATAATAAATTCAACAAGTTTTAAACTGTATTTGAAAATGGTAAAATCTTAAGTCCTTTGCTTTTAAATAAAAAGAGGTAAAATTTTCAAATTGTATTATAAAATTTAATATTTTATGTACTAATTTATTATAATCGGTAATACAAATGAGTTTTAGATTTATAATTTAAATTGAATATAATAGTTGAGGATTTCAAAATCAATTTACCAATTTATTGAAATGATTTTTTTATATTAATATTTAAAGGAGAATATATATCAATTGATGTTATTAGTATTTTATATATATGCATCGATGCTAACAATCAAAATTTAAGATAATGTTAAATGAAATTAATTCTGAATAATTTTTTATAATAAACAAAAATCCAATCATTATACACAATTTATAAAATGTAACAAGCTTCTTTTAAATTTATAATTAAAAAAATCACAAGATACGTGCATCGCACATGCTGCTTAACTAGTATATATATATATATATATATAAGATCTATTTTCAAAATTTACAAAATCAAAATCAAAATATAAATAATTTTTAATTCTAATCTATTATAAATATGATTTCCAATAATTTTATTTTTTTACTTCTTATCTCTCTATCTTATTCATATATAATTATTAATATGAAGTGATTTTTTAACCTAAAAAACTAAATATTTAAATTTTACTTGACTTAATTTTCACCAAATTAAATACCAATAGTGAATACATAGATTTTATTTTTGTAGTTATAAATACTATAATAAGTTATATATATTTGCATGTATTGCGTGTTAGGGGCATTTTTAGTGTGGTTTATGAAAGTTTTAAACAAAATCGACACTGAACCGATTAAAAAGAAAAAAATTGCAAATTAAAAACAAACCGCCTATGTGTCGAATAGATTTTAAACACATAGGTGGTTTAAAGTATTGATTTCTCTAAGTTTTAATTAATTTCAATTTAATTTCTATCGATTTGACAATTTTAATAAGTTGTAACTCTATTATGTGCCCCCTATGAACTTAAATCTTGGAATCCGTCACTCAATGATAACCTCCATATGGACTGGGAATTTTTTTTGTTTAACCCTAAGTTTTTCTCCGATTAAAAGCGGGATGAGGAGAAGGATGACGGAAAGAGAATATAATTTCATCGTATTTGATGTCTTTAGAAGCAAAGATGATCTTGGGATTGGTTTTGTGGTTTTTTCCATAAACCGGTCGATAGAGTTTTTATAGGGGAATCATGCATGGGTGCCATTACAATTAAATTACAAGTTTGCCCTTTGAGATGTATAGAATTACAATATGAAAAAAATATATATATATATATCAAGTGTAGAATTTATGAATGAATAAAGAAAAATGGGAGCATGTATGAAGGCGATTGTATATGGGGAACGGTTCTTGCGGACAGTGGCAAAGCCAGGATTTAAGTCGAAGGGAGGCACGCAGTCAAGTTGCAACTTAAATTTTCCAAGTCGATAGAAATTGAATTTAAACCGACTAAAACCTATTAAAATTCAATAACTTAAGTTGCTTATGTGTCAAAATTGTTAGTTCATTTTCGATTTGTAATTTTTTTTATTTAGAGTATTCGGTTTGTAATTTTTTTTCAGTCACTTTAGTGTCGATTTTAATCAAAACAACACAAACACCCCTAATATGCAATACATGAAATTATATAATTATTTAATATTAATAATTATGAAAATAAAATCTGTGTATTCATTAGTGGTATTTGATTTCTTGAAAATTAAGTAATAATATTTATCTATTTTGTTTTTGAATTTAAAAATAATGAAAAATTTTATTGAAAATAATATTTATAATATAAAAAAAATATTCAATTATATTATAATTTCAAATATATTGAACTATTTATTTATATGAAATTAAAATATAAAAAATAAAAAGGTTTTTTTTAATTTTATTCATAAAGTAAATAGATAGATATAAATATAATATATATACCATATGGGCAAAAAGTTAACAATTGAATTAGGATGAATTCGAACTCTGGCACTAGAGGATTGATTGAGGCGCCTTTGCCACTTTACTCATTGGGAACTCGTTTATATAAATATTTAGAAATGGAGGGGGCCCAAATTAATTTTAATTTAAATGTCATATATATTTTTAATAAATCTATAAATCGGGGGGGCACGTGCCCTCTCTGACCCCTATGTAGATCCGTCCCTGCTTGCGGAGGGGACTGACTGTGACGACCCGACTTATTTAAAAAGTCGGTCGCGGTTACGCAAGCGGAAGCAAAGAATTTAATCCTAAAAACAATTACTTTATTCAAATATCGAAAATTTCGGCATGCAGTATTCGTAAATTCCATGCCTCATATACAAAAATAACGTAAAATAATATGTCTTACAGAAATCATCGGCAATTCGGCTGGTTCAAAAGATCTCAAAAGTTCAAATTTCAAAATACACTATAAGAATTTTGGGTTTAGGTGACGGTAGTCAAAAGAAAGGGTTACGGTAGTAAAAAAAGTCACGAATGAACAGTAAAATGAAAAATAAAAAGCGTCACCCATTCCCAAATCTCACGCTCACGGATGGGGAAAAAAGAAAGAAAAAGAAAATCAAATCGCGAGCTCTCTCTCTTCCTTCTTCCTCTTCTGTGCTCAAACGAAAACGAAAGCGCTCTCTCTCTTCTCCTCTTCATCTGCTCTCTCTCTCTCTCTCTCTCTCTCTCTCTCTCTCTCTCTCTCTTCCTTCTTCCTCTTCTGTGCTCAAACGAAAACGAAAAACGAAAGCTCCCCTCGCTTTTTCATCTCTCACAAACGAACCCTAATGAAGCTCTCCTCCTCCTATTCGATCTTGCAAGTCACACCACAGTTCTCACTCTCTCGTCCTCATTCTCACACAAAACTCTCTCAATCGCACGAAGATCACCTCTGTTGAAGATGAAGACGAAACTCATGCCCTAATTTCAGAAGTTGAAGCTCATCTATGTCGAAGAAATGGAATCATTTTTTTATCCTGGTCTTATCTCATCACGATTCCACCAAAATCGCTGAAGGATTTATGTGATTTCTTGAGAATCCAAGCAGCATAGTGAAGCAATTTCGAATCTATTCAAGATTTTTGGTTGAGATTGAAGTTCTTAATCTCGATCTGTTCTGTTTAATCAAGCACAAGTAAGTTTTTTATATAGTATCTGAAAAGTTTTATCGTTTGAAGTGGTTTCATCATTCTTTGTTTGGTGATGAGACTTAGGTTTCATCATTCTATTTGGTGATGAAATTTAGGTTGTTAGCAGCGTGGATAGCTTCTAAGTCTGATTGATTTCATCCTATTCTTCATCAGAACCTCCTGTAGGTTCATCGATTTCTTCGTCATCGCTCAGATTAAACTTATGAATCAAAACATAAAAAGAAAATGCAGAAAAAGAACAAAATTAGCTTTGAAGATTTTAATTTGATTGATTATCATTGATTTGATTTAAGAACTTATTGCAACTTTGAAACCTGCGTTTCTGAGTATCAGAGAAGTGTACAAAGATTTAGGAACGGCACCATCGCTTTCTTTGTTTTCTCATTACTTAATTTTAAACTACTTTTTAGATTCATCATTTTAATATGTTTTCTGAATGATAATTGATTGTTGCTTTGCTCCATTTAGTGAAACTTCTTAAATAGATGATAGGTTTTGGTTATAAATTTTTATTCTTTATGAATTGATTGTTTCATTTTTAATCTCTTCACCATTAATCACTTGCCTGGATATGTAACTTCTTAAATGGAGGATATTTATGATATCTTTGATTAAAAGTGCTAATTGTAGCTAAGAATCCAACAATTATTAGTAATGGATGGTTAGAAAAAGAACATCAGTTACTTTAACAAGCCATTTACTTTTCTTTTCTTCAGACAAACTAGGTGAGCAGCTATATTCCCTTGTTTCATAAACTTTAAAACACTTTATCTTTAGGAGATAATCCTATTTTGTAATGAGTTGATGTGATTTTGTTATGCAAAGTTTGGTAGTTTTTCAGTTATGCTTTTACTTGTTTGTTGATATAAACTTTTGCTAGAGTAATAGTGTTTTCCCTTTGATATTCTTCAGTTTAAAAGATGTCTCTTTTATCTAGGTGGATGGCTATTGATCTCTATATTCGAGAACTTGATTACTGATGCATCGGAAGGTAATGTTTTTTAGGATTTTGTTCATATTCTTGGTTGAGAGAGTACAACTCGTTTTTCAGTTTCTAGATAGATGCTCTTTCACTTGCTGTTTTTTTGGCGATTACTTCTCTTAATTATGTTATTAGTAATTTTGTTGTCATTGATTTTTCCATATCTCGAAGGATTGGATAACCTGTGAACTCCTCTGCTTGCTTCATAAGTAATAGAATTTTGTAGCCTCAGACAATTTTGTGAAAATTTGAAGGTTTCTTTCATCTTATCTTGGGTGGATACTCTCTCAATTACACTTAGTGTTGTAGAGAATTATTACAATCTGTATACATTATTTTTCACTCCATCGATGTTTTATCTCTCTTTGAATGTGATTATCAATAAATTTTCAGTAATGAGTACGACAAATACACTTCGAGTTGTAGTTTTGAACTAATGTTTCATTAATTGCTTTACAAAATGATCTCCATGTTTAACACCATTTAGTTACAGGGGATATATCATATGTGACATTTTGAAAGAATTCCGTCATCAACTTATGGAGCCATGGAGCATTCAAAAGTTTGGCTAATATTAACTAAGTTTCTAATGATGATGTTCTTATCAACCCACTTCTGGGAACATCTATTTTATGTTTGCATGGTTTTTTCTGCTCTAGTCAAGGGGTGTCAATGCTCTTTTTGTTTTGCTTTTGTTTCAAGAGTTTATGGCCATATAAAAAATGGTATGATAGTTTGTTCTTCTCGCATCATTGTATTTGTATAATCATAAGCACTGATGCAATCTTCTCAATTTTGATTACACATTTTGAATGTTATTATAAAGCACCTGAATCTCTTGATGTTAAAATGGATTAGGTATGTAAACTTAGTTACCAACTGGTTCCCTGAGAACCGACATATGCTTCATCTATTTTGCAGTTCAAGCATTGCTCACAGTAAAGAGGAGTCTAACGGATCCTCTGAATAAGCATAAAAATGGAATTTGGGAGATCCTTGCACAACTAATTGGACTGGAGTTGTATGCTTCAAATCCAATGGAACAGTTGAAAATTTACATGTCAAAGAGTTGTATGTTTTTCCTACACTCTTAACCACATTCCCTTATCGATTATTTTTTCCCATGTTTAATACTCTTCAGTGCTTTATTATTGATTTTTGAAATGAAAAATGATGGCCTAGATAATATTATGTCTTGATAATTTACATGTCGAAGAGGGAAGGGTACACCACTCCAAAAGATCTATGTTGTTTAGTCTTAGATGTCTAATGTAAACTACATTGCCATTTATACGTGCTAGTCACTAATGCATCACAATACTCTTTTTCTTATCATAGACTCACACTCAAAATTTTAAGATATTGAATTGGTTTTGCTGGATTTTCTTTAGCTTAATATTTAAGAAAATATCTTTTTTATTTATTATGATAAGTGTCTAGCAACTAGAATGAACAACCAAGTACGTGTGCACCCATTTATTTATCTTGTAGGTTTTGATTATTGTCTGGATTTAAGAAACATCTACAACTTTATTCTTCATTTGAAAATTATTTCTCTGACTTCTTAACATTTTCCTTAAGAATTTTCCTGAATGACATTTTTTCCATTTAAACCTAATTTGTAATTTGGAAAGTAGTAGTTGTGTTAACTTCCGCTTTTCTTGTTTCATTTGCAGAGTCAACAAACCGTATTTACCAATAGCTGCTGGGGATCTTTCAGTTTAATCTACTTGGTTCTTGGTGATATTTTTTGCAGTGGTTGGTGTGTTGATTGTTAGATGGAACTTTGGGCCTTTTATTACTTCTCTACAGTCTTGATCTTTTCCTTGGGACTGTTCATGTTCTCCATTCTACTTTAGAAGTTCAGTTAGTTTAGAATACAAAAGCAATCTAATGAACTTTTCATATGATTATAATGTATGTTGTCAGTATCTTCTTCTTACAAGAACTAAAGTTTGTAATGAGTAATATAAACTTGCTTTTCTTGACAATATGGATGATAATTCTAATGGTGAAGTAATTCTGCAGGTACGCGGTTTTTCCCTCTTAAATTGGGTGTCTGCTACTAGAGCTTCTCTTGGTCTTGCATTTGAGTGGAGGTGAGTCACCATTTATTATTCATGATGTAGTTGAGTTAGATTGAGTCGAGTTATAGAATTTTGATACATATATCAAAATTGGTTAGGCATCAACTTCTTCAGAGTCGGAAGTTCGATCCCTCTCAATCCCCGTAGTTGATATAATATTTCAAAAAAAAGCTGCAGGAATGTGGCCCACTCTTCTAAATTAATCATTTTATTGAATTTTCCAGGAAAGACCTCACAAGTTGGTGGCTTGAACTTTAAATTCATAACAAAAACCATGTTTATCTCATAATACTATTCATCCTAACTTTTGTACTATGTTTGTGGAATATCTGCCATTTTTCAATGAACTTCTATAAGCTAGTCTCGATGAATTATGTATTTCTTTTAACATAGACATGTTATTGTTGGGGCTAAGTTATAGTAGAGTGATTCACATTCTACAGTGTATGGTCTAACTGGTCATGGTAAACCAGGTTTGGAGCTTTCCAAATTATATACATGTTGGGCTTGTGATGTAAAGGATATAGTTGATCATTTACTGAAACTTCTAAAACCATTTTGTCTGATGTCTACAGATTCTTATAGGTAATTACTCATCTGGAGCAAGAAAGGGTACTGTCAATTCATGAAAACGCAAGACTTCAAGGCTTTCCAGAGTACTATAAGCTCTATGGCTTATGAAAAAAGGTGCATTATATAATTCGATTTTAAGTTGTTGGAATTCAAATTAGTAGCATTGAAATTCTAGAGTTATTGTAGATTGATTGTCATGGCTATCCTGCAGTTATGGTAGTCATGACAATGATAAATTGAGTATTATGGCTTCTAAAATTATAGTAGTTGTAAGGCCAATATGAAAACTTACTCTTTTTTATCCTTTACTTATTATAATGTCGTGTTAATATTTTTTTGGACTTAAAATATATGTTCTACTGCTGTTTTGAGTTTTTCCATGTAAAATAGCAGTTTTGGGGCATTTTTTTACATTAAGAAGCTATTTTTAGTCATATATATAGTTTGCTGTTGTTTCATGTCATTTTGACACTGTAGTATGGGCTAAAATTGTTAGAATGTCGTGTTAAAAAATTTTGGGTTTAAAATATATGTTTTATTACTGTTTTGAGGCTTAAATTGAATGTTTTGCTGCTGTTTTTTATAGTCATATTGTAGCATTTCATATAAAGTGGCAGTTTTGGGGATTTATTTTACATTAAGTAGTTTTTAATTATGTACATAGTTTTGATGCTGTTTCATGTCATTTTGACAATGTTTTATGGACAAAAACTTATTATAATGTAAAATAAATAAGTTTTTGGTAGGTAAATAAATTAAGAATATACATCAGTAATAATTATTTCCCCTTCTAATTTCTATGAATATACATCAGTGATAACTATTTCCCCTTGAAAGATAGTTATTAGTACCTATACAATTTAAAAAGAAATGAATATAGAAGATGGTATCTCTTTTCCATTTAGCCAGCAATCGATGCTTTCTGATTTAGGTTCTTATAAATCTAGAAGTTGAAATTCTATTGGACTAATAATTCATAAAAAGTTTAGCATGATTGTTAAATTTACTTCTCTTTGGAGTTTCATACATTAAAAAATAGTTTAGCATGATTGGACTTATTGCAAACAAGTAAGCTTCATTCTTTACTTTTTCTTTATCCTAAATCTTGTTAATCTAACAGTAATTCCCTTGATACTTCATACTATACATTCTTTGGTACTTGTTAATTTGATATTATCTGTAAAGAAAAAAAAGGGTTGGAGACAATTAGATGTCGTGCTAGATTTTTTGATATGTCATTGTGTTTGATTTACATTGACAAAAATGTGTAGAGTTCTTGATTTGTTTTCTTCCAACAAAAATGTGTAATTTTTTATATCTATTGATTGACACAAGGGTTGGCAACTCACAACAAGGAAATGACAGAAATCTTACCTTCTTGGAGATCTACAATGGAATCATTCTATCGGAAAGTCCTGTAAGTTCAAATGCTTATATAGCAACAATATCATTACAATTTAAATACTTTTACTCGATGCATAAAAATTAGCACTAACCTATTTTGTTAGTGCAAATGTACATTTATACATTGTTATGCTTTACATTGCACGTAGAATAAATGTAAAATATGGGCACTGTAATATTTTTTATTTATACCCAAAATTTTTTCAACATATGTGAAAATTTATATGTAGCATCTCACATAGACTGTCTTAAGTAGTTTTGAACTTATAACCAACCTTTTGCTGCAATGCCCATTGGAACTCGACGTCTAATGCTGGCCATTAGTTTTTCTAACAAAATTGATATGCTATGTGTGTCAATCACATTAAAAGAATAAAATTTAATGTTGTAAATTCATTGCTGTTTTGACTTAGGAATTATTTTATCATGTTCATGCTAAGTTGCTAATGTTTCGATTACTAGATATGGGACACGGCCGGACAATAGAGATTTCAAAGTCTTGGAGTTGCATTTTGTAGAGGGAAAGATTGTTGTGTTCTAGTCTATGATGTTAATGTGATGTAGTCATTTGACACTCTTGACAATTGGCATGATCAATTTCTAAGACAGGTGGTTTAATTTGTTTCCTTGAGTTCTGTTGTGCTTTAAAACTATGACTGCAATGGGCTATCAATTAAATATCTCTAGTATTGGAGTGATATGTTAGTAACTTATTGTCTCTTATATGATTAAGGCTCTACTTTTGCAGTAATTTTTATAGGCTTCCGTAAGAGGATTTTTGGGTATTGACGATGAGGTGCTTGATGATCTTGACGTCAAGAAGAACATTAATTTGTTATAGTTATTTGTTTCTTTTTGTATTGATATGATTTAATTTTTTGTTTATAGAATGTAATTCCAGGCATAGAGTAATATTTAAATTTTGAGATTGTAATATTTAGTTAAATTTGATAGGTTTATTATAAATTTTATTTATAATTAATTTTTAAAAAAATATTTTTTTTCTCAAATTTTAGACAAAAGGTGACGGTAAGGTGACGGTTTTTTATGACCGTCACCTTTTCGAGCGTCAACTATTCGGAACGGTGACGGGTGAAAACCGTCACCTATTCCGTCACCTATTCAAATAGGTGACGGTTTTTTTTGGACGTCACCTATTTAAATAGGTGACACTGTCATAGGTGACGGTCAAAAAACCGTCACCTATTCGAATAGGTGACGCCAAAAGGATGTCACCTATTCCCGAAATTCTTATAGTGATAAAACAGCAAAATTTGGTGCATCAATTTTAAACGATAAATAAGACAAAATAGATATATATACATAAGGTTTTAAGACTTTGACTCCAAAATGTAAGCACGACTTTCAAACAACTCCCAAAACCCGTGGCTCGCATGACTGTAAGCCAATCCCAAAAGCCTCCATCTCGGCATAGTCAACGAGCACCACCTGCCGCTTCACGCCCTCGTCCCCGAGCGTTACCTGAAAGTTGATATAGAGTACCTTTGAGCATGACACTCAGTGAAAACAAAAGAATATGAACGGTGTGTTAGAGTGCGACCAAATTCCCACATCGGTTACAGAAGGGAATGATCATGGGTGTATAAGGGGAAGAGCACATCTTCATTGGTATGAGGCCTTTTGGGTGAAACCAAAAGCAAAGCCATGCGGGCCTAGGCCCAAAGTGGACAATATCATACCAATGTGGAGATGTGGTGGCCCGTTTAGTCCCCTTACAAATGGTATCAGAGTCATGCGCCAACCCTAATGATGTGGATGGAATCCTCAGGTGCCGAACAAAGTGGGGAGCCTCGGAGACCCGATCCGTGGTGGGATCTATCGGACAGGAGGTATGACCTGGATAGAGTGGACGGATGGAGGGGAGGCTCAGTGGATTTGTTTGAGGGGAGGATTGTTAGAGTGCGAACAAATTCCCACATCGGTTACGGAAGGGAATGATCATAGGTGTATAAGGGGAAGGGCACATCTCCATTGGTATGAGGCCTTTTGGGTGAAACCAAAAGAAAAGTCATGCGGGCCTTGGCCCAAAGTGGACAATATCATACCAATGTGGAGATGTGGCCCGTTTAGTCCCCTTACACAGTGATGCAGATGCTCAAAACATAATGCACAAGTACAATGATATGCTTAGGCATGCGAATAAACGAGCATTTGCAAAGTAGATAGATAAACATTATCAAACCGTAAACCTTTCAAACTCGTTCTATCGTTAAGCCAGTAATAAACTTTAAGTAACAAATTTACCATTCACTCTTAGTCCGCAGACCTTACCGTCACAAAACCCCGGCGTCTCACTACGCCTTAATCACGTACAATCATTAATAAATACTCGAGCCATAACTCTTCGAGTATTACACTTCTTGGCTTTACATCAAGCCTCAGACAACTATTACCACATTCCGTTCACTTTCCGAATCCTTTTCATTTACCACTATGCATCCGCAACGCAACACGCACATTCAAAGCAAAAAAGATAACAAAACATGGATGCACAAACGATAAATGATGCATATATATGCTCAACACATAACAACAACTTTCAAGTTTAGGATTTCACCGAACAACAACTCATAAGCCGTTTCCACTTTCTCCTTTTTCTTTCAACCATCATTTGGTTCCTTACTTACAACCCGCGTCCCACTACGCGCAAATCAATAATTTCCACTTTCCACATTCGAGCCGTAGCTCTTATCAACTTCTAGGTTATCATAATAACCACTCTAGCATCCAGGCCATCCACCACACAGCGCCTTGGAGCTACACCACATCAGCCACGGTAACCAAGAGTAACGTCCAACAACCATACACCGTTACACGGTTACAACCCCATGGCCACAAACCGATCGCATGATATGCATGAATGAAGTGTTATGAGATGAAATGGAAATGAATGAGTAATCATGCTTGCTAATAACTGTCATCATAATAAATATTCTCGGCTCATTGAGCATAAATAGGACAATTCCTCCAAGCAATATTTGACTCAATCATACTACACATCTTGCTCAATATTCACATAAACATATCCTCACATTTCAGGCTCTACTTCTCATTATCGCTCAACTTTTCAAAGTATACAAACAAGTATATAAAGCCATTCTTAAAATATTATCCTTTAACATCTCAAATATGCAAATATTCATCTATCGTCAACCTTTAACACATCGAGCATATATGAAAATAAATCTCAATCAATATATGAATCGATCTTTCAACATGAAACATGTATAAATGCAAGTAAACATGAAAGAGCAACTCAAGGATTAAGTAGAAGCAAAGATATATCATGGGTATTTCCACCCCTTTCCTCTTTCTCAACAACATGACTAGTTCGGCCAACAATTCCCGTTTCATTCTCAATCTCTTCCCCCTTTACCTTCAAACACCATGTGGAGTTCCCAAATCAGTCTCATTCATCATTAAGACTCATTCTACACCTTTACAATAACAACCACGATCAAACACCCTTACCGGCACTTTCATTCGTTTTGTTCTCACTTTTCTAGTCAAAACAATGCTTGACCTTGGCTTTCTTTCCCCATCAATAACACTCATATAATAACTAAACTTAGGCTTAAAATATCATAAATAAATCAGCAAGAACAATGAGCTAAACCCCGGAACCCGATTTACTCCAAAAAGTCTCTAAACTAGCTCAAAGGAAAAGTGGTGATTTTGGCCATTGAGGGGGTTTTGGAAAGTCATTAGTTGAGCTTTCTAACATGAATTTCTTATGTAAAATATCTATTTATACACCTAAATATACCAGAATTTAGAGACTTTAAGAGAAAGCTAAGGAAACTCCAAAATTAAGAAAACTACGAAAACTTCAAATGGCCAACATTAGTGTTTTTAGCTTTGAGTTTCATTCATGGGTTCCTACCCTTTCTTAGGTGTAAAAGTCAAAACTTCCGATGCATAACCCTTTTCTCATAACCTTTCAAAGTACAATTATTCACATCTAAGCTTATTATGGTCAAACCAACGCTCTAGCAAGCTCACACTTCCCATCCCCCGTTTTGTCACACACACTTCCAATTGCTTGTCTATATGTAACCACCCATCGAACATAACTAGAATTAACAATTCTTACTAGGCTCAAACAACCAACGTATAACAATTCATTGTATAGAATATCAATTATAAATTTACTTCAATCCCTTTCTATTCCCACATTTTACATGTAAATCACATTTCGAGTATTAAGTCTTAACAACTCGTTCATGTAATTCTTTAAGCATAAACCAATAGCATATCAAGTATTCATGATAATAGTCCCAACTACACATATGAATAGATCAAGAATTACGAGTGTATATATATATATATATATATATATGCAAGTAGACATGTTCAAGTAAGCAAACAACTAAATAAACACATATTGGTTTGAGCCATCTAGCTCGTTGTAGTCCTCTTAATATTGTCCGGGCTCACTTTCCACTTTCCGTCACCTCCTCGTACTTTGATCCCTTACTATTCACAATTTATAGTTACCAAACCAACCACAATCATAGTTAATTCACTTCACAATCACACTTCAAAAGTTTGCAACAACATCGCCAACACCCCTCCGATTCTTTGTGTTCTCACCTTCACAATTGGTCTCAACCGAGCTCGCCTGTCCTCTTCCTACAATAAGTCAATTCACATACATTTAATCTTAATATAATGTCATATCTTAGCCCATAACACATACACAAAGCTCTGGTAAATGGAAAAAGTTCCAAAACTAGTCAAATTAAAGTGCAACTTTCGTCCAAAACGGGAATCTACCAAAAATTCATTAAGTTGATCTTCCAATGTGTTTTCCATGTATCTTATATACATATAAACCCCAATAAATTCCAGATTTGAAAACCCTTTAACAATAGTCATGATAATCACAAAAACAAGAAAAACTAGAAGCTTGAGAAACACCATTAATGGAGGTTTTGAAAACTTGAACTTATCCATGGCTTCCATCTTCTTCCTTTCAATATACATGAACCTTAAAGCCTAAACTCATCATTTCAACATCAATTTCCAGAAATATAAAAGTAAGAAAACACACATACAACAACTCCTTAAACTCCAAACAAGAGGATTCAAGTGTGGGTTTGAAAATCAAAACAACAATACCCATAAAATCTGAAACTTTCTCTCACCTTTTCGTCCCATAGAAGTGGATGGAAAGACTTCAAATGTAGAATGGGTAGAAAGCTTGTTGCGAGACCTTTCCAACGAGCTAGGGCACGAAGAAATCGGCCGAGAAACGAGGGAGATCCAACACTTTCTTTCTCTTCTTTTTTTCTTCTCTTCTTGCTCAGGTTTGGGGGAAAATTTTGGGAGCTTTTTCCTCAAATTTTTGTCTCTTGGTGGAAATGAGGAGGAAAGATGAGTGGAATTTGTTTTGTTTTGATTTTTCTTCTCTTTTCTCTTAATTCCCATTTATATTTTTAATTTCTAAAATCAACATAATCAAATTGCAAGTAAGTCTCTCCACCCCTTAATTTTAAAACAAAATCCTTCCACCTCCTAAAATTAAAAGAAGTCCCTCCTTCTAATTTCTTTTGCCAATTAGTCCTTGCCCCTTAATTTCTTTTACTAACCAACCCTTTCCACTAAACTAACCATGGTTAACAACCTTCTTTTAAATAATTTCCACCATTAGTTAACTTTTAACTATGGTTAATCACAAAATAATAAAAAAAAAATCAACCAAAAATTCGGGGCGTTACACTGACTCCATTTTTCACATGTTGAAATTGAAAGGGTACAAGTTGATTTTTATAAATTCTTATCTCTATTATATTTTAGTATTTATATTTTGAAATAGGAAAATACTTGCCTCCTGATAAGTCAGGAGGATCTCCTTGTATATTCAATTTGTATTGGTTAAAAATATATATTAATCATCTTTTATTAATTTTTAACTAATAAGAATAGAGATGAAGAGGAGATCTTCCTGATTTGTTAGGAGGCAAATATTCTCCTTTGAAATATTGTATATATTACCAATTGATTGACTATTTTTAAGAAAATATTAATTTTTTCGCTACACTAACTTTTTCTCTAGCTTCTCTTCACATAATACTTATTTCCTCTTACTAATTTCTCCCTCTATATTTTCTCTCATTTATTAATAATTAATAATTGTTGGGATAGATTTTGCGAGTAGTTTTTTTTTTTATGTAAAACACTTTTTTTCCCTACTTTAGAGGAAAAAAACAAAATTTAAATTGAATATTTCCTCAATAAAGGGATTTTTATGTTTAAAAAATTCAAAATATTTATGCTAATGTAGTAAAATATCGTAAACAGTGGAAAAACTGGGCAAAGGGAGTTAAAAACTTATTTTTCTCTCATTTAATAAGGATTAATCATTGTTGGGATAACTTTTTGAAAGTGGTATTTTTTATGTAAAACACTTTTTTCTTCTAACACTTTAAAAAAGATACTAATTGAATATTTCCTCAAGGGCTTTTTAAAAGTTAAAGAAATTCACAATATTTATGCTAATGTAGTAGAATATCATAAAAAAGGTTAAAAAGTGGCTAAGGGAGTTAAAAAAAATTTTAATATTCTAAAAACTCATGCAAAACTTACAATTTTATTAATTAGAATAGAAGTACTCCTCGGAAAAATATTTCTTTTAAGAGGGTTCTCACACACCTTGAAATGTTATCGTTTAATATTATTTGTTGTAGCTAAGATTAAATCAAGAATTAGAAAATGAAAAATTGAGAGCTTATTTAATTTTGAGCAGATAGAATAATATATATCAACAAAAATTTGTTTATAATATATTTCAGGTCACTAGTTTCCACATATCAATAATATTTTATTTTTATTGTTTCGTACATTTATATGTGTTTAAAATAGTATTTTTCTATTTTTATTAAAATGAATCTGAGCTGCATTTTCTTTTTAGTGGGAAATTTCAAAGAATTTTATCTCTTGGCGAACCTTATGTTTTATTTGTAGATTCCAATGCTACTTGATTTTTTTTTTAGTTCATATTAATTTCTATTATAGTTAGAACTTATAGTTACAGTCCATCTGAATGAACTAATTAATAAATTTTTGAAGAAGAAAAGTGTTTTTTTTTTTAATTTGATAGCTGATATTTTGCCAACAAATCCATGTTCAAGCCTTCTTTCTGATTCATCTTGGAGAAATTATTAGAGGCTCTCTCTTACATATGTCACATGTCACATGTGACAGATCTATTTTATATAACTAATGTTTGAGGGAAGTTAATATTCAAAATAGATTTTTATTTTTACAATGTCACATATTATACATATAAGAGACAGCATATTGAGACATACTCCTCCAATAATTGCTTCTCATCTTACTACTTTGTTACAATTAAAGGCACTAAGTTTTAGATTAGAAAAAAGTTGTATATTTTTCGTTGTGAGAAATTATTAGACAACATAAGTTCAACCAATAGGATTACAATGCCAATAAATAGAATGAATTGACTCCGCATGAATGTACCAACCAAAAATAAATAAATAAATAAATAAATAAAATATATATATATATATATATATATATATATATATATGTATATATATATATATATATATATATATATGTATATATATGTATATATATGTATATGTATATATATGTATATATATATATGTATATATATGTATATATATATATGTATATTTAATATGTATATATATGTATATATATATATGTATATTTAATATGTATACATAATGATATTTAGGGGTGAAAACTTAACCCGTCACATGGCTTCCCGCACCCACCCTGCCAAATCCACCTAATAAACAGGGTGGAGTTTGGGGAAGATAATTTTTTTCCCCTCGCTTAATAAACGAGCCGAGGGGATTTTTTTCCTTCGTTTACACCCCGTGCCGCCCCATTTATCTACTTAAATTTTTTTTATTGTATTTTAATTTCCCTAAGTTTATTTTTATTTTGATTATGATGAAGAGTTTTATGTGTTTATTTTTATGCTCTATTAGGTACAATTATAATTGGAAAAAATTGAATTTTCAATAAAAAAAATCATATGAAATCATGAAATTTTCTCATTCTTCCGCATCCAGTTTTGCCCTTGTCTCGCCTCTGTTTAATAAACAAGGTAGGGTTCAGGGCGGGGATAGAAAGAAATTCATAAGTAAATTAATTAAAACTTAAAAAAAATAGAGGAAATTTTTTTTCAAACCTTTCTTCAGTTTTATGCTTTTTCTGGTTTACATATTCAAGATTCGTGTTAGATCTAAAATTCCATGAAGAAAAAATGGAGGAAAAGAAGGAATGCGTATGAAAAAAGAAAAACAACTTTGTTTTGCAAGATCTTTCTTAGATCTATGTGTTTTTATGCCTCAAATCTTCAAAATTTGGTATTTTCAAAGACATTTGAAAAGAAAATTGGTTAAAAAAAATGTTAGAATAGTTCAAAAGTTTGGAAAATGAGAGGGAGTTTAGATCTGGAAAAAAAGAAAGTGAAAAAAAAGGAATGTGTTACGTTGGTTTTGAAAAATGAGAGAGATGAGAAATTTTTTTTTTTTTTAAAGAAAAGTGATGTGATTGTCTTATAGGAGGAGAGTATTTTAGTAGTTGCCTTTATTTTTCTCTATTCGTTGGCTAGCTATTATTATTTTGGATAAGATTGTCTTATCTTATTTATTGAGATGAGAGAGAATGAATATTTGACTTGTTATAATAAATGAGAATGAAGGAGCATTTATACAAAGTTTACATGAGTTAAAAGACTAACAATAAACTAAAACAGAATTGTAACAAACAAAGTACAAGCTAACTAACTTAGTTAGCTCTATTATCCCCCCCCCCCCCAGCTTGGCAAGAAGCAAAAAGAAACTTGAACTTTGCAAGGCTTTTGTGAACAAAATCAGCCAATTGTAATGAAGAACGTATGGGCAAAAGCTTCACTGAACCTGCATTGATCTTATCCCGAATAAAATGGCAATCTAATTCAATACGCTTAGTTCTTTCATGAAAATCGGGATTAGTAGCAATAGAAATGGCTGCCAAATTATCACAAAAGATCAAAGCGAGGTGTTAAACCTGAATTTGTAAATCACTCAAGAGACGATACAACCATGTTAACTCACTTGTAACCATGGCTAAAGCTCTATATTCAGCCTCAGCAGATGATCGAGAAACGGTGGTTTGTTTCTTGGCCTTCCATGAAACAAGTGAATCACCTAGAAATATGCAAAAACCCGTGACGGATCGACGAGTAGCGGGACATGAACCCCATTCCGCATCAACAAAGACCTTCAATTGTAAGGCAGTAGAAGAATTACGTGGAAAAGAAAGCCCCTGACCTATAATAAGTAATGAACGACAATTAAATGGGAAGAATATGGTTTTGATATGTACTGGCTTAGCATTATGCACGCCATCAGCTACACTTAACTTTAATTTTAGATCCATAGGAAGTATATTAGGCTTACATCCCATGAAACTAGTGTCTTCAAGTAAATGTAGACAATATTTACGCTGTGAAATTGATAGTCCAGTACGAGTTCGTGTAATCTCAAGACCAAGGAAGAACTTTAAAGAACCAAGGTCCTTAAGCAAAAATTGAGTATATAAAAAGGTCTTTAAAGCATCAATAGCAAGTTGAGAAGGCCCAGTAATTATAATGTCATCCACATAAACTAGTAGGGCTAAAAAGGAGGAACTAGAACCCCTTATGAACAAAGAACTATCAGTCTTAGACTGCTTAAAACCATGAGAAAGAATAGATGTAGAAAATTTAGTAAACCATTGTTTGCAAGCCTATTTTAAATCATAAATTTATTTGTTAACCTTGCATACTAATTGTTCCTCCTGTTTAGGAACAAGTGTGGAATTGGTGGGTCTATATCCAAGAGGAAATTGCATATAAACCTCCTCAAACAAATCACCATTGAGGAAAGCATTATTGACATAAAGTTGGGCAAGTGGCCAATCATAATGTGCTGAAAGAGATAGAAAAACCTTTACAGATACTAACTTTAGCTAGTGGGGAAAAAGTCTCAAAATAAACTATTCCCTCTTGTTGATTGTAACCTTTAGCCACCAAATGAGCTTTGTATCTGTCAATGCTCCCATCAGCCTTATGTTTTATTTTGTAAACCCATTTGCTGCTTATTGTATGATGATTGGATGGTAGAGAAACTACAGACCAAGTATTAGTCCTTTCCATGGCACCCAACTCTTCATTCATAGCCTATATCCAATGCAAATGAGAGACAACTTGGTGGTAGAAATGAGGTTCATCACTCTTAGAAATATTCATAATAAAATTTCTGTGAGTAGATGTAAAATAGGCATATGAAAGATGTTTTTCAATTGGGTATTTATAAGTGGAAACTGAATTAACATTAGCAAGAAGATTGCAATGATAATCAGCAAGATAAGCAGGTGCTTTTATATTGTGAGTTGGTCTTCCAAGGGAAATAGTGTTAGAAGAGTTGGGAACAGGAACAGTAGGTAAAGTTGTGGAAGGAATTGGATTATCTAAATTGCTGGCAGTAGGTAGAGATTGAGGTAGTGAAGGATTAATAAAAGAGGATAAAGGTTGGGGTAATACAATATCTGAGAAAAGATCAACAGATTGATCCTTATGATGGGACTATTTAAAAGGAAATTGATCCTCAAAGAACAAAACAACGCGTGAAATAAAAAATTGTTTGGTATGAAGATCAAATAACGTATACCCTTTAATACCAGGAGTATAACAAATGAAAACAAACTTTCTAGCACATGGTTCATATTTCTTTCTATTGTAAAAAATAAACACCCAAAAACTTTAAAAGAATCATAATTCACAGATTTCTTGTAAAACGGCTCATAAAGTATCTTATTGGAAAGCAAGTGGGTTGGGGTGCGATTGATAAGAAAGGTTGCAGTTAAGATGCACTATCCCCAGAAGGTAATTGGCACTCTAGATTGAAAATACAATGCTCTTTCAACATTGAGAAGATGTTGGTGTTTTCTTTCAGCAACAAAATTCTGCTGAGGGGTTTCCACACATGAAAATTGATGAAAAACTCCCTTACGCCTAAAAAATTTTGTGAATTGAAGTTCGAGAGCATTGTCTGAATGAAAGGACTTAATATGTCTCCTAAATTGAGTGTGGATAAGTGCAAAAAATCTAGGGATAATTCTAAGAGCATTAGACTTTTGTCTCATAAGGTAGATCCATATAAATCTAGTGCAGTCATCACCAAATGTCAGAAAATAAGAAAAACCCTGATGTGTTGATGTATGATAAGGCACCCATGTATCACAATGTATTAGATCAAAGGGGTTAGGAGACATATTGTTGTTGGAAGGAAAGGATAACCTTCTCTGTTTAGCTAATGGACAAATTAATACAACAAAGATCCAAAATAGAAGTCCTATTTGAAGTAATAGACAATTGTTCAGATAACAGAGACAATATCTTAAAAGATAAATACCCTAAACGATTATGCCATAATTGCATATATGGCTTATTATGAAAAGTAGAATAAGTAAGTAAAGAATTAACATTGTCTGCTGCACAAAAGAAGTAATGGTCAGAACATATAACCCACAAAGTAAATCACCCTGCCAATCGTCCTCAAACTGCACCTGTCCTGGATGAGACACATACCAGAGGAAAACTGAGTGAACACAGCAGACTGAGTAGTTAAGGAACTAACAGAAACAAAGTTAAATTAGAACTCTGGAATATAAAATACTCCATGTAAAAACAGATAATCATGGAGATAGACACTTCCAATAGCAGAAACAAGAACCCTCCGACCATTAGAAAGAGTAACATAAGTGTGATCAAGTTTAGTCAAAGATTGAAATTGAGCAGCTGAACAACAAATGTGAGTTGAAGCCCCAAAATCAATAATCCACATATTTAAAGGATTAATTTGAGAAGTAATACCCTTGGAAAGGGAAATACTTGCAACATGTGTATCAGTAAGGGAACTAGTGGATGTAGAAGGTTGCAAATGTGTGGATAGTAAAGCCAGTAGTTGCTTATATTGATCCGAGCTAATGGAACTCATAGGTTCAGAAACATCATTTGAAGAAGAAGCAAGAGAGAGATGAGATTGAACCTGGTTAGTAAAAGCAATTCTTGGTTTGAATTTAAAATCTGGTGGATATCCATGTAATTTATAGCATTTCTCCACAATATGGCAAGGGATATTGCAATAAGTACAAATGGGACGGTCTTTCGTGTAGAATTTTCCAAAATTTGTAGCAAATTTGGAATTATTCGTACGAAAAGTAAAAGCCAAAGAATCAAAGTTATTTACTGTTTCCACAATTTTGATGCGACGTTTTCTATCTTCTCTTATTACTAGAGCAAAAACCTTGTTGATGGAAGGAAAAGGATCCATGAGCATAATTTGGGATGTGAGAGAAGCATAAGAATCATTCAAACCCATTAAAAATACTCTGAATATATTCCCCTTGATTAAAAAAAACATCCATCTGCTTCATTCCACTGCAAGAACAAACACATTCAGGACGATATTCCATCAATTCCTGCCAAATTGTTTTCAATTTTGTGAAATAGCAACTCAGTGATAAATCTCCTTAATTGATGTTCATTAATTCACGGCGAAGCTGAAAAACACGAGGTGTATTTCTTTCATCAAATATTTCTCTCAAATCTTGCCATATATTAGAAGCAAAATTAGTATAAAGCAAACTTGCAGAAATTTCTTTGATTACTGAATTCAAAAGCCATGAAACAACTACATCATTGTTCATGAGCCAGACTTGAATAAGAGGCCCATAAGTTGGACAAGGAAGGCTATCATCAACAAAACCTAATTTGTTCTTGACTGAAAGAGAAAGACGCATCGATCTGAACCAAGAATGAAAATTATCACTATTTAATGGAGGATTAACCATAACGGATGAAGAACCATTAGTATGATAGAGATAGTAAGGGTTATTTTGATGATTAGCTTGAGGATCAGAATTCTGAGATGAGGTTGAAGAAGGAACAGAGGTTATACTTAGATTCTCAGTCGCCATTGAAGAAGGAATTTGAAGCAAAAAGAAATTGATTGAAGGAAATAAAGATTCTTTAGGAAGTGGCGATGAAAACGAGGTAAATGTAGAGAGAGAAAAAGGAAAAACGTGTTACCTTACATCTGATACCATATTGAGATGAGAGAGTGAATATTTGACTATTTATAATAAATGAGAATGAAAGAGTATTTATACAAAGTTTACATCGGTTAAAAAACTAACAATAAACTAAAACAGAATTGCAACATACTAAGTACAAGCTAGTTAGCTATATTATTATTTGATGTCATTAGATGACTATTACTTTACTTATCCGAAGAAATAGGCTCAAATATTGCAGCGCTGTCTAAAATAGTAGGAAATAAACATACCTCCCTCTAAAACTCCAACATGAAATAACATTTAGAAAAAGACCATAGTTATGAATAACCAATTGAAAAATAAATACATGATTAGATAATTCCAAAATAGAGGGAGAAAGAGAAAGACAATGCTTTTTATAAGTTTTTTAGTTCACCGTAACGTTCCGTTATTTTCGTAGTAATTTTTTTTTATCTTATTTATCTTGTTTAGTTATTTATTTAAATTAGATTATCTAAGCTTGGTAGTTAGTTAAATTAGTTTAAGTTATTAATTAGTGTTTTATTAGTTAATTTAAGAAGATTGAAGTATGGGGCCTCTTCTTCTCAATTTGGTCTTATCCTTAAATTCTAGGGCATCATCTATTGGGCATTAAGAGAGAGAAACTTTCTTTCCTTTATTTTCCTCTCCCTCATCTTTTTTTTATTATTTAATAAACTTTTTTCCTTCTTCTTCTTCTTCGCATGAACAGCCAGCCAGCCATTTCCCTCCCTTCTTTTCTTTTCATTTCTTCTACCGCCCCACCATGGTTCAGACCATCACCGCCTCTGCCGCACCATATATCGCCGCCATTAGCCACCGCCTCCGCCGTCGCTCGTAAGTTATGAGAGCTTGGAGGTTGAAGCTTGAAACTTTGATATTGAATGTCCTCGAGGTAGGTTATTCTTTTCTCGTTTAGGATTTGTTTTTAGTAATTTTTGAAACTAACCCGTGCTTGCCCAACAACCGTAAAAACAGATTTGAAAGCTCGCTGGAAAATGGAAACGGATTCACCGTTTTGAGAGAAACCTTGGACGTTGCTTCGATCTTTCGACACGGCTTATTAGACTTTTTCCCGAACTTTTCCCATCGTTAAGACCCCCGAAACTCATCGAAAACGAGGACACGGTGAGCAGCTCATTTTTCCTTTTGTTTTGTTATAGCTATTGCGCATCCGTGAGTCTAAATGAAGGAGAAACGGTTCAGTTGAGTCGCCTGGCCGGTTCACCTGAACTGGTTTAGTTTGTTCAAGCTTATTTTGGGCCAATTTGAGCTATTTCAGTCTGTTTTTCGCTATTTTAAGTTGGTTTTTATGCTAATTAGTTGTAATTAATGATTTTCCAGGTTCCGAGCAACTCTATAGGCGATAATTTCATTTAATTGAGGCCGGTTCTTGATTTTTAGCTACTTTCCTAAGCTTCAAAGGTGACTTTAAAGTGGTTTTAGGTATGAATTGCATGATGAATTGTTAATTTATTATAAGAGGGAATGTGAAATTGGGATCCTAAGAGGATCTTGGTTGCTTTGATGATTATTTGGAGTGAGTGTTGTGACTTATACTTTGATTTTTCTTTTCGGAGTTTAGTTAGAAATTTGGAAATTTAAAGGTAGGTTTATTATTGTAAATGGTGGTTTCAAGTTGAATGGAAGTATTTCGTTTTGGTTTTTAAAAAAGGTAAGCCTAGGGTGAGACTTAGGATTGGGATATGGGAAAACGAAGTGTTGGGCGTATGGTTAGTGGAACGATGTTTTCCATTTTCATCTATTGCCTGTGTGTTCTCCGTATTTCATTTTCTTTCATAGTAAGGTTAATGGCATGATTTATAGTTCTTACGCTTGCACTTTATACTTATTTGATTATTGGTTCTTACGCGTGTACATTACTTTTATCGATGTGATTATGGAAATATTGGGGACCTTGGATGAAATAGGCCGAGTTGTCAATGAACCACGTGATTATGGAAATATTGGGGACCTTGGATGAAACAAGTAGAGTTGTCAATGACCGACGTGATTATGGAAATATTGGGGAATTTGGATGAAACAGTCAGGGTTGTCAATGAACGACATCATTATGGAAATATTGGGGACCTTGGATGAAATAGGTCGGGTTGTCAATGAATGACGTGAATATGGAAATGCTAGGAACTTTGGGTGAAAGAGGCCAAAGTTGTCAAATTTCCCGAGGCTGTGATGTAATAAAGTGAGATTTTCTTATTTTGCTAATGCTTCTTGGTCGAGAACTTTAGTGGTGATTCATGGATTGTGGATGTTGATTAGCAATAACATGTGGAATGTAACTTCGGGATTGAATTGTATGTGGGTACTAGATGTTTGGGAGTATAGAATGGGTAGTAAAGAGTATGTTAGGGTTTTTGGACACAAACTCCGATGTGGATTTCGACTATAGGATTATATGACTCCATTTTACTCTCACTAGCATTTTTATGCTAATGTTGCTACACTTTAATTTTTCAAGTACGCCCCGAGGTAGAGGTCGTGGTAGAGGTGATGGTGCCGCGTGATTGCGAGATGATGTGATGGGCATGTATAGGGTCGTGTTATACATTCTAGGAATGCATGGTTATTAGATACTTTAAACTTTTATCTATTGTCTTTGGAATTGTGTTTTGGAGCTCGAAAGAGCATTTGATTCTTATTTCGTTTCTCTTGAATTAAACTATGTCAGGAATGCACATTTCCAAGATTTTAAATGTTTTATTGCCTTTTCTGATGTGAACTATGTATTCAGATTTTTAGTTTGTTTGAAATATAAACGACACCAAGCTGAATTTTCGTAAAATTAAGTCTTTTGCTATTTTAATTTTGATTTAAAGTATTATTGAAAATTCAGGTCTTTATATTCCTTGACATAGCAACGAAGTCCCTAAGAACACGCTTCCGGTGAAGAGCTAGACTGTCAAACACTAAGGCCTTATAGATTCTGCTCGCGTATCCATCAATGGCTGTAAGTCGGAGATCATAGCAGCCCAGGCTCTGGCACTGTTCCATCAGTGCGATGGAACACGACCCCTAAATATTGGGGGCTCCATGTGCCAGGGCATCTACCATATATTTTTAAAAAATGTTATGGGCTAAAGCCCATTAAGGCATTAGGTAGGTAATGGCTGAGATAATGACTTTTGTTTTGTTTTTATGTAATTTTTTCATCATCTTCTTTCTTTTCTAAAAACCAGCCGCCGCTGCTTATTATTATTTTTTGGGGCTCTTGCAAAAATAGAAAAATATGTTCAATATTTGTAAAAATAACAGCAAAAAAACATATTTGCAAAAATAGCAGAAAAATTAAATTCGCAGCTAAAATATTACAAAATTGCCACTAGTAATCAGTGATTAGTAATCGGTGATTTACTGATATCCTGATATTTTATGAAGGAATCACTGATAATCACTGATTATTTTATAAGTTATCACTGATATCTCTGATCACATGAATGAGGGTTTTTAAAAATCTGCTATATTTGCAAATACTTTTTAAAAATGCTATATTTATAAATATTGATAAAAATTCTGCTACCCATTGAAATTTTATTTATTTTTTTAATAGAAGCAATTGCATATTTTACTGAAAACAAACGACAAAAAGAAAAAAAAAGTTAATATAGATTGTGGCGTCAAAAGTTGTAAAAAACAATGTGCGTGCTAGGGAGTAGTGACTTGTTATTTTTGTGGTGGCAGTGAATCATTGATATGTAAGTGCTTTTTTTCTTTCTTATATATTATATATAAATTTTTTTTTGCTAAATTTTGGTGCTAAATTTATTTTGACTACACAATTGGTTGTATTTTTTATTCATGTTAAATATCAATTTAGTAATAGTATGATAATTATATTTTATGACAGATTCTAATTCTATTATGTTTTCGAGAAAATATCAATTTGGTTCTGAGAAACGAGAAAAAAAAGAAAATTGAGCAACTGGCTCAATCTAAAAAAGAAGCTCTTGATAAATTCATTACAATAGGAAGTCGTGTGGGTGAGCAAAAAGGTGATCATGATCTTCATATAGAAGATCAAGATAACTATGAAGATGATAAAAATTTAGATGGTCATGATGTTCATACTGAAGATCAAGATAACAACGTTAATATTTCTCAATGTGCTAATGAGAATATTGAAAGTGTTGATAATGGTGGCCACAATGATATTTCAAATAAATCTGTATTATTTGACATAAATGATCCAAGAAACTGGGATGCCCTTGATTCTAGATTGATTAAGTTTCTTGTGAAAAGTGGTCTGAAGAGAGATTTATTAATACTCAAAGGTTCTAAAGATAAATACTCTAGGAGATTTTCTTCAACATTTTACACAAGATATTTACCAAATGGAGAGAAGTGTGATAGAGATTGGCTTGTATATTTAAAGGAGCTTGATAAGGTGTTCTGTTTTTGTTGTAAGATTTTTAAAAAAGGCATTAGAAAAGTGGTTTAACCAATGAGGGTTTTGGGGACTGGATGCATCTTAGTTCTAGACTAAAAGAGCATGAAACAAGTGTTGATCACATGACAAATATGACAAGCTGGATGGAATTGCGCCTTATATTATAAAAAAATGAGACAATTGATAAAGTTGCTCAAGAAATACTTTTGAAAGAAATAGAATATTGGAGGAAAGTACTATTCTGGGTGATTGTTGTGGTAAAGTATCTTGCTAAGCATAACTTGGCATTTCGAGGAACAAATGAGAAGTTATATCAGAATAGCAATGGAAACATTTTAGGCCTAATAGAGATGTTGGCTCAATTTGATCCTGTCATTCAAGAGCATGTTCGACGTGTCAGTAAAAAATGAGCTACATCATCATTATCTTGGTCATAGGATTCAAAATGAATTGAAACAAATGCTTGCCTCAAGAATCTAAACAAAGATAATCCAAAAAATCAAAACGGCAAAATATTTTTAAGTGATTTTGGATTGTACTCCTGATATCAGTCACCAAGAACAAATGTCTTTGATTATAAGATGTGTGGATGTCACGACATATTCAACTAAAATAGAACATTTTTTCTTAGAATTCTTAATTGTGAATGACACAAGTGGTCAAGATCTTTTTGAAGTATTGCAGAGTGTGTTCAAATCTCTTTACCTTGACATAGACAATGTGATGTGAATCATAATAGGTTAAATAGTTTAGGTTTATTTATGAGTTGTTATTAGAGAATTAGTTTATTTTAATGTAATTAATTAGTATTAGTTCTAGTTATTTTAGGTTAAATTTAGGGTTTTTATTGTAAGGCTATAAATAGCCATCTTATTGTTTCATTATAGAATATCTTATCTTTTATCAATATATCAAATATACTCTTGAGAGAGCATTTCTCCTCTTAGGGATGAGTTTCCCCTATGTTCTTGGGATGGACTTCCGAATCAAGCATGGATTTGATTGTTGAGGCCGTGGACTCGGCCTCGCCCTACATCAGTTGGTATCAGAGCCTCGCCATTGCAGGGAGGTTCGATTCATCGAGCTGTCGGATTTGAAGAATTAGAATTGGAGGTGGATTTAGCCGGTTTGTTCTTCGTTTTAAGTGCCCATTCTATTTATTCTATCATCTAGTCGATCCCCATCGTTTTTCTTCTCTGCCACTGTTCCATTCTACTTTAAAAAAAACATTTCCTGTCCTTCATACAAACAGCCTCATCCAACCACATCAACTACTTTCTTTCCTTATTTCCATTCATAACCAAAATCACAGCAATACAAAAAAAAAAAAGTTCAAAGCAGCCCATCGCCTTCCGTCCTCATCTCCTGTGTTCTATTTCAGTCCAAAACAATAACCCAAAAAAAAAAACGTAAGATTTCTTTTAAATTTTGTTCCAATGGATAGCAATTTTCACAAAGTTAGGATTCCCACTTTCAATGGAATTTCTGGGTTGGATAGATTTTGGAATTGGGTTGAAAGAGTGGATGAATTCTTTGAATTGTATGAGGTTGAATGGGACAAGCAAGCCATTTTTGTAGCTAGAAAATCCAAAGGTTACATGGTATATTGGTGGGAATGTCTCCAAAATAAAAGAATCTATTGTGGAAAGAAGAAAATTCGAAGTTGAGCCAAAATGAGAAAAAAATTGATTGATGAGTTCTATCCATTTGATGAGGAAGAATATGACTGGGAGTTTGATGCAAGCTCCCAAAGGGAAATAAATTCTGGCGATTTGGCTCCCCACACGTATGACTTACAAAATGTGGTCTGAAATGTTCAAGACGTTGAACCAGTCGAAGGAAAACAAAGGCTAAAGCTATGGCTAGGTGAAGAAAAGAAGGATTCTGATGAAGCTATTAACACCGACGACCGTTTTGTTCTCCAATCGACAACTGCGCAAGGTGTTGACGACGAAGAAGGAGCGGAAGAAATACAAAACAGCAAGAAAAGTTGATCTTCACCTCCAATAGAATGTGATCAGACAGAAAAAATGTAACGTCCCGTTACTTTTGGGGATGAAATTTTTTTTTTAATTTTATTTATTTATTTTAATTAAAGCTTTTAAGATTAGTTTAAATTTAGTAATTTCGATTTTAGTGGTTATTTTTCATCCGAAATTCATTTAAATCGTTTTAATACTTTAAATTTGTTTCGATGACATTAATAATTATTAATGGGCCAATTAATAATTATTAATCACCTTTAGAGTTATTTAAGAGCTTCGGGTTTCGTTTTTAAAGCAAAAAGTAAAAGAAAAGGACGTAGGCGTCATTTCCGGAATTTTTAAATATCCTAACACTATTCACTATCTTCTTTATTAAGCCAAATTTAGACAAAAATCATATTTTTCTTCTCATCTTCTTCCCCAAACCCGTAGCTTAGAGAGAAAAAAGGAGGAGAGAAAGAAATTGTCACCCCGGCTTCGTTTCTCGACCGTTTTCATCATGCCTTAGCTCGTTGGAAAGCTCTCGAGACGTACTTTCTACCCATCCTAACAATCGAGGTTTTCGCTTGTTTTCTCGAGGCCTTAAGGTATGACAAAGTTTCTAAAATTTGATGTGAATAGTATTTTAATGGTGGTTTTGGATTGAAATCTTCAAATTCGTTCACCAAAGCTTGAAGATTTCCATCGGGAAAGTTGTTTTGGTCGATTTTAGAAACTTCCCTAAACCCTAAAATCAAGTTTGAGTTGAAAACCCGTCCCGTGCTAATTTCTCTCATTTGACCAAGATTAGGGTGTTTAGTTTGCTATGATTTTACGTTTTACATGATTTTTTGGAAATTGATTATTATGTAAAACCCTAAAATATGGTGACCCATTGATATCTCGACTTTAAAAGTATCCTAAATCAACCCGAATCATCTCTAAAAGTGCATAAAAGAAGGAAAACCGAACCCAAGCCCTCTCTCCCTTGTTTGGCCGTGGGTCCCTTAGGGTTTAATTATGGGTTTTTCTTAGTTTTATGCGTTCAGTTGTTGTTTCCTCGAATTTTGGTTAATTAATGATTGTTAGGTGTAATTGATTTGTAGGATTGTGATTTGATCGCGTGGTTTTGATCTCGCCACTTGGAAGCTTGAACTTCACATCTAAGGTGAGTTTAAAATGGAAGTTAGTAATTTTATGAATTATGTTTCATTATGTTATTGTTTATCGAGGTTAAGAGGTGAACTAACTTCCGGAAGTTATACTTGGTTGGAGACTTTAAACTCTGATGTGAGTGGAGTGGTTTTGGTGTACTTATGGTTTTGGAAGTAAAAGAGGAAATATGAGTGGTTTGGAAGTCTTGTAAGGTGACTTGGAGACTTTAGATGAAAGTGAATTAATAAGGAACTTTAAGTGATTTGAGAGTCAAAGTGGCTTAGAATTTACACTTGAGTATTGACTCATGTAATTCAAGCAGTTTATGTTCTTTAGTAGTTTAGTGGAACTTTATCTAACTTACTAGGGAGCTTGTTGGATTCTATATGATATGTGATACGACACATGATAGTATGTTGATACGCTTCATACGGTATCATGGTGCGATGATTTGTGATACGGCACATGATAGCATGTTGATACGCTCTATACGGTATAATGGTGCGATGATATGTGATACGGCACATGATAGTATGTTGATACGCTCCATACGCTATCATGGTGCGACGATATGTGATACGGCACATGATAGTATGTTGATACGCTCCATACGCTATCATGGTGCGACGATATGTGATACGGCACATGATAGTATGTTGATACGCTCCATACGGTATCATGGTGCGACGATATGTGATACGGCACATGATAGTATGTTGATACGCTCCATACGGTATCATGGTGCGACGATATGTGATAGGGCACATGATAGTATGTTGATACGCTCCATACGGTATCATGGTGCGACGATATGTGATACGGCACATGATAGTATGTTGATACCCTCCATACGGTATCATGGTGCGACGATATGTGATACGGCACATGATAGTATGTTGATACACTCCATACGGTATCATGGTGCGATGATATTGTGATACGGCACATGATAGTATGTTGATACGCTTCATACGGTATCATGGTGCGATGATTTGTGATACGACACATGATAGTATGTTGATACTCTCCATACGGTATCATGGTACGATGATATGTGATAGGACACATGATAGTATGTTGATACGCTCCATACGGTATCATGGTGCGATGATATGTGATACGGCACATGATAGTATGTTGATACGCTCCATACGGTATCATGGTGCGATGATATGTGATACGGTACATGATAGTATGTGGATACGCTCCATATGGTATCATGGTGCGATGATATGTGATACGGCACATGATAGTATGTCGATACGTTCCATACGGTATCATGGTGCGATGATTTGTGATACGGCACATGATAGTATGTTGATTCGTTTCATACGGTATCATGGTGCGATGATTTGTGATATGGCACTTGGTATGTCGACTTCAGTCCATACGGTATTATGATACGATGAAACTTGTTGGTAACAAAGATAGTTAGTAATATAATTACATAATCTTTAGAATTGTGTAGTAAGACTTAGTAATAACGGGTACTTTTACTTTAAGTCTCGATATCGTTACTTTTCTGAAAGTATACTATGTATGTTGATTATGTTCGGAATTTGGGATGTGGAATGGGTAGTAAAAGTGAAATCTAGGCCTTTGGACACAATTTCTGACATGGAATGTTGTTCATAGGATTACTTGCTTTCATTTTACTCTCACTAGCATTTTTATGCTAAGGTTGCTACAATTACAATTTTTCAGGTAAGACTCGTGGTAGACGACGAGGTAGAGGAGGTGGCGCCGCGTGACCTATCAAGACAATGAATGGACGAGAACATATATAGTTTTGGGTGAAGCATTCTTGAATACTCATGAACATTTCACTACTTTATTATGTTTCATTTTGAGCTCGATGGAGCAATTGTATATATTTTGGACTTTAAAACTTTATTTAGAAGTGTCATCATAATATGGAATGCACATTCCATGTTTATTGTCTTTTCTGAAATTAGGAATATTTGTAAACAGGTTTTGAATGTAAATATGTTTTGGATGTCCGATTTTTAAACGGACCCATGCCGTTTTTCTTTAAAATTTGAGTCTTCCGCTGTGCATTTGAATTTAAAGATTATAACGGAAAATCGGGTCGTTACAAAAAAGGAAACAAAAAAAAATGGATGTTCAAACACTACAAAAAAACTGCGTATTTGCGACCAAATATTTGCGACCAAAAATATTGGTACGTTTTTTAGTGACCACTTAGTAGTAAAATAAGAAGGTTGACTTTAAACGACCATCTGGTCACTTATTTTGCGACCAGTTTGCGACCAACTAGACTTTTGGTAATAAAAACTGACACGAATTTTTGGCAGGAATAAAGTGACCATTTAGTCCCTTGAATTACGACCATTTGGTCGTAATTTTTGTGACAGATATGTTCTTTTGGTAGGAAAAAAATGCAGGTAATAAATGCTACCAAGTGGTCACAAATAGAACACTACAAAAAAACTATCAATTTGCGACTATGAAATTGCGACCAAGTGGTCGTTTTTTGTCTATAATGCGACCAAAAAAGCGACAAAATAAGTGGTGGCCAAAAAGCTGGTCGGTCCAGAATTTGTACGACTGGATAGTCACAAATATACGACCACAAATTTTTGGTCGCAAAAAAGTCAACCTTTTGAAAATACGACCAGATGGTCGCCTAAAAAGTGACCATATGGTCGTAATTTATCTTGAAGATAAGTGACCAATTGGTCACATAAAAAAGTGACCAAATGGTCGTATTTTGTGTGACCAAATGGTCACTTTTAGACTCAGTTAAAATACGACCAGATGGTCGCCTAAAAAGTGACCATCTGGTCATAATTTATGTGAAAGATAAGTGACCAAATGGTCGTATGTTATGTGACCAAATGGTCACTTTTAGACTCAGTCAAAATACGACCAGATGGTCGCGTTAAAAGTGACCATAAGGTCGCATTTAAGAATATTTTTTTTTAAATTTAAATTTCAATAATTAGTTAATTAGTTAATTAATTATTAATTATTAATTATTTATTTAATTAATATTAAAATTTAATAACAAAAAATTGGAATTAAAAAATATATATATATCAAATATTCAAAAAACGTTTTATACAGACGAAAGCCTCCTAGAACTACTGCGGAGGGGCGGGGGGTGGCGGAGGAGGCGTCAATGATGAAAGGCCGCCGCCTAGGGATCTGAAGTACGCGGCCAAAGCTGATGCGACCTGGGCCTCAACTCGTGCCTGTATGTCGGCCTCAATCGCAGCGACTCGAGTAACGAAGTCCTCGCGCATAGATTCCATGTCCGCGCGCAGCTGCTGCTCAACAGGAGAAGGGCCGGAGCTAGTGCTCGCTCCGCTCCACTGAGGCTGGGGCACATCTGCGTAAAGGCATCGCCCGTACGAGCCGAGCCCAGGAACTGACCCATCAGGCCGAACCCCTCCAGCAGCCTCCAAGAACGCCTCTCTACAGTCCTCCTAAGTCGGTTGCGAGTCTGGTGTGGGCAACCGCTGACTCAAGGACTTCGTGAAACGTTCCAAAACATTTAAAATTCAGAAAATAAAATAGTTAATATATAAGGTAGGAAAAATTTTAAAGAAAAAATAATAATTGAAAAAATTATTAAATACCTGAACTGCTTTCTCCTTATCATCTATGAACGTCCCGTCCTTCTTCGTGTGAAGAACGCGGTGCAGTTCATCGGGCGGGAACGGGGCGCCCGTGCTTCGCTTCCTAAAAAATTAAAGATTGAAGAATAAAACATAATAAATTAATAACTAATTGAAAAAAGAAAACGAGAAAAAAGTACGTAAGTAAGAAAACGACGAAAAAAAAACTTACCAATCGACGATGGTGCTCGTCGTGTGTCCGGGCCCCCGCTGTGTGTTTGGTAGGATTCTTCGTGCGGTTGGCCTTATTCCTGCTTGACACTGTCTTGCCCTCAGGAGTGCTCAAGCTCGCGAGAAGCCGCGCGTGGTCCTCTGGGCTCATCCACACGGGGTGGCTTGCTGCTTGCTTTCTGCGCGCCCGGTACATGAGGTCCTTGAATCGATCCTGGACGTGACTGTCCCATAGGGGGAACATTCTACCATCCGTGATATAGGGATCGATAACAGCAAACTTGCCCTGAAAAAACTGAAATTAAAAATTGTTAAAGTAATAAATTTATTTCTATAAATTTCAAAACTAATTAATTATGAAAATAAATGATGTTTTTTACCTTCCAATTGTCGTACATCCGACGTTTCTCCATTGTCGGAATCTTCTGCCAGCGAAGGTCGCTGGGTAGAGGCATGCTCTGGAGGACCTCGCGAAACCGTTTTGAAACGGTTGTATGCAGCTGTACTCTGCAAAATCATAAAAATTATTGTGGTATTAGAAACTATTAGTTAACGGGAAAAAAAAACACTTTGAAAAAAGTTTAAAGGTTTAAAAATTAAGTAATTAAAATAATAAACAAAATTACTTACGTATCCCCTTCAATCTGAAAGGTAGAGTTTGCGGCCCGAGACAGCTGCGTGCATGAAGTGGAGGGGCCAGCTGGATCCGACCCTGATGCAGACCCCAGACGCATACCCTGATGCACCACGATGCTAAGCCGAGAGTGTGGGCCAGGGAGTCTCGGCAGCGTGTGGTGTCACGGACTTGGGTCTCAGGGGACCGCATCATCGAGCGTGGCGGCAAGTCCCGTCTCGTGAATCAAGAAGGGATGTCCAACTCCTCTGTAGTCGGTCGCATCGGGGTAGTAGCGGCGAGGCGTCGTCAGAGACCCCCTCGCCACCGCGTCGTCAGGGCTCGTCGACCGGGGAGGACGCTCGTCGCCCGTCATAATCCTAAAACCAAAATAAACTAATTTAATACTAATTACGTAAGTAAAATATTGAAATAAATTAAATTAATTAATTAATGAAATAATGTAAATTAAACTAACATAAATTAAGTAAATAATTTAAAATAAACTAATTAATTAATTTGAATAAAAGTAAATTAAAATTATATTAATTGAACTAAAATTAATTAAATTATACTAAATTAAGTAATGAAGAATTAAAATAAATTAGATTAATTGAACTAAAATTAATTAAATTAAACTAACATAAATTAAGTAAATAATTTAAAATAAACTAATTAATTAATTTGAATTAAAGTAAATTAAAATTAGATTAATTGAAACTAAAATTAATTGAATTAAACTAAATTAAGTAATGAAGAATTAAAATAAATTAGATTAATTGAACTAAAATTAATTAAATTAAACTTAACATTAATTAATTAAAACTAAAATAAACTAATTAATTAATTTGAATTAAAGTAAATTAAAATTAGATTAATTGAACTAAAATTAATTAAATTAAACTTAACATTAATTAATTAAAACTAAAATAAACTAATTAATTAATTTGAATTAAAGTAAATTAAAATTAGATTAATTGAACTAAAATTAATTAAATTAAACTTAACATTAAATAATTAAAACTAAAATAAACTAATTAATTAATTTGAATTGAAGTAAATTAAAATTAGATTAATTGAACTAAAATTATTTAAATTATACTTAACATAAATTAATTAAAATTAAAATAAACTAATTAATTAATTTGAATTAAAGTAAATTAAAATTAGATTAATTGAACTAAAATTAATCAAATTAAACTTAACATTAATTAATTAAAATTAAAATAAACTAATTAATTAATTAATTAATTTGAATTAAAGTAAATTAAAATTAGATTAATTGAAACTAAAATTAATTGAATTAAACTAAATTAAGTAATGAAGAATTAAAATAAATTAGATTAATTGAACTAAAATTAATTAAAGTAAACTAAGTAATGAAGATTTCAACTATTAGATTACCCTAAACTAAAATTAATTAAATTTAACTAACATTAATTAAATTTAATTACTAACATTAATTAATAAAAACTAAACTTAACTAAACAAATTAATTAAATTAAAGTAAATTAAAATTAGATTGATTTGAACTAAAATGTATCAATTAATTAAAGTAAACAAAATTAGATTAATTAACCTTAAGTAAACTAAGTACTTAATTAAACTAAATTACATTAATTAAACTAAAATTAATGAAATTAACAACATTAAACTAAACAAATTAAATTTAAACTAAAACTTAAACTAAAACTAACTAAAAATAACTTAAAACGGATACGAAACTAACCTCGTAATAGAAACCAGGATTGGAGGTTTAGGGTGTTTAGGTTTAGAGTAGGGTAGGAATGGGAAAAAAGAACGGGGAACGGAACGGAGGAAAGAGAGAAAAGAAAGAAAAGGGAGAAAGAAAAAGAGAAAGGAAGAAAAGAAACGGGGGAAAGGAAAAGGGATCTAATTTTAAATCAGATTTTACGACCAAATGGTCGCAAATATGTAATAATGACAAGAAACGAAAGGTCGCGCGTGCTGGGGAAAATGCGACCATTTGGTCGCATTTCTTGAGATATTGGCGACCATATGGTAGCATTTCTTAAAAAAGTGACCATATGGTCGCCACTTTGCCATGATCCAGAACAGCTGTCATATCACGAGTCCCATCAATAATTGCGACCATCTGGTCGCAATAATGAAATTCACCGCCAAATATTGCGACCAGATGGTCGTAATCTTTAAATTCACCGCCATAAATTTCATGGAAATTTAAATTTACCGCTCATATTTGCGACCATATGGTCGCCATTTCACTTATATTGTTTTAAAAAATATAATTATACTTTTCAAAAAATGCGACCATTTGGTCGCCTTTCCCTTCTAAATTACTACCATTTTGTCACCTTTTGTGTGAAATTGCAACCACATGGTCGCAAATATTAATATATATATATATATATTTTTTAATCATTCCTTAAAAGAAATAGTTTTAATTAATTGAACACATACACACACATTTGAATAATCAAGTTAACGAAATATCTCATTCAGCATCGTCTCCAAGAAGTCCGTCACATAAAGTCTTCTTCTTCTTCTTCTTTTTCTTCTGTTTCTTCATCAGATTCATCGTCTCGAATAAATTCAGCATCAATGTCACGTGCGTGAGAAGTGGAAGCATTTGTATCATCATCATCATGCAATGTTATCATTCCATCGTTCAAAGGACGAACAGTACTTGCATTCTGACCATCGTCGATTGCACGAGATCTTATCTCATCTTCTTGAAAAGCAACAGCTTCCTCTGCATGGTCGTCTTTCTCGAACAAGTTTTCTTCTACCTGGCGTGGTTTAACTTTACAAACAACTAACCAATCTGTTAGATCTCGTCTATTAATCGGATAGTGCAGGTAATAAACTTGAATCGCCTGTGAAGCCAGGACGAACCTATCAGCGTTGCGCATATGCTTAGACTTGTTTACCTCAACGATTTGTAAATGATCAATCTTACGGACTCTGCCTCGACTGGTTGTCTCGAACCAAGTGCAGTTGAACAGAACAATGCGTTTTAGCGTCGGACTTGCGTATTGAATCTCAAGAATCTCATCGATTACTCCGAAGTAATCGTCTTCGTTTGTGCCGAACACGTGACCTTTTATGCAAACACCACTGTTGTTTGTTACCCTGTTCACTGAATGCGCCTTCATTTGAAATCTATAACTGTTACCAACGTATCCACCATACGACCTTGCTATCCGTCCAGGTCCCTTTGCCAAAGAAATGATGCGAGGATCATCCATCGGTAATGTAGGGGAGTCAACCTGTGTCATTGTCCACATACAGTAATGATAGGAAGATAGTATTTGTTTCAACATAATGCAACGGTTTTTTGACAATTTAAAATAACTCACGTATGCACTGAACCAAGAACGAAACTCTTTATCGATTATTGACCCCTCCTCAGCGTCTGTAAGACCAACTCGTGTCATTCGAACGTATACGTTTAGAAATAATCTGTATGTTACAAAAATAGTTAGCAAAGAGTTTGTAATTGTTTATGCGATGAAATAATGTTAAGTTACAAACTCACTCTATGTAAGGCTCGATCTCTGCGCAGTTGCATAACACGTATGTCTGCATTACGTGATACTCAGAATCGGTCAACGACCTACGTACTGATCTTCCAACTGTCATGCCAGGTTCCGTAAAAATCGGCAAGTCGTTCATGTCAACACCTTCAAGTAAATTTTTGACAATGTTTCGTTTCGCCGGTCGAAACTGCTCTGCAATGTGTTGATCAAAGTAGTATGAACAAAATGTGGTAGTCTCTTGCGTCAGGTACGCACTACAGATAGATCCTTCTACTCGTGATCTATTTCCAACCATCTTTTTCAACCGACGTAAGTACCTGTGGGTACAAAACATAATTTACATTCGATGATCACTGTACCGATTCATACGCGTACATTACAAAATAACTGTGCTTACCTTTCAAATGGGTACATGCAGCGGTAATGTACGGGACCCCCTAAGAATGCCTCGTATGGAAGATGCACTGGAAGATGCTCCATGGAGTCAAAAAAGCCAGGTGGGAACATTCACTCCAATTTACAAATAATAACGGCGATCTCTGAACTCATTGAGGCGACAGTGGCTTCCGTCAGCTCTGTGCATGTCAAGTCCCTGAAAAAAACACTCAACTGGGCGGCAAGCGGCTCCCAATGTCTATTCTCTAGGAACGGTCTGAACGCGACGGGCATCAATCATTGCATGAATATATGACAGTTGTGGCTTTTCATCCCGAACATGATATGTTTTTTACTGTCTATACACCGACTCAAATTCGAAATGTATCCGTCCGGGAATTTGATGGATTTGATCCACTCAAATAATGTTTTCTTTTCATCCATCGTCAACATGTACTTTGCTTTTGCGTAATTATCATTGTCGTCTCGCTCCAACTCGGGACGGTGACATATCTCCCGTATATCGTAACGTGCCTTCAGATTGTCCTTCGTTTTTCCCGGAACGTTCAAAATCGTATTGAAAATGTTGTCGAAGAAATTCTTCTCGATATGCATTACATCAAGATTGTGTCTAATCAGTAGATCTTCCCAATACAGTAGATCCCAAAAAATGCTCCGCTTCTTCTAACCCGTGTTTTTCCCAGCCGCATTGTTTGCACTCTCTGCACCTTCCACTGTAATCTTCTGCATCCCTATAACATCTATACCGTGAAGAATCTGTTTTCCACTATACATGGTCGGGGGGTTTGTTTTCTTACTTGTCGACCCTTCTTCCAGTCACTGCCGTTTGAACGGAAAGTGTGATTCAACGGCAAAAATCGACGATGACAGTTAAACCAACAAGTTTTCTGACCGTTTCTAAGATAAAATGTATTCGTGTCTAGCATGCAATGTGGACATGCGTATGTCCCTGCCGTATTCCATCCTTTAAGAGGAGGAAATTCAGGTTCACACAATTAACTACACTGACTAAGGAAAGCAATAACAAAAGCTAAACACAGACTCAAAAATGTATATGAAAGCAATTAAAGATGAACATACCTGACAACATTGAATACGCAGGGAAGTCACTGATCGTCCAGATTAATGCGGCGAGCATCAAGAAATTTTGTTTCTTCGAAATGTCGTACGTCATAACACCGTCAGTCCACAACCTTTTCAACTCTGCAACAAGTGGTTGCAAATACACATCCAGTTTCTGTTTTGGACTTTTCGGCCCAGGTGCGATCAACATTAGAAAAATCACCGGGTCTCGCATGCACATCGAGGGAGGCAAGTTATACGGGGTTACCATGATCGCCAAACTGAATATTGTGCCCCGGATGCCCAGGAACGGGTTGAAGCCATCTGTGCATAAGCCCAATCGGCGTTTCTTGGATCTTGTGTAAAAATCCTGGATGACAATTATTTAAATGCTTCCATGCCGCAAAGACTTGAGGGATGTCTTATAACACATTCATCCTGTGAATGCTCGTGATGCCATCTCATGTGCGCGGTCACACATCCGATGCATACAACCGGTACTAGCGTGGGGTCGGTAAATAGAACATGCGGGCGTTTGGAATCGGTGTGTTTCCCTTGTTTGTATCTTGGAAGAAAATAGAATTTGCAATGATGCGGTCCTCATCCACATCCCATAAATCATGCATCCGTTTTGACACGAATCTATTTTCTCCACGGGTAATCCAAGTCCCTCCACTAGCTTTTTCGTGTCGTACAAACCCGTAGGGGCATATTATTTTCTTCTGGAGCGCATCGACGAAACCACGATGCAATCGCATCAAATCCTCTACCGGGTATGTTGTACTGCGCCTTTATATTTAAAAGTTCTATAGCAGCAGCAGCAAGTTGACTTACCTCACACCCATCGTACAATGGTCGGCTGGTTGTCTTTAGCATCTCGTGCATCTTTCGTGCATCAGGATTCATTTCCTCTTCTACAACCCGTTCATCTTCGTCTACGTTTAAACTTTCACGGAAATTTTCATTGACCCCATACCCCGCACCATCAAGTATCATTTGCTGCATCTGACTATACTGTTGTTCATCATTCCGTTCTTCGTCAACAACCTCTACATTCGAGCTGCTACCTTCGTATCGTCTCGATTCCTGTAATGTAGCGTCGAACATTTCCTTTGTTTCCCCCTGAAACACCAAGTGATAATAATTCTGCACAAATCCCCGACTATAAAGATGCACCTTCACATCTGTAACCGGTATGATTCTTCTATTGTCGCATTTCCTGGAAGGGCAACATAGCTTTCCACCATACTTTTCATAATAGACAGTTGTCATGCAAAACTCAACAAACTGTTCAACCCCGGCCATGAACTCATCGTTTAAATACCCGTCTATCAAACGAACATACATCCACTCTCTCATTTTCTTTTTTCTTAATGCTAACAAACAATAGGTGGAGGGATTTTATAATGGACTCCTCTGCTCATTTGCGACTAGATGGTAGTATTTTTGCTACCATATGGTCGCATTTTCCAGCCAAAATTTCCCGCCATTTTACTCACTGCCCAGAGTCACATCAAGTCAGAATTTACGACCAGATGGTCACTTTTTTGGTGACCAGTTGGTAGCTTTTATCCCACCAAATTTTTTATAAATTATTGGTCACATAATTTGCGACCATCCAGTCACTTCTTAATGTGACCACGTGGTAGCTTAATTCCCGCCAAAATTTTAAGCCACCACTGCTCAATAAAGGTCACAAAAATTGCGACCAGTTAGTCACTTTTAATTGTGACCACTTGGTAGCTTTTTTCCCTCCAATTTTAAGCTACCACTGGTCAATAAATGTCACAAAAATTGCAACCAGATAGTCACTTTTAATTGTGACCACTTGGTAGCTTTTTTCCCTCCAAAATTACGCGCCATTTTTTGCTACCAAGACATATTTTAGTCATAAAACTGCGACCAGCTGGTCGTTTTTTAGGCGACCAATTGGTCGCTTCTTTCGCACCATAATTTCACGCCATTTTTTATGACTACTTCTGCTTTTGGTCGCAATAAGGTCGCAAAAAAAGTGACCAGATGGTCATTTAAAGTCAACCTTCAAAGAAAGTGACCAGGTGGTCACCAAAAAACCACCACTTTTGTTTGGTCCCAAATATCTGGTCGCATTTTGACAGTTTTTTTGTAGTGGAAGTGACTGTGTGGTCGCAAATTTTAAACAAGTTGGAGGGGAAAAGCTACCAGGTGGTCACAAATTTTGTGACTTTAAGTGACCACCGGTAGATAAACAAGTTGAAGGGGAAAAGCTACCAAGAGGTCACAAATAGAAGTGACTGTATGGTCGCAAATTTTGTGACTTTCACTGACCATTGGTAGAAAAGCTACCAACTGGTCACCAAAGAAAGTGACCACATAGTCGTAAATCTTCTGACTTGATGTGACAAGGGACAGTGAAGAAAATGGCGGGAAATGTTGGCGGGAAATGGCGACCAGATGGTAGTAAATATACTACCATCTGGTCGCAAATGATCAGAGGAAACTATTATAAAACCCCCTCCTCCAATTGTTTTTAAACATGAAGAAAAAAACCACAATTTGATTGTTAGCATTGAGAAAAAAGAAAATGAGAGAGTGGATGTATGTTCGGTTGATAGACGGGTATTTGGACGATGAGTTCGTCGTAGGGGTTGAACAGCTTTGTTGAGTTCTGCATGACAACTGTCTATTATGAAAAATATGGTGGAAAGCTACGCTGCCCTTGCAGGAAATGCGACAATAGGAGAATCATACCGGTTACAGATGTGAAGGTTCATCTTTACAGTCTGGGATTTGTGCAGAACTATTATCACTGGGTGTATCAGGGGGAAACAAAGGAAATGTTCGACGCTGCATTACAGGAATCGAGACAATACGAGGGTAGCAGCTCGAATGTCAGGGTTGATGTCAAAGAACGAAATGATGAACAACATTGTGGTCAGATGCAGCAAATGATGCTTGAGGGTGCGGGGTATGGGGGCAATGAAAATATCCGTGAAAGTTTGAATGTAGTCGAAGATGAAAGAGCTGTTGAAGAGGAAATGAATCCGGAAGCACGTAAGATGCATGAGATGCTAAGGACAGCCAGCCGACCATTGTACGACGGGTGTGAGGTAAGTCAACTTGCTGCTGCTACAGAACTTTTAAATATAAAGGCGCAGTACAACATACCAGGTAGAGGATTTGATTTGATTGCATCGTGGTTTCGGCGATGCGCTCCAGAAGAAAATAATATGCCCCACAGTTTGTACGACACGAAAAAGCTAGTGGAGTGTCTAGGATTACCCGTGGAGAAAATAGATTCGTGTCGAAACGGATGCATGATTTACTGGGACGTGGATGAGGACCTGTATCACTGCAAATTCTGTTTTCTCCCAAGATATAAACAAGGGAAACGCAGCCTGATTCTGTACGCCAGCATGTTTTATTTACCGCTGACCTAACGTATGCAACGGTTGTATGCATCGGATGTGACAGCTTCGCACATGAGATGGCATCACGAGCATTCACATGATGAAGGTGTTATGCGACATCCCTCAGATGCAGCGGCATGACAACATTTAAATAATTGTCATCCTGATTTTGTACAAGATCCGAGAAACATCAGATTGGGCTTATGCACGGATGGCTTTAAACTGTTCGGGGCATCCGGGGCACAATATTCGGTTTGGCCAGTCATGGTAACCCCGTATAACTTGCCTCCCTCGATGTGCATGAGAGAACCGGTGATTTTTCTAACAGTGATCGTACCTGGGCCAAAAAGTCTAAAACAGAAACTCGATGTGTATTTGCAACCACTTATTGCAGAGTTGAAAAGGTTGTGGACTGATGGTGTTATGACGTACGATATTTCAAAGAAACAAAATTTCTTGATGCGCGCCGCATTAATCTGGACGATCAATGACTTCCCCGCGTATTCAATGTTGTCAGGTATGTTAACATTTAAATTGCTTTAATCATATATATTTTTTATTATTTAGTTTAGTTTTCGTTATTGTTTTGCGTAGTCAGTAGTTAATTGTATGGACCTCGATCTCATCCTCTTAAAGGATGGAGTACGGCAGGGAAATACGCATGTCCACATTGCATGCTAGACACAGATGCATTTTATCTCAGAAATGGTCGGAAAACTTGTTGGTGTGATTGTCACCGTCGATTTTTGCCGTTAAATCATACGTTTCGTTCAAACGGTAGTGACTAGAAGAAGGGTCGATGAGTAAGAAAAGAAACCCCCCCCCCCGACAATGTATAGTGGAAGGCAGATTCTACACAGTATAGATGCTTTAGGGATGAAGAAGGTAATAGTGGCCGGTGCAGATAGTGCAAACAATGCGGCAGGAAAAAACACGGGTTGGAAGAAACGGAGTATTTTTTGGGATCTACCGTATTGGGAAGATCTACTGATTAGACACAATCTGGATGTCATGCATATCGAGAAGAATTTCTTGGACAACATTTTCAATACGATATTGAATGTTCTGGGAAAAACAAAGGACAATCTGAAGGCACGTTATGATATACGGGAGATATGTAACCGTCCTGAGTTGGAGCCTGACGACAATGATAATTACGCAAAAGCAAAGTACATGTTGACGACGGAGGAAAAGAAAACATTATTTGAATGGATCAAATCTATCAAATTCCCGGACGGATACGTTACGAATTTGAGTCGGTGTATAGACAAGAAAAAACATATCATGTTCGGGATGAAAATCCACGGTCGCCACGTTTCATGCAACAATTGATGCCTGTCGCGTTCAGCCGATCCTAGAGAACGAACATTGGAAGCCGCTTGCTTGAGTGAGTGTTTTTTCAGGGACTTAACATGTACAGAGCTGAATGAAGCTAATGTGGCTTCATTGAGTTCAGAGATCGCTGTTATTATTTGTAAGCTGGAGCGAATGTTCCCACCTGGATTTTTTGACTCCATGAAGCATCTGCCCGTGCATCTTCCATACGAGGCATTCTTGGGTGGTCCGGTACATTACCACTGGATGTACCCATTTGAAAGGTAATCACATTTAACTTGTAAATGTACACGTATAAAGTACAGTGAGCGAATGTAATTATTTTCTACATTGTACCCACAGGTACTTACATCGGTTGAAAAAGACGGTCGAAGATAAAACAAGAGTAGAAGGATCTATCTGTAGTGCGTACCTTACGCAAGAGACCACCACATTTTTTTCGTACTACTTTGATCAACACATTGCAGAGCAGTTTCGACCAGCTAAACGAAACATTGTCGAAAATTTACTCGAAGGTGTTGACGTAAACGGCTTGCCGATTTTTACAGAACCTGGAATGACAGTTGGAAGATCAGTGCGTAGGCCGTTGACCGATTCCGAGTATCACATAATGCAGATGTACGTGTTATGCAACTGTGTAGAAATCAAGCCTTACATAGAGTGAGTTCGTAACTTCACATTATTTCATCGCCTAAAAACTATTACAAACTATTTCAAATATCTCCTAACTATTTATGTAACATACAGATTATTTCTAAACGTATATGTTCGAATGACACGATGGAACGATAACATTGCATGATGATGATACAAATGCTTCCACTTCTTGCACACGTGACATAGATGCTGAATTTATTCGAGATGATGAATCCGATGAAGAATAATGCTATGAAGAAGAAGAAGAAGAAAAAGAAGAAGAAGAAGAATAAGCGACGACCGAAGACACTGAGGATGATGAAGAAGATATTTTGTAACTTTATGATTCACTGTATGTTTTATTGAAACTATTTCTTTAATGAAAGTAAAAAAAAAAATATATATATATTAAGATTTGCGACCAGATGGTAGTAATTTAGAAGTGAAATGCGACCACTTGGTCGCATTTGTGTAAATAGAATTAAGTTTTTTTAAAAAATATAAGTTAAATTAATGAAGGGATATTATAAAATGTTTATTAATTTTTTGGCGGTTTATTTCATAAGTGCGACCATCTGGTCGCAAATCTTTGGTGGTGAATTTAAATTTTTATGAAATTTATGGCGGTGAATTGAACTATCACGACCATCTGGTCGTAAAACTTGGCGGTGAATTCAACATTTACGACCAGATCGTCGCAATTTTTGATGGGACGCTTGATATGACAGCTGTTGTGGATAATAGCAAATTGGTGACCATATGGTCACTTTTGGAATAAATGCGACCTTGTGGTCACAAATATGTGGAAAATTGCGACCAGATGGTCGTAATGTCCCCAGCACGCGCGACCTTTCGTTTTTAGTCATGATTACATATTTGCGACCAGTTGGTTGCAAAATCTGATTTAAATTCCCATCAGTTTTCCTTTCCCCCGTTTCTTCTTTTCTTCCTATCTTTTTTTCTTTCTCTCTTTTCGTTCTTTTCTCTCTTTCCCCTCTCCTGTTCCCCGTTATTTTTTCCCGTTCCCGTTCTTACTCTAAACCTAAAACCCTCAACCTCCAATCCCTGGTTTCTATTACGAGGTTAGTTTTCGTATAAAATTTAAGTTTAGTTTAAGAATTTAGTTTACTTAGTTTTAGTTTTTAGTTTTCAATTAATTAGTTTAGTTTAATTTTGTTAATTTCATTAACTTTAGTTTAATGAATCTAAATTTGTGTAATCAATTACTTAGTTTACTTTAGTTTAATTCATAGCATTTTAGTTTACATTAACTAATTAATTAGTTTAGTTTAATTTTGTTACTTTAAGTAATTTTAGTTTAATTAATGTAATTTAGTTTAATTAATTACTTAGTTTTACTTACGGTTAATTAATCTAATTTCGTTTACTTTAATTAATTAATAAATTTTAGTTCACTTAATCTAATTTTAATTTAGTTTAATTTAATTAATTAGTTTAGTTTAGTTTAGTTTTTATTAATTAATGTTTGTTTCATTTAATTAATTTTAGTTCAATTAATCTAATTCCCTATAATTCTTCATTACTTAATTTACTTTAATTTAATTAATTTTAGTTTACTTAATCTAATAGTTTAATTAATCTAACTTAGTTTACTTTAACTCAATTTAATTAGTAATTAATTTAATTACTTAATCTAATTTAGTTTAATTACTTATTTAGTTTATTTAAGCCAGTTTACTTTAATTTAATAAAATTAAACTAAAATTAAAAAATTAAACTAAATTAATTTATAATTACACTAGTTTAAATTTTAATTTTAGTTTAATTAATGTAATTTATTTTACTTTAATTTAATCAATTAATTTAAGTAGGGTAATTAATTGAAATAGTTTAACTTCAATTATACTTAAGTAGTTTAAATTAATTAATTACACTAATTTAATTAATTAATTTTAGTTTAATTTTGATTAAATTAAAGTAAACTAAGTTAGATTAATTAAACTAAATTTAACTACTTCAATGAGTGTAATTATTAAATAAAAATTGTTTAATTACTTAATTTTAGTTAAATTTGATTAAAGTAAAGTACAATTAGATTAATTAATTAGAATAATTTTGTTTAAGTATTAAACTTTACTGAAAATTATTTAATGAATTTAATTAAGATTATTTAATTAGTCTAATATTACTTTAATTAATTAAACTAATTAAAATTAATTAATAAGTATAATTTAGTTACTTGATTTAATTTGCTTTTTTTTTTGTTTTATTTTAATTTAGGATTATGACGGTCGGACGACATCCTCCTCAGTCAGACGAGCCTGAGGACGAGACTCCTCGGCCCCCTACTACTGATGAGTTGATGACTGATGAGTTGGCCATACTCCTCGCACAATACTAGACGGGAGATGATCTCACTCCCGATCATTCAGAGCCCTCACCGGTCCAGGATTCGACGCTTGCGACACCACGGTTGGCGCAGGACTCCCAGGCCACAACTTTAGGGACTGCCACCCAGTCAGATGCACCTGGCCCATCCACTTCTTCCTCGCAACCTCCTCGGGCCGCAGCCTCTACCCTTCGGATTGAGGAGGATACATAAGTTTTGTTTATTGTTCTAATTAATTATTTTTAAAATCATTTTACTAATTGTAAATAAATAGATAAGTATAAATAGTTTTGTTTAATCTAATACCACAATATGTTTAATGTTTATTGCAGATTGGAGCCGCATACAACAGTATCAAAACGGTTTCGCGAGGTCCTCCAGAGCATGCCTCTACCCAGCAAGCTTCGTTGGCAGAAGATTCCGACGACGGAGAAACGTCGGATGTACGACAATTGGAAGGTAATTAACATCAATTGTTTTTATAATTACTTAATTTTTAAATTTTTCATAATAAATTGATTACTTTAACTAGTTTTTATTTGAATTTTTTCAGGGCAAGTTTCCTTCTATCGATTCCTATATCACGGACGGTAGATTGTTCCCCCTGTGGGACAATCACGTCCAGGATTGATTCAAGGACCTCATGTACCGGGCGCGCAAAAAACAAGCAGACAAACGACCCGTGTGGATGAGCGAGGAGGAGCACGCACGGTTGATCGCCAGTTTGAACACTCCCCAGGGTAAGGCAGTGTCAAGCAGGAATAAGGCCAACCGTGCGAAGAATCCCAGGAAACACACAGCTGGGGCCCGGACCCACATCGAGCACCATCGTCGATTGGTATGTTTTTTGTTTCTTCTTTTACGTACTTTTTTTGTTATTATCTTTTCTTGATTAATTAATTATTAATTATTAATATACTTTTTTCCTTCTCAATCTCTCTACTATTTTTAGGAAGAGAAGCACGGTCGCCCTATCCCACCTGATGAGCTGCATCTCATTCTGCACACACAAAAGGATGGGACGATCGTCGACGATACGGCGAGAGAAGTTCAGGTATTTAATTAGTTTTTCAATTATTTAATTTTTTTACTATTCTTTCTAACTTCTATATTAAATATTTTATATTTTAAATTTTAAAAATTTAGGAGCGTTTCACGGAGTCATTGAGTCAGCGGTTGCCCACACCTGACTCGCAACCGACTCAGGAAGACTGTAAGGAGGCATTCTTGGAGGCTGCTGGAGGGGTTAGGCCTGATGGATCAGTTCCACGCCTCGGCTCGTACGGTAGACGACTGTACGCCGATGTGCCTCGACCTCAGCGTGGTTGAGCGAGCACGAGTTCCGGCCCTACTCCGACGGAGTAGCAGTTGCAAGAGGAGGTTCAGCAGCTTCACACTGCTATGGCAGATATGCGCGCTTCGATTCAGGCGGATGTTCAGGCCCAGGTCGCAGCTGCATTGGCAACGTTCTTCGGGCCCCGAGATCCCGGGTCTTCATCATCGGCGCCGCCTCCACCACCCCCTGCTCCTCTGCAGTAGTTTACATTTCTTCTATTCCGTATAGTACATTATTTTGGAAATTTATTTATATATAGTTTTATTTTGATTTCATTTCTTTATTTTTTAATTAATTAAATTAATAAATAATTAAAATAAATAAATAAATAAATAAATTTAAATGAAATAAAATTAAAATACTATTTACAAATGAAATAATTTAATTTAAATAAATAATTAAATAATTAAAAAAAATATAATATAAAACGACCAAGAGGTCGCATTTCATTATACATACAACGACCCCTTAGTCGCCATTTGATATAAATAAAACGACCTGTTGGTCGCAATTTGGTATAAATAAAACGACCTCTTGGTCGCAAATATCTTGACTGAAAAGTGACCATTTGGTCACTTTATTGTGGGACCACCTGGTCACTTATCTTCAACTTAAATTACGACCAGATGGTCCCTTTTTAAGTGACCACTTGGTCGTTTTTGAAAATGTTTACTTTATTGCGACCAAACTGTTCTGGTCGTATTTTTGTGACTAAACTGCCGCACAAAAGTCAGGAACGACCAGCTTTTTTGCCACCACCATGTTGGTCGCTTTTTGGTCGCATTCTAACAGAAAAACGACCTTCTGGTCGCAAATTTCTGGTCGCAAATTGACTTTTTTTCGTAGTGAAAAATCCATGGCGGCGGCGATATTCCCCTTTTGTTCATCACATTACAAAACCCTACCAATCACAGTTTCTGACCAAATTTCAATGGGCCCACAACCTCTCATTAAACCCAAATTGCTCCCATCTTCACTCAAGTTAAAGTCTACACCAATTTCTACTGATATGGGCCTACCAATTAATTTCACTCAAATTCAGCCCAATTATTTGAAAGCTCCATTTCTTGAACATTAAATTAAACAAAAAACCAGTTTGTCTTTTTCTTTCTTCCCATCTAATTTTAAGTCCACGTTCCCCCCAACCCCAATTAAATTCCTTGGCCCATCAATTCCACCAAAGTCCAATTTTACCTTCATTTTATTGGACCCATTTCTTACCCACCAAATTAAGCCAAAACAAGATTTTTCCATTTACTTTTCACCATCTAATTTGAAGCCCAATTACCATAATTTTAATTTCACGAAGCGTGCTCATTGGAACCAAATGCCATGGATTTTACTATTTTCACATTGTTCGTGGCCCGTTGCTTTAGTTCCACTTTGGATTTGGGATGAGGTTCGTCGCACATTCTCAATTGGAGTCTTCTTCTCTTCATCGGGACCGAACTCGAGGACGAGTTCATTTTGTTTGGTGTGGTAGTATGATGTGAATCATAATAGGTTAAATAGTTTAGGTTTATTTATGAGTTGTTATTAGAGAATTAGTTTATTTTAATGTAATTAATTAGTATTAGTTCTAGTTATTTTAGGTTAAATTTAGGATTTTTATTGTAAGGCTATAAATAGCCATCTTAGGGTTTCATTATAAAATATCTTATCTTTTATCCAATTTGAATATCAATCAAATAGAAAGAGTTTTCTCCTCTTTGGGTTTCAACCCCTTGTTCTATGGGATGAATTTTCCATTCAAGCATGGATTTGCCTATTGAGGCCATGGACTCGGCCTCGCCCCACATCACAATGTAAGAGGACAGGGTTATGACAATGGATCAAACATGAAAGGGAGACATCAAGATGTGCAGAAAAGACTATTAGAGAAGATGGTTTTTCCAATGCTATAGATGTAAAGGGGTTAATTTATTGATATTGCTATTGTTGAAGTAAAGGGGTTAATTTATTTTTTTGAGAAATATAGAGAAGATGGTTTTTCCAATGCTATAGATGTTACCAAGAATATTGCTTCCGAATTGGAAATTGATCCAGTGTTTCCTCAGAAGCATGTCATTCTTAGAAAAGACAGTTTGACGAGAATGTTGAAGACACCCCTTTATCACCAGAGGAATTCTTTATAGTGCATTATTTTCTATACATAGTATATCAATCCCTTGTTTCATTGACCTGAAGGTTTGAACAATATCAAGTATATGAAAGTATTTTTTGGTTTTTGTTTAGTTCTAAGAAATTACAATCTTTGGATAACAACGATTTGAAATCATATTGCACTTGATTGGAAACAACTCTTATGAAAAATGAACAGTGTGGTGATGTTGATGTCAATGATTTGTATATGGAACTAAAATTACTTAAAGATATGTTGCCAAAAGAAAATATGGGAGCAACGAGTATAATAAATTCATTGAAATAGATGGGTTGCTTTCCAAATACTTTAATTGCATACATAATATTATTGACTATTCCTATTACTGTTGCCTCAGCTGAAAGAAGTTTTTCAAAGTTGAAGTTGTTGAAATTTTACTTACGATCCAGTATGTCACAAGAAAGACTAAATGGATTGGCTTTGATCTCAATCGAGAATGAAACTTTGGAAGACATTGATATTGAAAGTTTAATAGATGATTTTGCAGCTAAATATTCGAGTAGAATGTCACTTTTTAAATGAAATTTTGAATTGTATTATTTTATTGTTATTGTGTTTTAATATAAGTTTATAATTTTTTTCGTTTTTGTAATTTTTTTTCATATTAAAGTTATATGATAGAGGGTCCATTTTTTTTTTTGCACCGGACCCTTTTTATTCCAGAAACGGATCTAGATCATAGTTAGGGCCAGTTTGGCATAGCTTCTCCTAAAAACGTTTTGAGTTAGAGATTTTAAAAGAAATATTAATTAAGTGTTTCATCAAAAAACACTAGTGAAATATTTTAGGTAAACTAGTTGCTTACAAACATTTTTGGAAGAATCACAAATCAAGTATTTTCTCCAAAAACACATTTTAACATACTCAAGTGTTTTTAGAAGAAACACTTAATTAGTATATCTTTTAAAATTTCTAACTCAAAATGTTTTTAGGAGAAGCTATGCCAAACTGGCCCTTAGTACCTTTCACAATTTGATATCTCCCAGCGATAACTTTCTCGAATTTCAGATGAGTCTTCTTCTCCTTTATTGTATTCATTCACTGCAAATATTCCCAAACCTTGAATAAATGGGTTACTTATATATTTTTTATCGGCTGATAACCAGGGCCGGTCCTAAAAAAATAAGGGCCCGGTACAAAAATATAGTTTCGGATATAATTCTTAATATAAAAATTACAAAAAAGAAAAAACTAATTTTTTTTTATTAAAACGCAATAACAAAAAATTTATAGTATAAAAATTTTAGAAAATTGAATTTCAGAAATATATTTTTCCTTATTCCACATAAATAAAAAATGAAGTTTTCATTTTCAAAAATATATATATAATATTTTTTTCAATTTATTTAATAAAACTCTATTTTAGGCATTAACAGATATATGATTTAGGTTTAAAAGTACAATGATTACGATTAAATGATAACTTTTTCTAAGTATATTTCAAATAATAGCATAATATTTTAGAATGTTATAAAATAATATTTTTTAAACGTTTAATGGATGAAAGAAAAACATTAAATCAATATATTTATAACAACATATCAAACTAACAAACTTTAAAAAATTAATGAAATAGATAAAGTGAGATATAAAAAATAAAAAATACTTTTTTTCTCTTATATTATAAATTAAGGTTAAAAATTTATCTGGCGGAATTTTTTATTATATATGGTAAATTTGAAATAGATAAAGTGAGAGGTAAATTTTTTCGAAAAAATTAAAATACTAAATCAATAAATTTTTTTGAGTGTCTGACACAATTATCTGAGATATCCAACCGATAACTTTCTCGAATTTCAGATGAGTCTTCTTCTCCTTATTGTATTCATCCACTGCAAATTTTAAATAATAATTAACAAGTTTGAATTTAACTAAAAGTACAAGTATGAAATAATAAAATTATAACAATTATGAAGTTTATGACATAAAACTATATAGTTATTATTAAAATTTGAATTTCATTGTAGAGACATCTGTTATTTATAATTTAGAAAAAATAAACTATTTATAAACAAAAAATTACACTCATTTCTTAGTTAATAAATATGAATTAAAATATTTATAAATGTTGAACATAAAATCATCACTACATAATTACAATATAAAAAAATATAGAAGTAAAAAAAAACGTATTCATTTAAAATTTTCATTTTATTAAACTTAACAATAAATAATACATTGTATAACTCATATATGGATGCAACAAAATTATCAAGAAAAATCAACAATTATCCTACATATTTAATATATATATATATATATATATTTAAACCATAAAAACCCACATTAATGAACAATAAATTGGAGAGAGATTAAGAGAGGAAATTTAATAGTGACAAACCTAAATGTGGGATAATATATAAAAAAAAATTGTTTTTTAAAAGATTAAAATGTCTTAAATATTGTATAAATGAGGGGCAAACATCAAATTTTTGAGGGGGTAAAATTAAAAATTATATAAAAATATACATATAAAATTAAATATTGTATGAAGGCGATTGCATGTGGGGAAAGGTTCTTGCGGAGTGGACCAAACCTCTCCATTTTTCACATGTTGAAATTGAAAGGGTACAAGTTGATTTTTAGAAATTCTCATCTCTATTATATTTTAGTATTTATAATTTAAAATATTATATATATTACCAAATGATTGACTAATTTTACTTTTTCCGCTGCACAAACTTTTTCCCTAGCCTCGCTTCACACAATACTTATTTCCTTGTCCTAATTTCTCCCTCTACATTTTTTCTCATTTACATTAATAATTAATAATTGTTGGGATAGGTTTTGCAAGTAGTATTTTTATGTAAAACACTTTTTTTTTTCCGACACTTTAGAGAGAAAAAAAATATTATTTTAATATTTCCTCAATAATGGGCTTTTTAAGTGTTTAAAAAATTCCAAATATTTATGCTAATGTAGTAGAATATCATAAAAAGGTGGAAAACTGGCAAGGGAGTTAAAAACTCATTTTTCTCTCATTTAATAAGGATTAATAATTGTTGGGATAGCTTTTGAAAGTAGTATTTTTATGTAAAACACTTTTTTTTCAACACTTTAAAAAAATACTAATTGAATATATCCTCAATAAATGGCTTTTTAAAAGTTTAAGAAATTCAAAATATTCATGCTAATGTAGTAGAATAGCATAAAAATGTGAAAAAGTGGCTAAGGGAGTTAAAAACATTTTTAATATTCTAAAAACTCATGCAAAACTTACAATTTTATTAGAATAGTACTCCTTGCAAAAATATTTCTTTTAAGAGGGTACTCAACAACAAGACGATCAAATTGGTGAAAGTTCTATGGCGAAATCAATTAACGGAGGAGGCTACGTGGGAACTCGAAGATAAGATGAGGGAGCGTTATCCGTTCCTGTTCTCCGAGGCTTGATTTTGCGAGGACGCAAAATTATAAGGTGGGGAGACTGTAAGAACACGGAAAATATTTTTAGGATATTAAAGAATTTTCCTTACTTTGGCTTGTTTGAAATTGATTTTACAAGTACTTTTGGTTACTTAGTGTTTAACCATGGGTGGAAGTTGATTTGAAAGATAAAAACTAACCATAGTTAGTTTTGGGTAAGGACTAGCTAGCAAAAGAAAGAGATGGAGGGGTGTGAAATAATTGGAAGAGGTGGAGGGACTTGCAAACAATTTGATTTAAGTTATTTTATTTATTTAGGAAAAAGGGAAAAAGATAAAAAGGAAAAATAAGGAAAAAAAAGACAAGAAAATAAGAAATTCCCTCATCTTTTCTTCCTCACCAAACCGTGACCCCCCCCCCTCTCTCCCAACTTTTTCTCTTCTCAATGCTCATCCAATTCCATGAATCCTTGTCTTTCTCTTTGGGTTTTGGTTGGATTGTGGAGGAATCATCAACCTAGGAGGATTCAAGCAAGATTTAGAGGTGGAATTGATCAAGAACTCAAGGTATTAACTAACCTAGAATTCCATTTTTGGTTAGTTTCCATGGTGATGTTTGGGTGTTCTTGAGGGGTGTTTGCATGAGGGTTCTAGCTAGTTGTAAATTCTGGAAATGATGTTTTAAATGACATATTGAATCCCAAGTATCATCTCTTAAGGGTTCTTTAAAGAATCAATGACTTGTGAGAATTCAAGCTTTTACAAAACTCCATTAATGGAGGTTTTGAAGCTTTTTGGTGACTTTTGACTTTTGGAAATTCTTTGACTAACACTTTGAGCTTCTCAATTCTGGAACCTAAGATGTTAAATGATTGTAAGATGCATGTTTATCAAGGTTAGGAAGAACCAAAGGCCATGTATAGACTCATGATGAAATACACCTTAAAATGGCAATGTTTTGAAATTTCTAGCTTCTTTAAAGTAAGGTTTTCCATGGTTTTACTTTGAGATTATGTATTCTGGAAAGTAAGTGTGTTTATATGGATATATTCCACATGAAAAACAACTTGGAAAGGGAAGAGGGTGATTTTTGAGAAGTTGTCAAAATTGGCCTAAAAACTAGTTTTTAAACTTAGCTAGTTTGGGTGTTTCTTGGTTGAATCTTAAAAGTTGTTAATTCTGGAAAGTTTGGATGTTTATGTGTATATTTTATACATGGAAAAAAACTTTAGAAGATTAAAGTAATGGACTTTTGAGTAAATTTCCAAGTTGACAAAAATTGCACTTTTCTTTGACTAGTTTTCATGTTTTGTGAGTTTCTTGACTTTTAATGAAGGATTACCAATTCTGGAGCATTTGGGTGTTTAAATATATGTATTTAACAAGAAAACCACCTTAGAGCATCAATCCAATGAATATTTCATAAGTACTCCTTGTTTGACCGAAAATTGCATCCCGAATCAACTAGTTTTGGCATTTGTGTCACTAACCGGGTTCGGGGCTAATTGAGGTGGTTATGGTTTTTTTTGTAATGTTTATATTAGCCTAAAAATATATGGATGAACTTGTTGTAGGCCAAAGGCGAGTGGAGATACGTGGAGCCAACTTTGAAGGTGAGAACAAAAAGAATCGGAAGGGTGATTGGTGTGGCATCCCCGTTCCTTTTGGAACTAATTCAGAAATGAAATTTGTGGACATGAGTAACATGAATTGTGATGTGGGTGGTAAAGTTTGGAAGAAAGTGAAGTTACGGGAAGAGATATCGATTCCGGCATTTTGGTTAAAGAGTCGAAATGCTTGATAGACTAAACTAGAATTATTGTTCTCTTTACTAGTTAATCATTGAAGCATGCTTAAATTGTTTTGTTATTATGTTCATAGTCCATGAACGAGTCATATGCTTAGTTTGAAAAGTGGATCTAATTACAATTGTTGATTCGATATCCCGTTATATAATCTTGTTATGAAGAAGTATGTTTAATTCATTTCATGTCATACATGCCACTCATGCATATCATGTGATCGTTATGTGGCCATGGGGTTGTAACCCGTGTAACGGTGTATGGGTGTTGGACGTTACACGTGGTTACCGTGGCGGTAATGTGATTAACCAGTGTAACGATGTATGGGTGTTGGACGTTACACGTGGTTACCGTGGCAGAGAGATGATAGAGCCCCGGTGTGCTATGTTAGAATGACTCGGGTGCTAGTGAATGGAATTAGTTTGAAACAGAGATGAGCTTCGGCTCAAAGGTTGATTGATTTTGGTAATATGGGCGTAGTGAGACGCCGGGTTTGTATTGGAAATGCTTGTGGTATCAAAGAGGAAGGAAAGATGTATTGAATGATGTTTTGACTAGTTGTTATCATTCAAACACAACGCATTTGTACTTCATACACATTTTAAGCATGTTGTTATGTACTTTCGCATTCTATCACCGTTCTTATTCTTTTGTTTTCACTGAGTGTCATGCTCAAAGGTGCTCTATATCACCTTTCAGGTAACGCTCGGGGACGAGGGCGTGGAGCGGCAGGTGGTGCGCGTTGACTATGACGAGGTGGAGCTTTTGGATTGGATCTCCGGCACGCGATCCTTGTTTTTGGGAGTTTAGGGGTCAAGTTTGACTTATGTTTTCTTTGATTTTGAGCTAAACATTATGTATACTATGTTTATATAATACTTTAAAATCGGTGCACCGAGCTTTACTTTTCATATAGTTTTATGAAAATTCTGAATCGGCCGACGAGCCGATGAACTCTGATAATAGGTTTATTTTGTATTGTATTTGAGGCATGCACTTTACAAATACTTCATGCCGAAATTTTCAATCTTTTATAAAAAAGTTATTTTGGGCTTAGACTATTTACTTCCGCTTGCGTAACCGCGACCGACTTCTTCTGAATAAGTCGGGTCGTCACAAAAGGGCCGGTCCTAAGAAAACGGGGGCCCAGTGCGAAAGTATATTTTTTGGCCTACTATCATATAATATTTTACTATAAAAATCACAAAAAAATTTAGAATTCTCTAAAAAATATAATTTAACCTTATTTTTCATTTTTTTTAAATATTAGTTTAGATTTGAAATTTTATAAGTGGAAAAATTAAAAAGAAAGAAATTTTTTAAGCATGTTTAAAATTTAAATGTACTAAGTGATTATTATAATCGAAACAAATTAGAGTTAAAATTTTATTTTAAAAAATTCTGTAATAAACAAAACAGAATTGGAAATCGATAGATTTTAAATAATAATAAAAAAACAAAGGTATAAATCTTTTTAATTAAAAAAAATAAATTATTGCATCTACCAGGATTTGAAATTTAAAAGAAAAAAAATTGTTTTAAACATGTTTAAAATTTAAATGTACTAAGTTGATTATTATAATCGAAACAAATTAAAGTTAAAATTTTATTTTTAAAAAAAATCTTGAATAAAAAAAACAGAATTAGAAATTGATAGATTTTAAATAATAATTAAAAAAAACAAAGGTATAACTTATAAATCTTTTTAATTGAAAATAAAAATAAAAATTTTATAAACTCTACTGGGATTTGAACGCGGGCTTTGGGCCTCATTGAGGCAATCTTCCATCAATGTCTCCACTACGCTACTTATGTCTTATATAACTTGTTTGAATAATTAAATATATTAATTATATCAATTTTAAAATTTTGGGCCCTACTTATTTGGGGGCTCTGTGCGGTGGCGCAGCTTGCACACCCTCAGGGCCAGCCCTGCTGATAACCTCCTTTTGGTGGATATTTTATGGTTTCACCCAAAGTTTTTCTCGGCTCAGCCGTGATTAAAAGCGGGAGGAGGAAGAGGAGGACGGAAAGATAATATAATTTCATCATATTTGATGTCTTTAGGAGCAAAGATTATCTGATTTATTTGGGATTGGTTTTGTGGTTTTTTTCCATAAACTGGTCGATAGAGTTTTTATAGGGAATCATGCATGGGTGCCATTACATTTAAATTACAAGTTTGCCCTTGGAGATGTTTACAATTACAATATGAAAAACAAAATAAAAAAAATATATATATCAAGTTTATAATTTATGAATGAATAAACAAAATGAACCATGTATGAAGGCAATTGGATGTGGGGAAGGGTTCTTGCGGTGGGGACCGACTCTCCATTTTTCACATGTTGAAATTGAAAGGGTACAAGTTGATTTTTATAACTTCTTATCTCTATTATATTTTGGGAAATTTTATTGGGTAACATAATTTTTTTTTAATATTTATAAATCTAACAATTTTAAAAAATATTTACAAATATAATAATTTTTTAAAAACTCCCATTCAAATGAATAAAAATAATAATATAATGTTTTATCTCACATATTTCATCAATTTATTCTTTATTATTTTATATGTATTTTCTTTTAAAAGTAATAATATAATGTTTTTTTATAATTAATAAACTAATTAAATTTTTTAAGAAAAGTTAAGAAAACTGTCCTATATAATATATATACTCCATCCCTATAAAACTTATCCACTCATTTTTAAAAACAATACAAAAAATTAATATATTTTCATAATAAAACTCCTACAAAAAAAAAGCGGGAAATATCGTCCGATTAATTTTCCGATAATATTCCCGAGGACATGGATTTATTCGGGAGGCCAAGACAAATTCTCATAAAAGTTTGAATGGCTTGATGTCACTCTCCCAGTTCTTCTCCCCAATATTTTATTGCATAATTATTTTTAAGAATATTATTAGTCAGTAAATGTGAGTCATTTTACAATAAAACATAAAACATAAAAAATAAAATAAAAATTAACAGAACGTCCATTTTTACAGGAAAATGAGTTAGAATCAATTAGTTTGTTTGGTACAGAAAATGGAATAAGCAGTGAAATTTTCAAAAGGAATTAATTATTTAGTTTTGTGAATGGATGACTTATTTTACAACAAATTAATAATTAAAAAATATTTTAAATATGTAATATTATTTTATCTAATTAAATAATATGAATTTGAATATTACTAAAAATTTTATTTTAGAAAATTTATTATAATCATAAGTATTCACTAATTATAATTTAATATTGTAAAGTATTACTCAATTCTAATATTGTAAACTTTATCAATAATTAATTATTTTACCACTTTTTTAATATCAATAATAAAATAAATAAAGTTTATTTAATCATTAATTAATATATTATATGTTATTAATATTATTATAATATTATTAATTTATTAATAAAAAATGGTGATTTAAGTATATAGCCACTAATAGTAAAAAAACACATCCCCACATATAGTCAAAACTCCAAAATTTAAATCTTATTTTTCACACATTGTTCTTTTTATCTTTGGGGTGACTAATAATGTCTCTAAAGCTATGATTGATTACGAATCTTTTCTTTTATATATATATATATTTTGTTAGAATAATGGATTTTTTAGAATCTCTACATTGGTATGGCATTTATATATGAATAAAGAAAGATGAGACCATCTTTGAAGGCGATTGATAAGGAAGCATCCCGGGGAGGGGACTTCCTCAAAAGTTTTCACGTATATATAATATTTTGTTCTCACACAAACAATCACACGATCCTCTAATATTTGGGGTCAGAAAATTCGTAGGAAAATATTTTTAGTAGGTGGCATTACATGGTTTGATCCCATGACTTTAAAATTCATCGACTAATAGTTTTTCGTCTCTCTCTCAATTGGATAACTAATATTTTGCTCTCTTATCCAAGTTCAAGCCTTAGCAGCAAACTACTTTGTCTCACTAATCTATTGAATCCTTTCATAATGATAGTGAGGTGTGTGGTTTTAAAAGAAGCTACGAGGATATGGTGTCTAAGTTTTAGAAAAGAAAATGTAGTTAAATTTATAGAAATTATCACAAATGTTAGAATTGAGAAGTGAGCCTCCCAATCACCTCTCAACAAAATTGCTCAAAGATAGAGCCATGACATTTAAAGAAAAATCAGAGATGGAATGTTCCAGCCATTCTAAAGTATGGAAAATTTGTTGATGAGAATTAATAATTAATTAGCTTAAAAAAATATCCTTGGGATAAGGCTCATTTTCGACTGATTTTAGTTAACCTTTTTTTTAAACACTTTTGTAATATATAGTAGATTATATAGGTATTTAAAGAATCCGATTATAAAACTGTTGGATTTTGATCAATGAATTTTAAGATTCAGAAAACACAAAAGCCTTAATTGATTACTGGTTGTTCATAGATAGGGAAAGTAGGGAGATCAGGTAGCTGCCAGATATGATGAAACAGACCATGCTGATTTTGTAGCTTGTGCTTTGAAATGTGATTTGAAGGGATTTGAAAATGAACCTGATTCATTTGAAGAAGCCATGAATTCAAAAGAAAGGAATTTATGGCAAGATACAATACTAGAAGTACTACAGTCTTTTGATAACTCGTAATTACTGCATAATTATTAGTGTTAATATCTCCAAATTATGAAAACATAAGTTATTGATTCAAACGTCTTAAATATTATTAATCATTGAATTTTATGAACACAGACGAAAACGACGCTTAAATCAAACTTATAATGATGGGTGGAAAGGAACTTGCAATCATTCTTACATCTTCTATAAGTAGATTGGAATCTCAAGGTAACTTGCAAATCTCAAACTATGGTTAACTCGATTAAAAATATTTGTGCAATTACTTTGATGGGTGAAAAAGAACCAAATTCTCATGAGAGAGTGTGGATGCACCTTAAAAGATGTTGAAAAGGAAGTTGTCTCTTCAACTTCAACTGACTATCATCCTAAAGTGTTTGAAGGTGAACAAATAATGACCGTAGTAGAAATTACTCATTTTCCTTCTAAAATTTTCAAATCTTTTCAAGATGCACATGAAAAAAGAAATGATGACACACATAAAATGGAGTTTTATGGAGAAATTAGCAAATTAAATATCAATGACTACATGACAAATTCTACTCACAAATTTTCTTATTTTACAATGACTGACTTTGTTGATCCTTTAGCAGAGATACAGAAAATGATTAGGGAGGTTGTCAGAAATAATTTTGGATGTATTTTGATTTGGAGAAGACACACCGTCTAGCCATAGACATTAAATAAAAGGCGGTTTTTGGGAGGCAACCAAATTTTTATGTTTTTTGTCCTTTTTTTATTTTTTTTATTTTTAGTTTTAGTTTTTAGTTTTATTTTGCTTGTTTTGATTTCTTGCTTTGTTTTTTATTTTGAGAAAAAGGAAATTAGGGTTAGACAAGGGATATGCATGGTGAAACATGAGGTTTTTCGTTAGATTTGCTCCAACTCTCGAGCAGAACGCGATCCAACTAGTGAGGATTGCTTATTGTGGGAAGTTTCACTACCACTCTATTCTGAATTTTAACTCATTGAGGGAAATTCTTAGTTTAAGTTTGAGGGTGGTATTTTATATGTTTTATGTGATTTATTCCTTTTTGAAAATCCTAGAAGATGTATAATGGTTAGGGTTGTTTTCTTTTGATGCTTTGTAATCTTTATTTCATGCTTAATCTCTTCCTTTTTGTGTATTTTTTATCATGCTACATATGATGGTATATTTTGAGTTTTTTTTGTAAGTTTTTACTAAATATAAATAGCATTTATATGTTACCACTATCATCAGGCTTCATAAGTTTTTTTCATGAAATTGAAAATCTTATTTTCAGACTCAGTCTGCACAAATATAAATAGCATTTTCCAACATTGCTGGTCTATGTTTTCTGAGCTAAATTGACGACTGCTAACTTTATAGGAGCTATTTACTTTTCATCAATTATCGCCAATATATTAGTAACGTATTTTAAACTATGCTGTATTTTTTTTTCCTTTGGCAGATGATACATTTTATAACCATCGCATTGGGAGGAGGGGGATACCTCAACTTCATGGGAAATGAGGTTCTAGTTCAATCTTTTGGTTCTTTTGCGGGTAGAATGGGTTGAATCTTTTGCTCAATTTATCTAGAAGTTTCATCTTCTATTGACCTTTTTTTCGACTGAATTTATCTTAGAAGTTACTTCTCTTATTGTAAACTCTTTTTTTTAAAAAAAATAGATAAAATGATCGGATAAGGTTCATTGATAAAAAGAAAAGAGAAGATAAGGTTAAAAAAAGAAATTTCTTCTTGGCTTGACAAGTGGCAAGTAGGGGTTTAAAAAAAAAAGAAAGAAGACAAACCTCATTCTTTGCTGCAACAGCCCGTGAGAAAAGAAAAGAGAAAGGGAAAAGGAAAGAAAAAGAGAAAAGGAAGGAAGAAAGGAAAAATAGAAAATTTGCTTGGGATTTTTTTTGAAGATACATCAATTTGTGGAGTTTCAAGCTTCAAATTATGGTGTAATGGCTAGTTGGTAAGTAATTTCTTCAACCCACTTTTTCTTTTTATGGATTTGATGAATATTTTTCAAGTTTCAAGGTTGAGTTATGGATTTTGTTGTCTATAGAATTTAAGTTAAATGATGAAAGAGTTGAACTTCCATGGGTTATATTGAGGGTTGATGTTTCAAGATGAATTAAGAATAGTGTAGAAATGAGAGATTTTCCATATTTTGATGGAGTGGTTATGAAAATTATATAAATTAGAAAGAGGATTATGTGTGATTTTTCTTCAATTTGAGTTGGGATTATGTGTGGGAAGAGGAAGAGCAACAAGATTGTTATTATTTGGCTTGAAAAGAATATTGGAAAAGTAGTGATTGAAGAAAAAAATGAAGATTTAGCCATGTGATATTAACCACAATTTTATATAATTTTCAATATGGTTTTCTAATATTTCAAATTACTAAGTAGATGATTGATATGTATTTTCTTAAATCAATATTTCCAGGTGATGTCGTGGCGTAAATGATATATGATTTGGAATGTTCACAGCAAAAGTTTGTGAGTGGATTCTATTTTCACATTTAAAATTATTAGTAGTATTGAGCTAGTAGTTTACAAAATATAAAAGTTTTAGAGTTTATATTATCGTATATGATTATTTATTGATATAAATATATATAAATGAAAGTTTTTAGATATTCATTATTCAATATATATGATTTATGCCAGCTACGAAAGTTTCAATTGCGATTTTACAATAGTTTGGAAATTATGATATTATTTTCAGTAATTTATTTTCAAACCGCTAGAAATAGTACCCTCAGTTATCAGCTTTTAGCAGGTCTTTGGGACCCACTTTAGCATACACATAGGTTTTGGGCCGTATGTTAGGGTGCTTAGCCCTTTGGGGGCAGCTCTGCGCGTGTATGACCAGTTTCAGTATTCAGTTGCTCTGCTGCATGCATGATTTCGCTCTACATGCTGTATGACCAGTTAAGGGTACATTTTTAGTGGGTTTTTTTTATCACTACGATATAGTATATGAACAGTTTCTATTATTTATATATTTACGTACAAGTATTGATCTAGTTTCGTTTGCAGAATATTATGATATTTAAATTACGACTATAACCAGTTTTACAAGTTTTAGTTTTGAATATTATGATTATTAAGTTTTACGAATATTTGTTTTAAACATTTTTATGAATTTGGAAACTACTATATATTATGTAGTTTTGAAGAAAATATTAGTTTAATAAAAATTCCACTCACTGGGTCTTTAGCTCATTTTTTTCAAATATTTTTCCCCGCACAGGTAGCTTTCGAGTTTCAGAAGATGATCGAGCCTACGACGGTCGACGAGCTTATCCACCACGTGTTTTGCATCAGCTCAACTAGTACATGAATCATTTATAGTTTGATTTAATATTAGCATAATTATGTTTAGTTTGCCTTGATGGTAAGTGTTGGTGTTTGGCTATCGATTACAATCGGCACACGTCTCGTCTTGTGTATATAGAGAGATCCCGGGTCGGGTCGTGACACTTATTGACACTAAGACATGATTTATATATTTTTATGGGAAATTTTTTTGTTATGTTACCTTGCTTTTAGAAACGTAAACTATGACATCAAAAGATTTTTATTGGTAAAACTTTTGCTTATAGGTTAGATTATAGTTTTTTAAGGTTTCAATAAATGAAATTGAATGTTTTGGTTAGATGAATGAAAATTTCTAATTATATATTCTAATTATGTGAACAAGTGGATAGCTTTGAATATTGTATTTTTTTAAGAAAATAAATATATTGCTTAACTCTTTAAACAGGTCGACCAATACTCTTACATTGATCTAATTAAGCCAATTCATGACTAAGAAAAAAGGGTCAAGATATGATATAACTTGAACCTTTAAAAGAGTCAAAATAATAAAACTTGAAACTTAAAAAGAGTCAAAAATCATAAAACTTGACATTTTTAACAATTCAAGTGAAAGCATTAGTCTTGATTCTTAAACTATTCTTGATGGTCGCCTATTGGCACTTTAAAATGTTCAGGAATGCGATTCTTGACTCTTTGTAATGCTCAAGTATCAACTCTTTTATTGTAGTGAATATTTCTCATTTTAGGCTGACTTTTTTAAAAAAATACTACTTTGAAATAGTGGATTTTATAGATTTGTTGGTGCGTTTGGTTTGCCAACTAGAGTTGTTAAGTAGAGGTTAGTGTACAATGTGTAAAATTGGAAATATGAACAAGTTTTTTAAGCATTAGGTTAAGAAACCGCTCTTCCTTAGTTTCAAAACCTGAGAGACAAAAGTTGGTTAGGTTTGCCACTCACCTCCTTACACTAACCGGCAAACCAAACGCAGCTGGGAATAATATTATATAACTATCAGATTTTGAAAGGTAGGAACTTTTTTTTTTTAAGATCATCTTTTAATTATAAAAAAAAACTTTATAATTTGCTCTATCATAAATTTAAAATATCTCAAAACAAATTTATTTAATTCATCTTAGTGCAACATCTTAAGCTTTTACCTCTATTGGTGATTTAACAGTCTAACCTGAAACCGTCCATCTGGCTGCCCCTTGACGTCCAAACCAGATCTTCCATTTTCATGTTGATGGTCTATTAAAAAGACTGATATTTGTCTCTTTAAAGTGATTTTTTTGGCTGCTAATTGATACATTATTTAGTTTAGTATATGTAAATGATATACATTTTAAAAAGTAGCTGAAAAATATTCATTTTGACCTAAAAATAGCTTCGAGGACCATGCAAACATTAAAAATATTATTTATTGAATTACCAAAAAAATATAAATATAAATGCAGATTTTTGTATTTTTAAAATTTTAAAACAGACTTCTTATCTTTTAAAACAAGATTTATTACTGGTTCAATTATTAAAATATCATATTTGTGCATCTTAATTACTGAAATTTCCTATAAAAAAAATTACCCAAATACCAAAAAGTCCAAAAACCAATAAATTCACAGAAAAATAAAATAATGAAAAGTAGCGCAATATTTCAACGCTATTTGGATAATTTTGTAAAATTTCTGATATTTTTATAATTAGTATACAGTAATATGATATTTGAGATATTTTTTATTTTTATGAAATGTGAACAAACCACAACATTTAACTCCAATTAAATCTGATTTTAATTTCTTAATATTAAAAGTAGGCTCAAATATATCATAGTGCTTTATAAAATAGTAGGAATGAGAAAAGAAATAACAACAAACCATCTTACTTTTTATAAGAGAGAGACAATGCTTTTTATAAGTTTTAGTTCCTTGAGATAGCAAAGAAGTCATCAAGTTTAGGCTTATCCAGAACACTCTTATGCATTAAGCCCCCATAGATTCTGCCATCAATGGCCGTAAGTCGGAGATTGTAGTGAGTGTCTGACACAATTATCTAGAGATTTCTTACCGATAACTTTCTCAAATTTTTAAGCAATTGAGGTACTTCGAACTTAACACTCATCAAAAAAATCCAAACAGCCCTAGAACAATCATCAACTATGGTCAAGAAGTATTGAGCTCCACAATTAGAAGCTAAAGTATATGGCCCCCAGATATCACAATGAATCAACTGAAAAATCTCATCAGCTTTCTTATTACTTAAATGAAAAACATTTTGAGTTTGTTTAGCTCGTAAACAAATGTCACAAGAGTTAACAACTTTATTTTTAGTACTGCCAAATAAACTAGATAAAACAGAATCTACTTTGTTGGAAGGATGACCCAAACGTCGATGCCATAGATCTTGACTAACTTCAACCGTTGCTTGACACACACGATGTTGCGGCAAATTCACCCCATCACATTGTCTACCTGCTCCAATCATGATCCTCGAAGTACGGTCCTGTATAACACATAGCTTGTAAAAAAAAGTCATAAAATACCGTTTATCTCTAAGCAATTAATAAACAAATATAAGATTGCAAGAGAAGTCTGGAACATAAAAAGCATGATTTAATATCATGTTTTCACTGATTCGTATTGACCCATCTTTGCTAGCTATAGATCTCTTTTCATTAGGTAGACCAACTGATGTAGGAGGAATATCTATGAGGTTCTGAAATAACTGCACATTACTGGACATGTCATTTGCACATCCTGAGTCAAGCATCCATTGAACGGATTCATCTATTTTACCGTTTAATTTTTCAGATGTTTGACATTTCGATCCATTCAGCATTTTCACCAATGTATTCCACTGCTCATCAGTCAGACCAGGAAATCCACTACGACCGCTTGCTTTAATAGTCTCTCGAGTGGTTGAACTAGATGCAGCTGCAGTATTAACAAATGTGTTACTTCATTGTTTGCAATTATACAACAACATCTTCAATTTATGAATTCGACGACTGTTTTCAATAGAAAAACGCATCCTAATGTCTTCCCACATATCTTTGACATTGTTCGATTGAGGAACTGACGATCGTAGAATTGTATCCAATATATTATGAATCCATCCCATAAGAATTAAGTTAACGGTCACCCAAAGAGTCTCTTCCTAATATCCTGGCACCGGCTTGACAATGCTTCCATCTATGAAGCCAAGTTTATTCTTTGCGCGAAAATTGTTTCGCATCGATCTAACCCACTCGTTGTAATTTTCTCCGCGAAGCACGATTGAACAAATCGTGATTTGTGGTCCATCTGAAGGATGAAGAAAATACGGTGATGTAGAATCGATCGGTTTCGTTGCCATAACTTCAACAATCGGTCTCGATTTCGTCGTGGCTTCTATATTCTCCGGCGTTGTCATTCACGATAAGAATCGGCAACCTGCTCTAATACCATGATAAACTTTGAAGAATGAATATTTTTCTTATTGATTCTGATGGCATATAGCCTATATTTATACAAGTATTTTAAGGTCAAAAGGTGGGAAACATATTTGCAAAAGGTTAACTAGAAAAGGAAAAAGATAAAGAAGATTTTCCTAAAAATCGAACTGTGGCCGCGGCTGTGAGAACATAAAATAAAATATTTCGCCTTTGCGGGGGCCGCGGCGACAGGATCCGACTCACAGCCGAGGCCCCAGGAGGAAAGTCTCTTCTTTTTTACTTATTTTCCTCCTCCTAACTTTAATATCTTATATAACTTAATTTTTAGATTCAATCCAAATGGCCTTATACCAATAGGGATATTATCCCTTTCTTAAAAATCCATGATCATCCCAAATTATATTCTAGTTAATTTGAGATTTTGTTGAGTTTCCAAGTATACAAAGATCAAGATTATATTTTATGCACAAACAATTCTTATAAATTTGAGTAGCAGAGTTTGAGTTTGGATCACTTCTTATAAAAAAAAACTAGTGGTTTTGCAACATTTATATATGAATAAAGAAAGATGGGACCATCTTTGAAGGCGATTGATAGGGAAGCACCCGCGGAGGGGACCTCCTCAAAAGTTTTCATGTATATATAATATTTTGTTCTCACACAAACAATCACACGATCCTCTAATATTTGATGTCAGAAAATTCGTAGGAAAATATTTTTAGTAGGTGGCATTAGTTTGATCCCATGACTTTAAAGTTCATCAACTTCAAACTACTATGTCCAACTAATTTATTATATCCTCTCATCTTGGTGAATAATTTCAAGACTGCAGTAATTAAATTTATTTGTATATTTTTTTTACTTTCATAAATTACAAGACGACAAAAAACTCAACCGGTAGGAATGTACTGAATGAACTGCGTATGAATGTACAAACCAATATTATTCTATTTAAATAGTTTTTCGTCTCTCTTTCTATTGGATAACTAATATTCTGCTCTCTTATCCAAGTTCAAGCCTTAGCAGCAAACTACTTTGTCCCAGTAATCTATTGAATCCTTTCATCATGATAGTGAGTTGTGTGGTTTTTAAAAGAAGCTACGAGGATATGGTATCTAAGTTTTAGAAAATAAAATGTAGTTAAATTTATTGAAATTATCTCAAATGTTAGAATTGATAAGTGAGCCTCCCAATCACCTCTCAACAAAATTGCTCAAAGATGGAGTCATGACCTTTAAAGAAAAATCAGAGATGGAATGTTCCAGCCATTGTTAAGGATGGAAAATTTGTTGATAAGAATTAATAATTAATTAGATTAAAAAAAATATCTTTGGGATAAGGCTCGTTTTTTTACTGATTTTAGTTAACCTTTTTTTAAACACTTTTGAAATAGTAGATTATATAGATATTTAAAGAATCTGATTGTAAAACTGTCGGATTTTGATTGCTGAATTTTAAGATTCAGAAAACACATAAGCCTTAACTGATTACTGGTTTTCCAGAGATAGGGAAAGTAGGGAGATCAGGTAGCTGCCAGATATGATGAAGCTGACCATGCTGATTTTGTAGCCTGTGCTTTGAAATGTGATTTGAAGGGATTTGAAAATGAACCTGATTCTTTTGAAGAAGCCATGAATTTAAAAGAAAGGAATTTGTGGCAAGATGCAAAGCTAGAAGTACTACAGTCTTTTGATAACTCGTAATTATTAGTGTTAATATCTTCAAAATTATGAAAACATAAATGTTAATTGATTCAAATGTCTTAAATATTATTAATCATTGAATTTTATGAACACAGGCTAAAACGACGCTTAAATCAAACTTATAATGATGGGTGGAAAGGAACTTGCAATCATTATGACATCTTCTACAAGTAGATTGGAATCCCAAGGTAACTTGCAAATCTCAAACTATGGTTAACTCGATTAAAAATGTTTGTGCAATTACTTTGATGGGTGGAAAAGAACCAAATTCTGATCATGAGACAGAGTGTGGATGCACTTTAGAAGATGTTGAAAAAGAAGTTGTCTCTCCAACTTCAACTTGATCATCTGCCTAAAGTGCTTGAAGGTGAATAAATAATGGCGGTAGTAGAAATTACTCATTTTCCTTCTAAAACTTTCAAATCTTTTCAGGATGCAGAAGAAAAAGGAAATGATGACACACATAAAATGGAGTTTTATGGAGAAAATTAGCAAATTAAATATCAATGACTCCATGAAAAATTCTACTCACAAATTTTCTTATTTTGCAATGACTGACATTGTTGATCCATTAGCGGAGATAAGGAAAATTATTAGGGAGGTTGTCAAAAATAATTTTGGATGTGTTTTGATTTGGAGAAGGCACACCGTCTAGCCATATACATTAAATAAAAGGCGGTTTTTGGGAGGCAACCAAATTTTTATGCTTTTTGTTCTTATTTTTATTTCTATTTTTAGTTTTTAGTTTTATTTTGCTTGTTTTGATTTCTTACTTTGTTTTTTATTTTGAGAAAAAGGAAATTAGGGTCAGACAAGGAATATGCGTGGTGAAACATGAGGTTTTTCGCCAGATTTGCTCCAACTCTCAAGCAGAACGCCATCCAACTACTAAGGATTGCTTATTGTGGGAAGTTTCACTACCACTCTATTCTTAATTTTAACTCATTGAGGGCAATGCTTAGTTCAAGTTTGAGGGTGGTATTTTATATGTTTTATGTGATTTATTGCTTTTTGAAAATCCTAGAAGATGTATAATGGTTAGGCTTGTTTTCTTTTGATGCTTTGTAATATTTATTTCATGCTTAATCCCATCCTTTTTTTTCATTTTCGATCATGCTACATATGATGGTATATTTTGAGTTTTTCGTAAGTTTTTACCAAATATAAATAGCATTTATATGTTTTACCACTATCATCAGGCTTCATAAGTTTTTCTTCATGAAATTGAAAATTTTATTTTCAAACTCAGTATGCACAAATATAAATAGCATTTTTACCAGCATTACTGGCCTATGTTTTCAGAGCAAAATTGATGACTGCTAAATTTATTGGAGTTTTTTTAATTTTCATCAATTATCGCCAATATGTTAGTAAAGTATTTTAAACTATGCTGTATTTTTTTTCCTTTCGCAGATGATACATTTTATAACCATGGCATTGAGAGAAGGGGATACCTCAATTTCATGGGAAATGAGGTTCTTGTTCAATCTCTTGGTTCTTTACGGGTAGAGTGGGCTGAATCTTTTGCTCAATTTATCTAGAAGTTACATCTTCTATTGACCGTTTTTGTCTACTGAATTTATCTTAGAAGTTACTTCTCTTATTGACACTAAGACATGATTTATTTTTTTATGGGAAAAAGTTTTTTTATGTTACCTTGCTTTTAGTAACGTAAACTATGACATCAAAAGATTTTTATTGGTAGAACTTTTGCTTAGGTTCGATTATAGTTTTTTATGGTTTCAATAAATGAAATTGAATATTTTGGTTAAATGAATGAAAATTTCTAATTATATATTCTAATTGTGTGAACAAGTGGATAGCTTCAAATATTGTTTTTTTAAGAAAAGAAATATATTGCTTAACTCTTTAAACAGGTCGACCAATACTCTTACATTGGATCTAATTAAGCCAATTCTTGACTAATAAAAAAGGGTCAACATATGATATAACTTGAACCTTAAAAAGGGTCAAAAATAATAAAACTTGAGCCTTAAAAAGAGTCAAAAAATCATAAAACTTGACGTTTTTAACAAGTCAAGTGAAAGCATTATTCTTGACTCTTAAACTATTCTTGACGGTCGCCTATTTGACACTCTAAAAGGGTCAAGTATGCGATTCTTGACTCTTTTTAATGCTCAAGTATCAACTATTTTGTCGTAGTGAATATTTCTCATTTTAGGCTAACTTTTAAAAAAAATTACTACTTTGCAATAGTTGATTTTATAGATTTGTTGGTGCATTTGGTTTGCCAACTAGAGTTGTTAAGTAGAGATTAGTGTACAATGTGTTAAAATTGGAAAAATGAACAAGTTTTTTTAAGGCATTAGGTTAAGAAACCGGCTTTTCCTTAGTTTCAAAACCTGTGAGACAAACGCTGGTTAGGTTTGCATAGCACTCACCTCCTTACACTTACCGGCAAACCAAACGCATCTGCGAATAATATTATAATAACTATAAGATTTTGAAAGCTAGGAGCTCTTTTTTTAAGATCATCTTTTAATTAAAAAAAAAAAACTTTATAATTTGCTCTATCATAAATTTAAAATATCTCAAAACAAATTGATTTAATTCGTCTTAGTGCAACATCTTAAGCTTTTGAGTCTATTGGTGATTTCTGAAACTGTCCATCTGGCCGCCCCCTTGACGTCCAAGCCACATCTCCCATTTTCATGTTGATGGTCTATTAAAAAAAAAAAGCAAGAGGACTGATATTTGTATCTTTAAAGTGATTTTTTTGGCCGCTAATTATTGATACATTATTTAGTTTAGTATATGTAAATGATATACATTTTAAAAAGTAGCTGTAAAATATTCATTTTGACGTAAAAATAGCTTTGAGGAACATGCAAACATTAAAAAAATACTATTTATTGAATTAATACAAGGGGTGCAAATCTAGCAATATTTTTAGTAATATTTATAAAAATAAAAGCTGAAAAAAATATTTACAAATATAGCAAATTTTGATCGGGTTTATAAGTGATAAACATTGAATTACATATTTTTACACTATGTTTATCACTGATAAACACATAAATCACTGTTTATCATTGAAAAACATGATAAAAATTGCTATATTTGCAAATACTTTTTTGAGTTGATATTTTTACAAATATTACATAAAAATCTGCCACCCAATGAAATTTCCCTTAACAAAATACAAAATATATATTACAAAAAAATATAAATATAAATGCAGGTTTTTGTATTTTTAAAATTTTAAAACAGACTTGTTATTTTTTAAAACAAGATTTATTAATGGGTCAATTATTAAAATATCATATTTGTGCATCTTAATAACTGAAATTTCCTTAAAAAAATTACCCAAATACCAAAAAGTCCAAAAACCAATAAATTCATGGGAAATATCATTGGGTGGCAGATTTTTATGCAATATTTGTTAAAATATAAACTCAAAAATGTCTTTGTAAATATAGTAATTTTTATCATGTTTATCAATGATAAACACTGATTTATGTGTTTATCAGTGATAAACATAGTGTAAAAATATGTAATTCAATGTTTATCAATGATAAACATGATAAAAATTTGCTATATTTTTTTGCAAAAGAAAATTTTGCTATATTTGTAAATACTTTTTTGAGCTTTTATTTTTACAAATATTACTAAAAAAATTGCTAGATTTGCCAATGCCCCTAAATTCATAGAAAAATAACAATGAAAAATACCGTGATATTTTTGAAAAATTTATGATATTTTTATAATTAGTATACAATAATATGATATTTGAGATATTTTTTATTTTTATGAAATGTGAACAAACCACAACATTTAACTCCCATTAAATCTGATTCTAATTTGATTTAAAAAAAAAAAAAAATCTGATTCTAATTTCTTAATATTAGAAGTAGGCTCAAATATATCAAAGTGCTTTATAAAATAGTAGGAATGAGAAAAGAAATAACAACACACCATCTTACTTTTTATAAGAGAGAGACAATGCTTTTTATAAGTTTTAGTTCCTTGAGATAGCAAAGAAGTCATCAAGTTTAGGCTTATCCAGAACACTCTTATGCACTAAGGCCCCATAGATTCTGCTCATGATTCCATCAATGGCCGTAACTCGGAGATTGTAGTGAGTGTCTGACACAATTATCTGAGATTTCCCACCGATAACTTTCTCGAATTTCAGATGAGTCTTCTTCTCCATATTGTATTCATCCACTGCAAATCTTAAATAATAATTAACAAGTTTGAAATATTTAACTAAAAGTATAAGTATGAAATAATAAAATTATAACATTTATGAATTTTATGACATAAAACTATATATTTATTATTAAAATTTGGATTTCATTGTAGAGACATTGTTATTTATAATTTAGAAAAAATAAACTATTTATAAACAAAAAATTACACTCACTTCTTAGTTAATAAATATGAATTAAAATATTTATAAATGTTGAACATAAAATCATCACTACATAATTACAATATAAAAAAATATAGAAGTAAAAAAAAACGTATTCATTTAAAATTTTCATTTTATTAAACTTAACAATAAATAATACATTGTATAACTCATATATGGATGCAACAAAATTATCAAGAAAAAACAACAATTATCCTACATATTTAAAATATATATATATATATATATATATATATATATATATATTTTAAACCATAAAAACTCACATTAATGAACAATAAATTGGATAGAGATTAAGAGAGAAAATTTAATAGTGACAAACCTAAATGTGAGATAATATATAAAAAAAAAATTGTTTTTTAAAAGATTAAAATGTCTTAAATATTGTATAAATGAGGGGCAAACATCAAATTTTTGAGGGGGTAAAATTAAAAATTATATAAACATATACATATAAAATTAAATATTGTATGAAGGCGATTGCATGTGGGGAAAGGTTCTTGCGGAGTGGACCAAACCTCTCCATTTTTCACATGTTGAAATTGAAAGGGTACAAGTTGATTTTTAGAAATTCTCATCTCTATTATATTTTAGTATTTATAATTTAAAATATTATATATATTACCAAATGATTGACTAATTTTACTTTTTCCGCTGCACAAACTTTTTCGCTAGCCTCTCTTCACACAATACTTATTTCCTTGTCCTAATTTCTCCCTCTACATTTTTTCTCATTTACATTAATAATTAATAATTGTTGGGATAGGTTTTGCAAGTAGTATTTTTATGTAAAACACTTTTTTTTTTCCGACACTTTAGAGAGAAAAAAAATATTATTTTAATATTTCCTCAATAATGGGCTTTTTAAGTGTTTAAAAAATTCCAAATATTTATGCTAATGTAGTAGAATATCATAAAAAGGTGGAAAACTGGCAAGGGAGTTAAAAACTCATTTTTCTCTCATTTAATAAGGATTAATAATTGTTGGGATAGCTTTTGAAAGTAGTATTTTTATGTAAAACACTTTTTTTTTCAACACTTTAAAAAAATACTAATTGAATATATCCTCAATAAAGGGCCTTTTAAAAGTTTAAGAAATTCAAAATATTCATGCTAATGTAGTAGAATAGCATAAAAATGTGAAAAAGTGGCTAAGGGAGTTAAAAACATTTTTAATATTCAAAAACTCATGCAAAACTTACAATTTTATTAGAATAGTACTCCTTGCAAAAATATTTCTTTTAAGAGGTTTCTCACACACCTTGAAATGTTATCGTTCAATATTATTTGTTGTAGCTAAGATCAGAGCCGGTCCTAAAAAAATAAGGGCCCGGTACAAAAATATAGTTTCGGATATAATTCTTAATATAAAAATGACAAAAAAGAAAAAAACTAATTTTTTTTTTATTAAAACGCAATAACAAAAAATTTATAGTATAAAAATTTTAGAAAATTGAATTTCAGAAATATATTTTTCCTTATTCCACGTAAATAAAAAATGAAGTTTTCTTTTTCAAATATATATATAATATTTTTTTCAATTTATTTAATAAAACTCTATTTTAGGCATTAACAAATATATGATTTAGGTTTAAAAGTACAATGATTACGATTAAATGATAACTTTTTCTAAGTATATTTCAAATAATAGCATAATATTTTAGAATGTTATAAAATTATATTTTTTAAACGTTTAATGGATGAAAGAAAAACATTAAATCAATATATTTATAACAACATATCAAACTAACAAACTTTAAAAAATTAATGAAATAGATAAAGTGAGATTTAAAAAATAAAAAATAATTTTTTTCTCTTATATTATAAATTAAAGTTAAAAATTTATTGGGCGGAATTTTTCATTATATATGGTAAATTTGAAATAGATAAAGTGAGAGGTAAATTTTTTCGAAAAAATTAAAATACTAAATCAATAATATATTTCATAAAATGAAACTATGTTCACCAGTTTCCAATTTCCAAATATCAATAATATTTTATTTTTATTATTTCTTACATTTATATGTGTTTGCATGATATTTTTCAATTTTTATTAAAATTAATCCGAGCTGCATTTTCTTTTTAGTGGGAAATTTCAAAGAATTTTATCTCCTGGCGAACCTTATGTTTTATTTGTATATTCCAATGCTGCTTGATTATTATTATGGGGCATTTGAAAATTTAACAAAATTTTTAGTAATATTTGTAAAAATAAAACCTCAAAAAAATATTTGCAAATATAGCAAATTTTGATAAGGTTTATCAGTGATAAACATTAAATTACATATTTTTACACTAAGTTATCACTGATAAATACATAAATCAGTGACAAACCATTGTTAATCACTGATAAACATGATAAAAATTGCTATATTTGTAAATACTTTTTTGATTTGATATTTTTACAAATATTCGATAAAAATCTGTCACCCAATGAAATTTCCCTATTATTATTATTTTACTTCACGTTAATATCTATTATGGTTAGAACTTATAGTTACAGTCCATCTAAATGAACTAATTAATTAATAAATTTTTGAAGAAACGTTTGTTTCTTTTTTAATTTGATAGCTGATATTTTGCCAACTAAACCAAGTTCATGCCTTCTTTCTAATTCATCTTGGAGAAATCTTGGAGGCTCATTGAGGCTGTTTCTTGCATGTGTGACATCAGTGGTGAGGCTAGAAACTAATTTTTAGGGGGGCAAAATTAAGTATTAAAGAGTTGTATAAAATGATATTTGGACAACTATTTTTATATATTATAATTTATAAATTGACAAAAAATTATTTATAAAAAGTAAACCATTTTTTTATTTTGTTATATTTTGATTCAATAGTTAGAAATTTTAGTTTTGTTCTAATATAAAATTATAAAACAAACCATGTTTTTTTCAAATTTATGTTTAATTATAAAAATATATATGTCTTCACCATAATATAAACAAATTTCAAAAAAATTTCTTATTTTATAAAAGAAATTGATAGTTCATTTGTTTGTTTTATATATTTTTAAGTTAATTAAAATATATAAAAATATTTATAAAGTTGAGTCTAATATTATCACCACATCATTGCCATATAAAAAATAAAAATAAAAATATGTATTTAAATAGTACTCAACAATGAATAATGCTACAATGTATCAATCATAGATTAGTCCACAAAAATTATCAAGAAAAATAAACAATAGTCTTATTTATTTAAATAAATCTATTTAAAACAATAAAAACGAACTTTAATGAAGAATAAAATCCTTCCAATTTGTTCCCAAATGACTATTGAAAAGAAAGTTTATTTGTAAGAGTTAAATGTCTCTCAATACTCTATATAAGGATCGAACGTAATTTTATAGGGGCAAAATTGAAATTTTAAATAAAACTATATATAGTAAATTAAAATTTTAAAATTTTTGGAGGGGCAGTTGCCCCCCCCCCCCCCCCCCAAACCTCTAACATGCCTCGCCACTGTGTGACATGTAACAGTTTCCATTTTATGTAATCAATGAAATAGAGAAGTTAATATTTAAAATAGATTTTTATTTTTAAAATGTCTGTCACACATACAAGAGACAGCTTCATTGAGGCAGACTCCTCCAATAATTTATTCTCATATTGTTGCTTTGACCCTACAATTAAAGGCATTAAGTTTTAGATTAGAAAAAAGTAGTAAAATTTATAGACTCCGCATGAATGTACCTACCAATATTTTTATATTTTTAAATATGTAAACATTGTGATATTTAGGGGCGAAAGTTTAACCCGTCACCTCACTTCCCTGCCCCTACCCCACCAAATCCAGCCAATAAACGGGGCGGGCTTCGAGGTAGGGAATTTTTTTCCCCTCGTTTAATAAACGGGGAGAAGGCTGAGGCGGGGTGGGGGAATTTTTTTTCCTTCATTTACACCCCACGCCGCCCCATTCACAATATGTAACGTCCCATTATTCTGATGTAGAATTATTTTTTATTTAATTAAAGTATTTAATTAGTTTAATTCCGGTAATTTAGAATTTAGAAGCTTTAATATTTATGTACATCTCGTTATTTTGAGGTAGAATTAATTTTTTTATCTATTATTATTCCTTTATTTATTTAATTTAAGTTTAATTAGTTTAATTCCGGTAATTTAGAATTTAGAAGTTTTAATCTTTATTTGGTAATTTTATATTTAAATTAATTATTTGAACTAGGTGCATTAATTATTATTAAAAAGCCAATTAATAATAATTAATTACCTTCTAGCCTAGATTAATTGTGTGTTGATTAAATTTAAGAGGTGGGTTATGTTTTAAGGGCATGGGGTAATTTTTAAAAGAAAAGGAAAAGGAAAAGGGTCATTTTGCAAATTGAAAAGTGCATCGTCAAGTTTAGGTGTCTTCTTCCTCATCTTTCATTTGGAGCAAAAGAGGAAAAATTAGAAAACACTCTCTCCCAAACCCTCTCTTGCTATAAACCTCCCAAGGCCCGGGATTTTCCCATCCCTTCTCCGATTCGGGTGTTTTGGGTGCATTGGATAGATTGGCCCCCGATCTATCTTTTGAACTAACCTTGGAAGCATTCCTCCAACTTCCAAGATGCCTAAGGGTAAGATTACTCGTTTTTCCTATTGGGTTTTTATTTCCTCTTTTAACTTTTTTTTTTTAAATTTGAGTTGAAATCTTCAATTCCATTCCATGGAACTTGAAGATTTCAAATCAAAGTGTGTTTAAACTAGCTATTGGGTAATTTTGGCTTAAACATCAAAGAGATTCACACAAACTCAAACCCTTGAATGTAGATTTGGCCAAAATCCTTTTTCTTTTCTTTTCTTGGAGTGTAGTTATAAAGTTTAAAGTATTTTGGTCATAACTTCTTCTTCCGAACTCCGTTTTGAACCCGTGAGGTATCAAACTCTTCGTTTTTCCGAGATCTATCTTTTGAATATAATTTCATAGCCATCCAAGTTCTATGAAAAAGTTATCATGAAAATACCTCTCGGCCTATTGGGGGAAAAACCGGGCTTTTTCTTCGTTCGTTTCGTTTTACACGTCGTTTGTTATTTGTTTGGTAATTAATGCAATTAGGATATAATTAATTGTAGGTAATTCTTTATTGCTCGCTCGATTGCTCTCTCGATTGTTCGATTGGGATTTTGATTTCAAGTGAATTGCCAAAGGTGAGGATAAATAAAATTTTACAGTAAATTTAGGAACTAAATTCTTGAATGATTTGTATGATTCAAAAGTTAAGTGATTTGAGCATGCTAATTTTATGAATTAATAGGAATCGGGAGTATAGAATTGATATTGGGAATTATGGATTTTGCATATTCTTGGAAGTTAAAGTATGTGATTACTGGGTTCGAGCATGTTTAATTAGAAGTATGATTTATATTATGTTCTTGGATGATTTTATTTTCGTTATCGAGATACTATGATTACTTGGAACTTTTTACTGAGACTGGGCCTTCCCAGCAATGGTTATCTCATGGTCTTGGAGATTATTTACGATATCGAGGTTTTCTGATTACTTTGGACTTTTACTGAGACTGGGTCTTCCAGCATTGGTCCTTAGTACATAAATCATTTGATGATTTCAGGATTTTTGTGATCGATAGAGTATGGGCTTATGACCCTACACGTTCTCATGTTCTTGATTATATTTCTTTGATGAGATGTTCTGAAATTGGTTCTCTGTTTAATTTTTCTTTTCCTGTATTTCTGATTCTTACTATCACACTTGTTTGCTTGGTGATGAATAATGAGATAATGCATAGACTACGTGTGCTTGCATTTTCTGGTATTATTCATGGTTCGGTACATGTATCATGAGGAATGCATTGACTACGTGAGCTGCATTAATGGAGGAGATGAATAATGAGATAATATTTAGTTGTGTGAGCTAGTATTATCTGGTGTTATTCATAATTACTATAATACATATACATTCTAGACTGATTAGACTACGTAAGCTTTGCATGTCATTGGTGAGATAACGGGATCGTGCATTGACTGCGTGTGCTTGCACCCTCTGACGTTATTCACCCAGGAGGTTATGTTCTATAATGCCTAGACTACTTGAGCTAGTGTCACAACTCCACCTGAGTACCCCCTAAACACTCGAGACGACACGTGCCAATGGCAAGCGAAAGCTAATGCCAACACATACCATCTAATGTAACTAAAATAACTAGTTAATCATCAATTTAAATTCAACTTATTTAAGAAAATTTTGGCAGAGTTCCGTTTATTTTTCAAATAAATCAACCTGTAAATACATTTTTCATAATTCTGCATAAACTATATCGGGCTTCGCCCTCAGAATTAACTCAAAATCAGTCAACTACGTTAATTTTTAATTTACTAACATTGAGAAAAATATTTATGTGATTGTTCAACTGTAAACTCCTCCATCTATCCAGCTAGCCTCAAAGTCATTAAACCATTTACTTCCTCACGAGCCATCAACGACACTTACAAACATACATGTACAAACACACACAAAATGTCATACATAGGCTAGGTGTGAAGATGAAACCAAAACTGGTGGTGCAAACGGCTCTCGTAGGCATTATCCTCGAAACTCAGGAGCTACCTGGAGGGGGGAAAACAAAACATGGAAATCATGAGCAAAAACTTAGTGAGTGGGTTCTTTTATAAACTAAAATATGCTTTTGAGTTAAATATCGTAGAAAACATAACTTTTAGCAAACGAAAATATTTCTGAGCAAAACACTTTTGATACATAATAAAAACTCTTAGCTAGCGAAGTGCATGTACTAATATCATATCATAATCATATAATAGAAAACCGACACCAAACGTATACCCACAACTGGTCATACTACACACAAGATAAATCAAGTTATGCAGCAGAGCAACTGATTATACTGAAACTGGTCATACGCGCGCAGAGCTGCCCCCAAAAGGCTATTCACCCTAAAATACGGCCCAAAGCCTATGTGTATGCTAAAGTGGGTCCCAAAGACCTGCTAAAAACTGAGCTAGTGGTACGACATTTAGTGGTTTGAAAATAGCTTACGAAATCTGTTATATACTTGCAAACTATAATAAATCCGTGGAAACTAATACTTTTTCCATATTAACATAATATCCAATTTCAAAAGAATATTCATAAGTAATAGTAAAAACACATAAACATAGTTTGTAAATACTTTCATTCTTGTCGCTCATCCTCTTCCAACACATCATCTTTCTAATTCATACAATTTTCCATAACAACTTCATCATCAAATTATGAAAAAACTCCATTTCTCCATCATTCTTAATAAATCTTAAACACCACCATCTCAAATTAACCCATAACACTTAAAATTCATAAATAACAAAACTCATAAAACCCATAAACCAATTTTGAAGCTTGGCAAAATCTAACAAAATCCATCAAATAGAAGAGTTGGGTTGGAGAAATCACTTACCAACAAGTAATTACCCCCAAATTGATCACCAATTGTTGAAGCCTTCAAGAAATTCAAGCTAAATTTCCTTCCTTTCCTATTTTTCTCTCTTTTTCCCTTTTCCCTTTTCTTTCTTTTCTGTTTCCTTCCTACGAGTGGCTGAAGCAAAGAGAAGAATGAGTTTTTTTTTTTTTTTTTAAATAAACAACTCCAGGCCAAGTGTCAAGCCAATATCCCTTCTCTCTTTTTTAAACTTTATCTTCTCCTTTTCTTCAATCTTATCCATTTATTTGTTCTTATGTTTTTTTAAAAAAGTTTACAGCTAGCATTTGATCTGTTCTGTAATGCATCGACTACGTGAGCGAGCATTGGTTCTTGATAAAAAAGTAAAGGCTTCGTGAGCTTTACTTGATATTGGAGTGAGATAATGGGATCGTGTATAGACTACGTGAGCTTGCACCATTTGACATTATTCACATGTTCTATGTTCTATGATCTATGTTCTAAGTTCCATGTTCTGAGTTCTAAGTTCTAAGTTCTTGGCTTTATTATCTTGATCTTATTCCTAGGTAAGACTACATGAGCTTAACTCGTTCTAGATATTTTCCTGAAAGTTAAACGTAAGATTACGTGTTCTGTTTACTAAGAGTTCGGGAGACTTGACTACTTTCATGATCTACATTCTTGTTCTTTATTTTTATGTTCTTGGGAGAATTGCATGACCTTATATTCGGAAGTCTGTTTGGGTAGTCAAGAGACAATAGGATTCATTGAACACAAATCCCAATTGAATTTGGGATCTAAAGTTACTTTCTATTCAATTTATCTTCACTGGGTTTCCTGCTCATTATATTACACTTTCAGGTACGGGATGCGGTCATGGTCATGGAGCTGGTGCAGCATAATTCCTTGATCGATGATGATGGATGGACTTGAGTCTGTGTAGTCCATGGACTTGTTTATTTATTTTTGTTTAGTTCTTGAGGATTTTATGAGCTCTTTTGAGTAACACTATTTATAATTTCTTGTCTTTATGGATTTTATGGATTTATGAGTTATCTTACTTTATGTTTAAACCTAAAAAGGGAATCGCTTCCCATTTTTAAATGTTAAGGATTTCGAATTTTATTTTGAATTGAAGGATGATATTCTTTGATTTACGGGTTTTCTATTAATATTTCAAGTCTTCTGCTTGCGCTATCTTTTCAATTCTATTTTAAAGAGTCGGGTCGTTACAATTTATTAAGTAATTTTAGATTTCAAAGAGTTATTGTGAACTTAGGTGCATTAAATATTATTAATAGGCCAATTAATAATAATTAATCACCTTCTAGCTTAGATTAATTGTGATGGATAATTTTATAGGAAAGTTTGGGTTTTAAGAGCATGGGGTTAATTTTAAAAGATAGGAGGAACTTGGGGGACTCTTTAGCAAAGTAATTTTACCTCTTCAAAGATTAGGGTTATCTTCTTCCTCCTCATTTTGAAACAAAACACAAAACCCTCTCTTCCTCTCCCACCATTGCCGCCGCCCCTACCTCCATTCCAAGGGACTGGTTTTTCTCGTCCCTTCTCCGTTTCACTTGATTTTTGGTGCGTTGGATAGATCGGTCCCCGAGCTTTCTTTTGATCTAACTTTGGAAGCATTCCTCCAACCTTCAAGAGGCTTAAAAGTAAGATTCCTTGTTTTTCCTTTATGGGCTTTTATTCCTTTTCATCTCTTGTTGTGAGATTGAGTTGAAATCTTCAATTCCATTCCATAGAACTTGAAGATTTCAAATCAAAGAGATATCTAAGCTTGTTTCTTGAGTATTCGTTGGCCTAGACTTCAAATAAAATCACAAAACACTAACCCTTAATTCTTCCCCCAAAACCGTGGCCACCATAGTATGTTCCCCTTGATTTTTTGAATTTTTCTTTAAGTTTGGGTAATAAAATCATGTCCAAACGCCTTAAATTAGTTTACTCATTGATAAATACCTCCCTGAAATTACCTGAAATGAACCCGAATCATCCCAAAACTCACCACAAGTCGAGAACACCACCCCTGTTTTCCCTTTTTCGGTCGAGAGCAAGGAGGAGGAATTCCCGGGCTGTTTTTAATTCTTTTTGTTTTACGTGTCGTTTGTTGCTTGTTTGATTAAATTAATGTAATTAGGGTATATTTAATTGTAGGTGGTGCTTAATAGCTCGCTCGTCACTCGCTTTGGGTTTTGAATTCAAGCTTTTAACAAAAGGTGAGGATAAATAGAATAAATTTAGGAACTAAGTTCTTGAACGATTTTTTTGGCCCGAGAGTTAAGTTAAACTTGGAAATAAGTGATTTAAGCATGCTATATATGAAAGATTTGGACTTGGGAGTTAAAGTATGGTTTTATTGGGTTGTAGCATGTTTATGCCTGATTTGTGGTTGATTTGTGTTCTTGTGTGTTTATTTATGATTATGAGATCTTTTATTTATTTTGGACTTATTTGTTTAGACTGGAGTTTTCGAGCATATTTCTGGTCCATTGGCATATGAGTTACTCGATTTTGCAGGATTATGTGATCGATGGAAGTATGGGCATATGAGCTTGTATGTTATAATGATATTGAATAATGTGACTCTGTTGAGATATTCTGAAATTGAGACTATGTTTATATTTATGTATTTGAGTTTCTGATTCTTTATTATCACACCTATTTGCATGGAGGAATAATGAGATAATGCATAGACTGCGTGTGCTTGCATTATTTGGTATTATTCGTTGTATGGTTATATATGTATCATGAGGAATGTATAGACTGCGTGAGCTTTGCATGAACGGAGGAGATGAATAATGAGATAATGTTTAGTTGTGTGAGCTTGCATTATTTGGTATTATTCATGATTGCTATGATACATATATATTGTGGACAACATAGACTCTGTTAGATTTCCATGTCATTGGTGAGATAACGGGATCATGTATTGGCTGTGTGTACTTGCATCATCTGACATTATTCACTGGGAAGGTTCTTGTTAAGAATGTAAAGACTGCATGAGATTTGCATGATATTGGGTGAGATAACGAGATAATGCATAGACTGCGTGTGCTTGTGTTATTTGTCATTATTCACATGTTCCTTGTTGTTATGAAATATTGAGACTGCGTGAGCTTAACATGTACTCGTTGTATTCTTGGAAGATTTAACGTATGATTACTTGTTATGATTATTATGAGTTTGGAGACTTGACTACTTGTATAGCTCCTTATTCTTGGAAGAGTTGCATGATTTCATTTGGAAGTATGTTTGGGTAGTCAAGAGTTAGTATTATTCGTTGGACACAAATCCGGATTGGATTTGAGATCTAAAGTTACTTTATTTTCAATTTATCTTCACTGGGTTTCCAGCTCATGATATTACATTTTTAGGTACGGGACGAGGTTGCGGTCGTAGTTGTGGAGCTGGTGCGGCATGATTCCAGGATTGATGACGTTGGATGGACTTGAGTCCGTTGTAGTCCATGGACTTGTGGAGTCAAGTTTTTATTTTCTCTTAGGTTGTTGAGCTCTTTTGAGCACATTTTGAGATATTTGTCTATCTTGGATATTTCTGACTTTATGAATTTACCTTACTTTAGATTTCGAAACTTAAAAAGGGAAGCGCTTCCCATTCTTGAATGATTTAGTTTATGATATTTGAAATGAAAAGGATGTTTCCATCGTTTTACAGGTTTTCAATTGTTATTTCAAGTCTTCCGCTTGGGTTATATTATTTATTTCCATTTCAAAAGTCAGGTCATTGCACAAAATTTACCTTGACGATAAATAACATGAACTTCAGATAAATTGATATCTTCAAATTTGATTTCCTACTTGATTAGATGGTGAAAGACAGAGAATGATAAATTTATAAAATGAGATTCGAAATTATGTTGGTGATTTCAAACTTTAATTTTTAAAAAAGTTTTCAAAACTTTTATTATTTTTTAGAATATTAATTTTTAAACTGTTATTATTAAAATAAAATTAAAAAAAAACCCTCCTAAAAATGTTTTTCGGGACATTTAGTGAATGATGTGTGGGCACCAATATACATTGAAATGACTATATACGAATTTTAGAATTTATGAATAAGGAAAAATGGGACCATATTTGTAAGCAATTGGATGTGAGGAAAAGTACAGCCGGAGGGGACCATCTCTCAGTTTTTCTATATGTTGAAATTGAAAGGGTACAAGTTAAATTTTAAAATACTATGCGTATTCTATTTTAGTATTTATATTTTAAAATATTCTACGTCTATATTTGATTAGCACAATTAAAAATCAATAATTATCTCAAATAACATAATTTTACATCCAAGCTATTAAAAGTTAGTACTTTTTAAATAAAATTACATATAGCAGTTAAATAAATTATTGAATTGTTTTTTTTTCGGTTTTTTTAATGATTTAATAAATTATCATCAGTAACTTATTGAACTATTTTTCAATGATTTTATTCGTTTTTTAATCTTTTTAGTTCAATAAATTATTAAACTATAATTTATTAATTTATTAAACTATTATTATGGTAATTTTCAAAAGGTTCAGACTATTAGAGAGAATAATATTAAATGAATGTTTTAGTTTTTAAATTGAATATTTTCCTTTTCTGTTTAATCTATTTCATTCAATGACTGACACTTGTAATATATTGGCTATAAATATAAGGCCTCTTCTACTCTAGCATTCATGCGGAGTATTTCTCTCACATCTGTCTAATATTATTCTTTTATGGTATCAGAGCTGTCAATGCTCTAATGGCTACAGCTGGGACCTCAAATGAGGAAAACAATACCACCTTACCTCCTATCATGTCGCCGCCTATCTAAAACGCTCTGTTAGTGGACCCACTCGTACCACCCATTACCCAAACAAATCTTCCAGGTATAGATCGGCGTCAGAAGTAGCCCATGCTAACTTCTTCTTCTTCATCCCCAAATTTTACCCCAGATTCCTTCTCTCGAGTTCTCCGACCTCCTACCTTCAATCTACCTCTCAGCCCACCTCCATCTCAGGGCATTTTTCAGCAACAAAACCCATATCCTGGTTTCTATCAAAATCCTAATACTTATCCTTACCATGGATCTGTTCCTTACTTCTCTCAATCTTTTCCTTTCAATGGATCTGCTCCACCACCTTACAATGGCCCTATTAATGGATCTTTTCCAATCTTCATTCCCAATCCAAACCCCTTTCCGCAAGGTACAAATATACATCCTCCTCCTTCGTTTACAACTCATATCCCATTTTACACCTTCTCCTGGATCTTCAGAACCATCTCTTTCCCAATCCCTCACTGTCAAGCTCAATGATGCTAACTTCTTGTTATGGAAGAATCAACTTCTCATTATCATCATTGTCAATAGTTTAGAGGGTTTCGACGATGGATCTGCTCGCTCTCCCAATCCCTTTTTAGATCTACAAATACTCAACCAAATCTATAATTTCTCTCATAGAAGAAGTATAATAGACTTGTCATGAGCTGGATTTGTGCTTCTCTTACAGAAGAAAAACTTGGTGAAATAGTAAATTTCTCTACTGCTCTTGAGATCTGAGAATCTCTTTGCACTGTATACGAGTCTACTTCCACAACTGGTATCATGAATCTGCGATCTCAGCTACATCGTATTAGGAAAGATGGTGTCTCTATCAGTCAATATCTCACTCAGATAAAATCCATAGCGGATAAACTCTCTTCCATTGGGGAATCTCTATCTTATCGTGACCATGTGTGTCATCTGCTTGATGGATTGGGTTCCGAATATAATGCATTTGTTACGTCCATTCAGAATAGGACTGATCGCCCTTCTCTCAAAGATATACATAGCCTTCTCCTCAACTATGAAATCCGTTTGGAAAGGCAACAATCTGTTGATCAAATAAACCTTCTTTAACCTAATTTGCTCGAATGAATTTTCGATCTAATAACTCTTCTGGTTATGATACCACCAGATCACAACGTCCACCCTCTACTCCTGGATCTTAAACCTATCACCCCCCCTTATACACCTTCTACTACTGGTTCCCGTCCCACTTCTTCTACTCCCTCCAGATGGCCATCTCGTTCCAGTCCCCAATGTCAAAAACTGGTCATTCCGCTCTAACATGTTATCAGTGGGAAAATTTATCATATCGCCCACCCTCTGCTCCTTCCCATCCTCAGGCCCATATTGCCAATTACCAATCACCAATCTTTGAAACTTCTCTTCCTTCACCACCAACCTCTTCTCCAAACACTGAATCCTTTGATAGTCCTCATCCCCATGAAGAATGGTTCATGGATTTGGGGGCAACTCATCATATGTCCTCCAATTTGAACAACCTAGTCTCTCCCTCTAATTACTATGGTGATGACAATGTTATGATTGGAAATGGTAAATTTCTTCCTATATCTCATATTGGTCCGGGCTCTAATACATCTTCACTGTCTCCTCTTCGTTTGAACTATATTTTACATGTTCCTCATATTTCAAAAAATTTGGTCAGCATTACTAAGTTATGTCATATTTCAAAAGGCATTTGTTGAATTCCATTCTTCCTTTTTTGTTGTGAAGGACCTCTTGACCAAACAGGTTCTTCTTCGGGGCAATCTTTTTAATGGTCTCTACTCCTTCAATCCAAGCTGTTCTGTTTCTTCCCCTGCTGCTCATCTAGCATCTGTTTCTTCTCCAAATCTTTGGCACCTGCGGTTGGGTCATCCAGCTCTATTTATTGTCCAGCAAGTTTTGTCCAGTTGCAAACTGTCTACTTCATCTTTATCTTTTTTTCTTTTTGCAACTCATGTCAAATGGCCAACAACCATCGACTTCTCTTTCCCTTGTCCACTTCAAAGAGTTTAACTCCTTTTGCTTTAGTACACTCTGATGTATGGGGTCCATCCCCTGTTTTATCTATAAATGGAGCACGTTTTTTCTTACTCTTTATTGATGATTGCACTGGCTATTCTTGGTTTTACCTTCTTAATGTAAATCTGATAATCTTAATTGCTTCATTCACTTTCGCAAAATGGTCAAGACACAACTTCATAGAACTATTTAGTGCTTGCAATACGATGGGGGGGGGGAATTTAAACCCATCTCTGTCTTCCTTCGTTCTCATGGCATCCATCTTCAAATATCTTGCCCCCACACTCTACAACAAAATGGGCGTGTAGAGAGAAAGAATAGCCATGTAGTTGAAGTTGGCTTGTCTCTTTTAGCTCATTCTTCCATACCCCAGAAATTCTGGTCTTATGCTTTTCAAGTGGCAATTCACTTAAAGAATCGCCACTCAGCCAGTTTAAACCACATCTCTCCATATGAACATCTCTATCAATCAAAACCCGATTACAAGCTTCTCAAAGTCTTTGGCTACTCATGTTTTCCAATCCTCAGACCTTATAACAGCCATAAGCTCCAATACAAATCAACATAATGTGTGTTTCTAGGCTATAGTAGCAATCATAAAGGCTACCTCTGTTTGGATCCTCTTTCTGGCCGTATATATCTCTCTCGCCATGTCATTTTTAATGAATCATCCTACCCTTATGCCCTCTTGATCAAATCTCCTTCTACTGTTTCCTCTTTTCATCATGATATAACCTTTTTACCAAACATTTCCACACCATCACCTCCACACCACTCCCACCCTATCATCTTATAAGCATTCTCGGTTTCCCAACCTCCACACTTCACACCAAACACTCATCATGACCTTTCTCCTCACCCTACATCCTTACCCTCTCTCAACATCACTGATTCCCTTTCTCCCACCTATTCACCCTTACCAGGTACACCCTCAGCCACTCCCATCCATCATTCTCCAATTCAATCACCCCTTGTTCCTCTTCAAGAACCCTTATCATCTCCTCTACCCACTACCTCCATCCCTTCTTGTGTTGTCACTAATCAACACCCCATGATCACTCATGCAAAGGCAGGGATATTCAAACCAAAAGCTTGGATGGCTTCTACTTCTGTAACGACCCGCTTTCTGTTAAATTCTTTAAATTCAAATGCACAGCGGAAGACTCGATTTTTAAAGAAAAATGGCGTGGGTTCGTTTAAAAATCGAATAACCAAAACCTGTTTTACAACCCAAATTCAGAAAAAGCTATAAATCGGGAATGCACATTCCAAAGGAGAAATAAATCATAAGACATAGACAATTTTTACACAAATACCCTTCCGGGCTAAAAAAGACACATGTATGTAAAATGGAAATAATTTACAAGCATTTTAACAAATGCTAAACCAAAAAATGTCCTTAACATTGTCCATACGTCATCTCGACTAGTCATGCGACTCCACCTCCTCTACCACGCTTCTTAGCTCGAGGTTTACCTGAAAATTTGTAAGTGTAGCACCATTAGCATGAAATGCTAGTGAGAGTAAAACGAAAGCAAGCAATCCTATGAACAAAATCTCATAACCGAAATCGTGTCCAAAGGCCTAAAATGCTCAATACTACCCACATCCACACTTCCAATTTCCATACAATCAATCGATAGTCATATATTACCCGTAATCATCAATCAAAACCATGAGATAGATATAAAGACTTAAATTAAAGTAACATTCACTACTAACTCTTACTACACAATTCTAAAGAATGTAAAGGTAACATTAACTATCTTTATTACCAAACAAGTTCATCGTATCGTGCTATTGTATGTATTGAAATCAACATACCACGTACGGTTGTACCATGTCTCAAGTTACCGTACCATGATATCGTATGGACCAGAGTCAACATATTATCATATACCATATCAATTATGCTCACTGTCTCCACAAATCATCGCACCATGATACGTATGGATCGATATCAACAGACTATCATGTGCCGAATCAATGTGCCACTGTCTCTACAAATCATCGCACCATGATACGTATGGATCGATATCAACATACTATCATGTGTCGAATCAATGTTCCACTGTCTCCACAAATCATCGCACCATGATACGTATGGATCGATATCAACATACTATCATGTGCCGAATCAATGTGCCACTGTCTCCACAAATCATCGCACCATGATACGTATGAATCAATATCAACATACTATCATGTGCCGAATCAATGTGCCACTGTCTCCACAAATCATCGCACCATGATACGTATGGATCGATATCAACATACTATCATGTGACGAATCAATGTGCCACTGTCTCCACAAATCATCGCACCATGATACGTATGGATCGATTTCAACATACTATCATGTGCCGAATCAATGTGCCACTGTCTCCACAAATCATCGCACCATGATACGTATGGATCGATATCAACATACTATCATGTGCCGAATCAATGTGCTCAAGCTCTCCAATAGGTTAGATAACCTCTAAGGAATTCTACTAAGTTATTAAAGAACCTAACTACTTAGATTACACGAGTCATCACTCAAGTGTAACATTTAAGCTACTTTAATTCCAAACCTCTCAAAGTAACTTAACTTCCACTTTTATCTAACATCTCCAAATCGGTTTGCAATACTTCCAAACCACCCCGATGTTTCCTTTTCATCGAACTCATTATAATTTCAAATTCTTTCCACTCACTTCCGAATTAAAGTCTCTAACCAAAACTTAATTCTAAGAAGCTAATTCCCTCTTAACCTTGATAAACAATAACATAACGAAACTCAATTCATAAAACAACTAACTTTCGCTTTAAACTCACCTTAGCTTGTAGACAAGCTCTGATATATCCGAGGTTGCAATTCCACGATCAAATCACAATCCTACAAACGAATTACACCTAAATAACATTAATTGACCAGAAATCGAACAAACACATCTAAACGCATAAAACAACGAAAATCCCGGATTTTCTCCCTATGGTACTCTCAGCCATACTAAGAAAAATAGGGTTCGGGTTTGGTTTTCCGGCTTTTATGCACATTAGAGGTGTTTCGGATACTTTGGAGGTTCACAACAACAATGGGTAACCGTAAATTAGGGTTTTGATCAACAATCGATTTCCGAAAAATTAAGTAACTAGCAAAAACACAATAAAACTAACATCCTAAACATAGCCAAGTGAGGGAAAATCACAAGGGACGGGTTTCCGGCTCAAACTCGGTTTTAGGGCTTAGGGAAAGTTTCTAAAATTGACTATAAAGACTTCCCCGAGTGAAACCTTCAAGCTCGGTGAACGAATTCGAAGATCCCAACTCAAAATCTCCATTAAAACACTATTCACTTCAAAATTTAGAAACTTTGACATACCTTAAGGCCTCGAGAAAACGAGCGAAAATCTCGATCGGTAGATTGGAAATGATCTATGGTCCAAGGGCATTCCAACGGAAGTAGAATCGATACGATCCGTCGAGAAATAAAGAAAAACCAAAAATTGGGGTTTTGGTTTGGTGAGTCTCGGCCAAAGGAAGAAAGAAGAAGAGAAAAATGATGATTTTTGCCTTTGGTTAGATTATTTAAAAATGATGAATAGTGAAATTTAGATAATTAAGAAATTTGGAAATGACGCCTACGTCCCTCTTTTGTTTTTACTTTAAAAACGAAACCCGAAGCTCGTAAATAAATCTAAAGCTGATTAATAATTATTAATTAGCCCGTTAATAATTATTAATGTCACCTGAAACTTATTTAAAGTATTAAAACGATTAAAAACAATTTCAGAAGAAAATAGCTACTAAAATCGAAATTACCGAATTTAACTATTCTTAAAAGCTTTAATTAAATAAATAAATAAAAATTTTACCGCTAAAAGTAACGGGACATTACAACTTCCTTACTAGAACCTCAGCCTACTGAACCTTCAAGCTTCAAAATAGCTTCTGCTTCACCTGAATGGTGTAAAGCTATGAAATCTGAATATCAGGCTCTCATAGACAATAAAACATGGGACCTTGTATCTCCTTCCCTTAATGGAAAAGTTATTGGCTGCAAGTGGGTCTACCGATTGAAACTAAAGCCATTTGGTGAAATTGAGAGGCATAAGGCTCGGTTAGTGGCACAGGGTTTCAATCAAGCATATGGTGTAGATTATTTTGAAACATTCAATCTTGTTATAAAGGCATCAACAATTCGTATTTTGCAAAGTCTGGCAGTTTCAATTTCTTGGTTCCTCAGTCAACTTGACATGCACAATGCCTTCTTGAATGGTGACTTAAATGAGGATGTTTACATGATGCAGCTGTTGGGGTTTCTGCCCTAAATCTTATGTAATCCGGTAAACTATAAATAAATAAAGGAATTATTAATTAGTAATATTTACATTGTCATTTATTATTTAATTAATAAATGTAATCCATCATAAGATCTAGAGTTACTAATGATAACTTAGAGTGAGCATGTGATGCGGGAAGATTCACTCAAGTTGTAACTCAAAAAGTCTGTGGTACATGAATAAAGGTTGGGTGCCTTATTTCTGGTAACACCACTAACACAGCCCACTTGTGAATTGGCACAAGTGATCTCATCTGGATCACTCATGTAGAGACATGTGAGTGGGGGTGTTGCTGCAATAGAGATTGTAGTAGACTGGACTAAGATAAACTTAATGTCTTCTGGTAAAGCTGTTACAGAAAGACACTTCGTTTATCAATCGGTTGATCATGTACAATTGATCTTAATCCTGAGTGGATTACGAACTCCTGTTTGCAAGAGACAAACCTTTGATTTGCATAGGTGAGAGTGACTCGTATAGTTCGCTCAATATGCCTCCCACTTTGGGGATTGCATCTTGCTTATAGCTGGGAACGTAATTACACAAGAATTGGAATTCACTCTTTTCCATATAGGAAAATAGATAAGTAGTTCCCTTATGGACTGATTCAGTCTTGAATAGCGGGGCCCCATATTCCTCTGATCAAGGAAAAGGTTAAAGACGCATAATGGAGATTATGTAAGGTTGTCATTGGAGAATCAGTTGGGCTTAAGGAACAAGATGTATCATGGAGGTTAATACGGTGTAAATACCTAGCCATGGATACGAACTAACTTGTAAAGGATCAAAGTGTAGTTAATGATTATAGCCAATGGACATAATTATGTCTATAGTACTAAGAATGCAACTCTAGATATTTAGTGGAGTTATCTTAGAGTTAATGAATGAGAATTAATTGATTAAAAGGAGTTTTAATCAAAGGTAATTCTGGATCATTGGAGCTTAGTCCTATAGGTCCATTAAGTCCTCCGAGCTAACGCATGTAATCGAGAACATAAATTAATATGATTAATTTCTCTTTGGAAAATTGGAAATGAATAGAGGAGTCTATTCAATTAATTAAAGGAAATTAAATAGAGGAGTCTATTTAATTATTTAATTAATGGTGGAATTAAATAGAGGAGTCTATTTAATTATTAAATAGAAGAGTCTATTTAATTATAAGAGATTAAATAGAGGAGTCTATTTAATTAAATTAATTTTGTGTTGTCCAAAATTAATGGGGATTTAAATAGAAGAGTCTATTTAAATATTTAATTTGAAATTGTCAAATTAAATGAGGAAATAAATAAAAGGAGTTTTATTTATTTAATTATTTAACGGAATTGCTCCATTAAATAAATAGGAAAATAAAAATGCCCAATATTGTCATATGAGGATGACATGGGCGTGTGACCCGGGGTGGGGTCACACGCCCCATTGGTCAAATGGTTGACCAAAAAGTTTGCATTTTTATTTAAAATATATGTATATCTTATTTTAAATTAATGGGATTAATTTAAATGGAAGATATGGAATAATATATTTAAATTAATATTGATTAATTTAAATAAAAGATGTGGAATATTTTATTATGGAATAAAATATAATATCTTTATTATTCAAATATATTTTAGAATATCTTATTAATTGTAATAGATATTCAGAAGATTTTCTAAAGCCTTGGTTTTCCTATAAATAGGACCTTTGGGGTGACCCCAAAACACACAACCAAGAGAGTTAAAGTAAAGGCTCAGGAAATTCCTCTCCTCCCTCTCTCTTGCGCCGCCCAAAGGGTGATTGGGAAGAAAATTCTTCTTCCCAATTTTTCCTTTTTCCAAAGGAGATAGTGCCCACGCACCGATTCTCTTTTGTGCTTAGTGAGGAAGATCTTTTTGGTGGTCCCAGGATCGTAACCATCGAAGAATGAGGAAGAGTCAGACACTTCTCGACAAGGGTTAGTATTTCTTTTATGCATTTAGAATTTTGAATTTATTATACTGCAAGGAAAGATCCGTTGGGACTTCCGTTTGAGAACTCTTTTAGAGGCCTCAATCCCAACAGCAGCCACCTGGATTTATCAACACTTCATCACCTCAATCCGTATGCAAGCTAAGAAAGGCACTATACGGACTAAAACAAAGTCCTCATGCATGGTTCATGAAACTCAGTTCTTGCCTACTGTCCTGGGGGTTCTCTTCATCCAAATCTGATTTCTCTTTGTTCTATCTTCGGACAACAACTGATTTTATTGTATTTCTTATTTACGTGGATGGTATTATTGTAACAGGTACAAATAGTTCTTTAATTCTGCATTATATTAGCTCTCTGAACAAGTTCTTTAGATTCAAAGATCTTGGAAATCTGGCATACTTTCTGGGCATTCATGTTACAATGAAATCTGGTTCACTTCATCTTTCACCGACAAAATATATAAATGATTTACTACACAAAGCTGGAATGACAGATTGTAAGCCCACTAATACACTTATGGCCACTGGAACACCTCTTTAATCCCTTGATGGTGAATTCCTACCTGATCAAAAGAAGTATCACAGCTTGGTTTGGGCATTACAATATTGCACTTTTACTCGTCCAGATTTGAACTATGCAGTGAACAAGGTATGCTAGTTTCTTCATGCTCCTCTCATGGCTCATTGGCAGGCCGTGAAACGAATACTAAGGTATTTGAAATGTACTAAACCTTATGGCATACTCACTTCTCCTTCTTCTTCTCCTTCTCTATCAATCATTGGATATAGTGATGCTGACTAGGCAAGCTGCCCTGATGATCGAAGAAGTACGAGTGGTTATTGTGTTTTTCTAGGTACAAATCTCATTTCTTGGGCCTCTTCAAAACAAAAAGTGGTCTCAAGATCAAGCGTTGAATCAGAATATCGAGGTTTATCCCACACTACAGCAGAGATAACTTGGCTGGATTCCTTGCTAAAGGAAATTGGTTTCATGATTACTTCACCTCCCTTGCTATTATACGACAATATTAGTGCAACCTTTCTCGATGCTAATCCAGTTATGCATCAACGGAGCAAACATGTTGAAATTTATTTGCATTTCATAAGAGAAAAGGTCCTCTCCAAACAATTACTTGTTCATTATGTTCATTCCTCTGATCAGTTCGTTGATATTATGACACTGGGTCTTTCATCCTTGCGCTTTGCTGGTCTGTGAAACAAGCTTACGATCCTACCTAGTCCCTTCAGCTTGCGGGGGGGATATTAGAGAGAATAATATTAAATGAATGTTTTAGTTTTTAAATAGAATATTTTCCTTTTCTGTTTAATCTATTCTATTCAATGAGTGACACTTGTAATATATTTGGCTTTAAATATAAGGCATCTTCTACTCTAGCATTCATGCTGAGTATTTCTCTCACATGTGTCTAATATTATTCTTTTACAGATATTTCAGTAATTTGTATGTAAAAACATGTTATTTCAATAATTGACCCATTAAGTATAGGGATGGGTAAATGCTTGATTTAACCAGTCATATCTTTTGATTGATCGAGTTAATTTTAAGATGAAACTTTCATACTTTATTCTGTCAATAATTCAATAATTCTCCTTTTAGATATGTTTGTGAGGGGATTTAACTATTTTAGATCGGTTTGCCGTTTTTTGCCTTTAATTTCTAAGCCATTTTCAAAAAGTAAAAAACACTTAAAAGTTCCATGTAAATAAAGCAATTGACATGCTATTTTATGAAGTATTTTGTTTGAATTTTTATACCTAATCTCTAATGATATATTGTTCCATTAATTTCTCTCGTTGATCTCTCTTTAGTCTTCTTTCATGATATTTTATCTTTAATCTCTCATTATATACTATTTTTAGACGTAGAAGATGAGGCTCTTGGTAAAGGTCATGTATTTTGAGGACTTTACGTCTTTATTCATCTATCACCACAACTTGTTGATTGTTCTTGAGTCACATTCTCACTCTATGAGTTGATCCATCCTTGTCTTTTTTATTAAGAAACTTTGTCCTCAATTTCGTAGTTTATCGTTTTTACGCACTTCTAAGTCATGTCCATTTTCTAAACTACATTTTATTTATAGCCTACAATGCATGTGTTCCCATACAAGTATTACTATTTTACCCCGTAAATCTGTTTATAATTACAAAGTTTAAAATTATTTTGATTTTGTAGTGAATACAGAATGATGGAGAAAACTCCTTGGGAGGGGAGGGAACCTCGGCTCAATTTTTCATGTGTTGTAATTGAAGGGGATATGTTGCTTTTTAGTTTAAAACTTTTCATATTGGTGTTTTAATTTTCATAACTATCAATGTTTATTATGACTCTTACACTTCAGGGATAGATTCTAATTCTATAAAAAAAATTGTAATATTTATAAAAATAGTATGTTATCAAAATATGTAGATATATACTAAAATTTGAGTGTACGAAACAACGATAAGCATTGAATTTCATATTTCTACTGAACCCATATTTCTACTCATTCATGCAGTTTTCAATGATAATCATTGAAGTCATATGATACACCATGAAACATTGACCTTTTACGTTTGAAAAATATAATATTCACAACTAATATATATTATGTATAATATGTATTGTACATAATATGATATATTTTTATGAACAGTATGACGGCAAACATAAAGAATATAGTGAGAAAATTTATATACACAATGGTGGATCAACCTTTTTGTTTGAGAAAATAACAACATAAATAAAAATGCAATACTATATTCCAACTAATTAAGATAGTCATCCAATGATGGATGAGTTCGTTTAGATTCTTGATCCAAAATTTTCGAATAAAAAATTATGACTAAAGTTGGTAAGGAATTGGTAATACATTTTTCGAATTTGATCTTGAATATTACACATAAGTTACTTTTTGTTCTCCTTTTTTGTTTTTGTCGTGAATGGTAGGGATAGTTTTGGAATTTTACATTACCTATCTTCTCCCCAGAATATAGGCCAAAAAGGGTTCTTCTATCAAAGAATTTACATATAGATGTTAAAATTTAATTAAATATTTTAAAATTTATTATTTTTGAAAAATATTTACACATATGTTACTTTTTTAAAAAGAGTGTTTAATAAATCTTCTTAATTGTTAAATTAATCTCATCTTCTTTCCTTTACCATCATCTTGCTAAATTTTCTTTCCTTTACCGTCAAAAGTTCAACCGATAGGAATCCAATGCCAATTACTAACATGTCTGATAAATAGACTGAGCATGATTGTACCGACCAATATTTTTATTAAAAGGGTTAAATGTATGAATGACACCTGCACTTTGAGAGTTTTTTAATTTACACCCCTACACTTTTAGTTTGAAAATTTTCACCCTTACACTTTCATAAGCTAGTAAATGTTAACTTTTTCATCCAAATTAACAGTTGCCCATTTCTAATATTTTTTTATTCATAATAATCTAACTTGGGTTAGAATAAACCCAACCAAAAAGAACAAAAATCAATTTTTTACTCATGGTATTTCACGTTTTCATCTACCTTCTTCTCCACGAGGCATACGAAACAGAGAGGAAAAACTAAGTTCCTAGCGACTGGCGAGGTGAGCAAAGCGAGGATATATTTTCATAGTTTGAACTTGATCTCAAGTTTGATGAGTCGGTTAAGGTACACTAATTCTCCTACTATTCTGATCGGCACAACCTCTGGTCGGACTTAGGCATCAGAGTGGATAGGCCGGCACCACATTAGTGCTCAGTTGTTTCCTTGTGCAGATCACCTCTGTTCAAGGTTCTAAGCTGCTCTGCTCACTTATCACTCCTTTTCTTATTCTTTCAAGTTCGTTGCACGGTCGCAGTCTGGGAGACACCCGACTCACAGGTCAGTTCACGGTCCTCTATTTTTACGCAGCAATATTTCACACCGTTTGTAGGGAGCGCATATCTAGTCGTGTGCCCTACCATCGAGAAGGAGCCATAGAAGCCATGCTGAGCATCAAGATGAGGAGGGGGCATCTAAACTCCCTCCTACCAGAAAGAACCCACCTCAGGGCGCGAGGGGGCTAACACAAGACCTCGACCGTCAATCGGAGAGAACCCGCCCCTAGAAGGAACGGATTGCTACTCTAAAGGAGTATGCTCACAACACAGACCTAAGCCTTAGAAGGGTCCAAGAGATGCTTACTCAAAAAACTTATCAAGAGGCCCCAAATAAGCACTATGATCCTCAAAAGAACAAGGGTAAGGGCCCCCTGCGTGAAGAGGAGGTTGATGAGTCACAACTTTATGAAGAGGGAGCTTCAAAGGGGAAGCATAGGCCAAGCAATCGGCATGCTTTCGCTCTTCACCCTGGTCACACCCGTGTACGAGCGGGGACCGACCTCCAAGAAGTGCTCGATCAAAAGAGAAGGACGAATGTAGAGGCTGTGAGGTCTACTGCAGAGAGCACACAACCATGGGCGCCCAAGCTAAAAAAGCTCTAGGAGGAGCTCGGTCACATGAAGAAAGAGCACCAAGGTAAGGCCCCTCTTGCCTTGGAAGAATTGTTGGGGGTAGATCAAACCCCCCCTTCACCGATGACATCATAGAGGTAGAGTTGCCCTCTAAGTTCAAGCTACCAACCATGTCATTTTACGACAATTCCAAGGACCCGGTAGAGCACGTGAACACGTTTCGGACCTAGATGGAGCTCCAGAGAGTCCGAGATGCCATCATGTGCAGGGCATTCCCCCTCACCCTGGGCGGCCCTGCTCGAGGGTGGTATAGACAACTGAAAGCTTGCCCTATCTCTTCCAGAGCTTTTGTTACTAAGTTTATGGGAGGGAGAGACCACAAGAAGCCCGCTACTCACCTCTTGACAATCCACCAGAGGTTAGGAGAGAGCTTGAGAGATTATGTTGTTAGATTCATCAATGAAGCCTTGAAGGTAGAAGGTTACAGTGACGACATAGCCCTGACCATTATGATGGCCGGGCTCAAGGATGAGAAGTTCTTCTGGTCACTTGCGATGAGAAATCCAGCCACCTACTCCGAGCTCCTCTACAGGGTGCAGAAGTACATGAGCACCGGAGAGCTTCTCACCTCAAGGAAAGCTGCCAAGGAGGGAGGTAGCAGCAGACACCACCCGTCAAACATAAGAGAAAGTCTCCAATGGAGGACTCTAATGCTAACAAAAAAAGGAAGAGGCATAGGGACCGACCTGAGAAGCGAGTTCCTCCCTCAAGCAAGTTTCAGAGGTACACACCCACCACCATCCCAGTAGAACAGCTACTCATGGAGATTCAGGACAAGAGTCTAGTCAGGTGGCCAGTTAAGATGAAAGCCGGAACCAAAAAGAGAAATAAAGATAAGTATTGTCTCTTCCATCGAGATCATGGCCACACCACTTCAAAGTGCTTCTACTTGAAGGAGGAGATTGAAGGCCTCATCCAGAGAGGATACTTAAAAGAATTTTTGAGGGGAGGAGGTTACCACGATGATCGACCTGACAAAGAAGACTGACACAGATTTTAGCCTCAACCCTCTGGTAAGGACATTCGAACTATCTTTGGGAGGCCACTCAGTGGAGAGTCCGCTAGAAAGAGAAAAGCTAGTGCTCGAGAGGCGTGGCATGGCCCGTCGGGCAAGGAAGTCTTCTCCACGCACGAGGCTGACCATGTAAAGCCATTAATCTTTAGCAAGCAAGAATTTGAAGGGATCCTCCAACCTCACAACGACGCCCTGGTGGTAATAATTATGGTGGCCAACAATCGAGTTCACTGAGTTCTAGTTGATGGAGGAATCTCAGTCGCCGTCCTCTCCCTTAGTGTTTATGATAAAATTGGGCTTGGAAGAGAGAAGGTAAGAAGGAGCACCGCACCTCTTGTCAGCTTTGAAGGTGAGAGAGTTATCCCTGAGAGGAGTGTAGGGTTGCCAGTCACCTTCGAGGAGGAGTCTAACAATGTCACCAAGATGGTAGAATTCCAAGTTGTGGAGTGCCCTTCCGCCTACAACATCATCTTGGGAAGACCTACCCTCCACGCTCTGAGGGCGGTGCCCTCTATATACCACCAGATGATGAAGTTTTCTACCCCGCACGGAGTAGGATTGATCAGGGGAGAGCAGAAAGTCTCCCGAGAATGTTATTACACGGCTATGAGAAGAGTTCATCCGATGCACATGATTGTGTAAGAGCCTCCAAAGGAAGAGGAGCAGTCCACCCCCGTGCACCAACTGAGGGTATGGAGGAACCTCCCTTGGTGATCTTGCCTGAAGAGTCCAAGCAAAGAACTACCCCCACCGAGGACCTAGAGTCTGTCTCCCTCTTGAGTGAAGAATAATGTCTCAAGACTAACACAAGACTGGGGGCCGACCAGAGGGAAGTCCCCATAAATTTTTGAAGAAAAACTTAGATATATTTGCTTGGAGTCACGAAGACATATCAGGTATAGACCCAAGGATCATGGTCCACCCCTTTAATGTGGACAACGCCTTCCGACCGATCAGATAGAAGCGTAAAGTGTTTGACCAGGCCAGGAATGAGGCCATAGCAGAGGAGGTGAGGAAGCTACTTAAGGCAGATTTCATCCGAGAAGTGCACTACCCTGATTGGCTCTCTAATGTGGTTCTTGTCAAGAAAGCCAATGGATAGTGGAGGGCATTCATAGACTTCACCGACCTTAACAAGGCATGCCCTAAGGACAGCTTCCCCTTACCTCAAATTGACCAATTGGTGACGCCACAACCTGGCACGAGATGCCCACTTTCATGGATGCCTACTCAGGCTACAACCAAATAAAGATGCACGAGCCTGACCAGGAGAAGACTTCATTCGTCACCTGCCAAGGCCTCTACTGCTACAAGGTCATGCCCTTTGGACTCAAGAATGCATGGTCCATCAACAAGGAATAGAGGCCAACCCCGATAAGGTGAAGGTTGTCATGGAGATAGAGTCTCCAAAGTACTTAAAACAACTATAAAGTTTGAATGGAAGAGTAGCCGCACTCAACAAGTTTGTGGCTAGGGCAACTGACAAGTGTCTTCCATTCTTCAAGATTTTCCAGAATGAGAGTAAGTTTGAATGCACAGAGGAGTGCGAGGTGGCTTTCTTACAGTTTAAGAAGTATGTGGTAATTTAAGATAGAGATCGTAACCCGCTCTGATACCATGAAGAAATTTGTAGAATGATATTTTCTTATTGAGTATGATGGCTGATAGCCCATATTTATACAAGTATATCTAGATTAAAAAAAGATTTTAAAAAAATCTATATAAAGATAAACAAGGAAATAAAAAACAATATCTCAGAAATCGGGCTATCGCCGCGACAAGAGGAACTAGTGGCTGCGATGACGAGACTAAAATCGTGATTCTACGCGTTGTGGTAGCCACGATGGTGAGGCCCCAAGCCGCGAACACCCACTATCAGGTTTGTAGCCCAAGAAGGACCAAAAACCTACAGGCCGCAGCCATGAGGGGCGCCTAATTCTCGATATAAATGATATCATTAAATTAATAGAAAATCTAAAAATGGGTAAATATAATATAAACATGAAATGGTGTGATATATGAATTTTAGAATTTAATGAATAAAAAAAAATAGGATCATGTTTGAAGGCCATTGGAGGTGGGGAAATGTCCTCGAGGAGGGGACCAGCTCTTAATTTTTCACATGTTGAAATTGAAACGGTGAGTTAAATTTTAGAAATCTTATGTAGTATTTATATTTTTAAATATGGTATATGCTACAAATTGATTGACTACTTTTAAGAAAACATTAACTAATTTAAATTACAACACACTTTGCTTGTTGTATATATTTGATTAGCACAAATAAAAATCAATAATTGTCTCAGATAATTTTTTTCTACATATTAATTACGGAAATGTCAGTTTTTTTTAAATAATACAAATAGCAATTCAATAAATTATTGAACAATTTTTTTTTCATTATTATTTTTTATGATTTTTTTTTACATTTTTAACTTCAATAAATTATCATCTATAATTTACTGAATTTTTATTTTCATATAAAAAGTATATAATTTTCTCACCAAAATCAAGTTTTCTTGTATATATTCTTCATCAGATTTCAAGAACCTCACGAACATTTTTTTATATTATTTCTCTCTTGTTTTGATTTATTTTTCTGGTTATTTTTTCTCCTTTTTTTTTCTCCCCAAATTGCATAGAAGGGATAGTTTTGTAATTTTACATTACATCTCTTCTCTTTAGATTGTTCGATGGGCCAAAAATGTTAAATATTTACATATTTATCATTTAATTTTTTTTTACACATGTTATTTTTGAAAAGATGGTTTAATGAATCTTTAAATTTTTAAAATTAATCTCATCTTTATTCTTTCACCATCATCTTTTTAAATTTAATTTTCTTATCTCTCTCTAATTTCTGTGCCGCCGCCGCTGTAAAGTTTTCCATAAAAAATTAAACCAAATCAAAACACCATCACAATACCATTGTTTTTTTTTTTCATTCTAGAATTCATCCCCAAGTTTAAATTAGATGTAACCCAAAGCTTCCAACCTTCCTCGACTTCGTATAGTGTATTTCAGTGATGTTATATCATGGAAAATTGGTGATAGTCAATCATTGTAAGTATATTAGTGTAATATCCCGGTTTTTCACTTAAGGGCATTTTAGTCCTTTCATAAATTTTGACTTCAATAAAATTATCTTGAGTTGATAATGATCTTCATGTCAATATGAGTTCAACGCAACTTACCGTTTGTCATTCTCATTCTTGAGTAAAAAGTTATGACCATTTTAAGTCGAGTGACATTTTTCGTAATTAAACAAAAAAATCAGGGTTTTCTCCTTATTTATCATAAATCCGAAAATTAACCTAATTTGAAGATATTTTCTTCTTCCCCATACGGTAGCAGCAGCAAGAAGCCCCGTCCATTCAATCTTCTATTCACGCCACTTTGATTCATTGTAAAACAGTAAGAGATTTGTCGTTTTTCTTCTTCACTCTCTTCGACTCTTCAATTCATTATTGTTCCAATGAGTTCATCTAATTTTCCATAGCCAATCGCCGTTAGAATTGGTTGTGTTCTCATCCAAAATCTCCATTTGCCTTTGTTGTTCTTTATTGGGTAAGTTTATATCGATTTTCATCTCGAATACTAATGTGTTTCTTTATTCCTTCCTGTAACGACCCGACCCAAAATAATCAGTAAAAAAATTAAATAAATAATGACTCATTTAAAACATAAATAAATCAGAGTAAAAGCCAAATAATTGCGGAAGCGTTTATTTAATAACCAAAAGATATTCAAAATAAAACCTTTATTTCGGCGCCATTTTAAATAATTAAAACAAATAAAATAACTAAAAATGAAGTCCCATAAAAATAAAGACTAACAAAATAGTCAATAAACGAAATAAATAAATATCAAGTCCTAAGGGCTCTCAGTGTAGCGCCATCCTCGTCAATCGCCACAATTCCATTATTATCAGTGTTACCTGCAAAATAAAAGTTTGCAGGGCATTCAAATACCGTGAGTTTTTAGCTCAGTAGATTAAATCCAAACTCAAATAAGAAAATTAAATCCTTAGCGATTTAATCAAATACACTTTATGGATACTCGTCCATTTCCACGTTTTATAATTAAATAGGTAGGTACTTAGCCTACAACAACTCTTACTTTATTATTAAATTGGGTAAAATACCATTTTGGTCCCTGAACTTTCACTTGAGTTTCGTTTTTGTCCCTGAACTTTCAAAAATGACGTTTTTCATTCCTGAACTTTCCAAATCGTTTCGTTTTCGTCCTTCTGTCCATTTTTCTGTCTGGGATAGTAACAGAGGCTTACGTGGCATGCTGACGTGGCTTCTTTTATTAATATTTTAGTTTATCATGATTTTAATGCTTAGGTGTCAATTTTTTATTCTCTCTCCTCTATTATTTTCCTCTCCCTCTATTCTCCTTATTTCTCTCTCTTCTCCTCCATCGTCTTCTTTGTGAACTCTCCCCATCAAGAGACTTCAGACTCTTTCATCAACTTCTTTTCCAGCAATCTCTTTCATTTCCCATTCCTCAATTTCATGATCTACATCTTTCATCAAACTCAACTTATAACCATCACCATAGCCTCAGTTTCACCGTCACGTCATGGTTTCGTTTCAACGCAAATGATCCCTTCTAGAATCTGGACGAAATCTCATGAAGATCCATTCTCTCTTCCCACTTGTGATTATCCATCCGTTGATGAATCCTATCCCATCGATTTCTGATGAACAACGACAATGGTTTATCAAACTTCACAATTTTCGATTTATTTTGGAAAACAATTGATTTTTTTATCTGGGTTTTGATTTTTGGGCGAGACGTGTTTTCCATTGAGAAGGACAACACACTCGCAACATACGGAATTAATTAACGCGATTTGTATTCATCTTGGATGTGTTGTGCCATGAAATAAAGCTGAGAACAAATTCATCTGTCCTTGCCATGAATCCCAGTACAATAACCAAGGCAGGGTTGTAAGAGGAGATGCACCTCTGGTATTACTGGTGAAAATCCATGGTGGGCTTAATCCTTAAATCTTGTTCATGTAAAATCTCTCTTTTCAAATTGAAGCAATTCTTTTACTCATTGTTATATATATTTTACTTTTTGGTGAATGAAATATTAAAGGTACAAGAAACATAAATTCCAGCCCATATGTAGAAATAATCTGCTTCCAAGAAATTAGGGAAAATAATTTCAAATCATATCACAACAAATCAATAAATATAAGAGAATCAGTTAAAACCCATATGTAGAAAGAGAAAAAAAGACAACAAAAAGGATTGAGGAAAAGTCAGAACCAGGAGAATGAGGGAGGAAGACGATTGCGAAGGATTTGGGAAAAATGGAGGAGAGAGAAAAAGAGGGAATTAATAGAGGAGAGAGAAAAATGGGGAGAGAAGAGAGATTAAAAAATTATTAAAATCATGATAAATTAAAATAATATTAAAAGAAGCCACGTCATTAAAATTGCCACATCATCAATCATTAACGGTCAACTAACAGAAAAGTTAACGGAAGGACGAAAATGAAACGATTTGGAAAGTTCAGGGACGAAAAACGTCATTTTTGAAAGTTCAGGGACGAAAACGAAACTCAAGTGAAAGTTCAGGGACCAAAATGGTAGTTTACCCTATTAAATTTGTACATAGGTATAAATGTGGAATACGCGACCACAAACTATACGGGCCATACTATTCAGCTTGGAAAATAGGTATCAAGATGAGCCATGATATGTGCCATAGTATTCATCTTTACAAATTTAATATGTAATTATTATATCTCTTGTTTACTATTAAATTTGTATATAGGTATCATAGTGGGGTATAGGGCAACTCATGATATGTGCCATGCTAAGCATCCAGCTTTACAAATTTAATAGGTGTGTTTATTAGGTTAATTTAAAACTTGAACCGCTATTAAGCCCTAATTATAACACATAACCAATTAGTCTACATAAATGAAATAAATACAATATTAGCAAATTAAATAAGCAAATAATAATAATAATCAATAAATCACCTCCCGAAAATATCATGATAATCACACAACAAACATGCAATCACATGGAATTTAATTTAACTTCTAAGTAGAAATTAACCTACCTTAATTGCAAATTGAGCAAGCAAAAGAGCTCGAAATAACGCCAAATAAAATCCTAGAGATGCCCAAGACCTGTGAAAACATATAATTAATGTCAATTTCACGAGAACCGGACAAACGAGACGAAAATTGGCTCAGAGTGAGCCAAAATTGCCCTTGAATCGATCTAGACTAGCTGAACTAGTCCAATTGGACCAGTCCAGCCGATCCAGTTGGACCGGCTCATCCCTAACCTTCATCAGCGCGCATGAACTGGAACAGGGAGGCAACAACATTTTTTTTTTCATTCATTTTTTTAAAAAAGAAATCACGTCAGCTTACCTTCACGAATCCGCCCCAACACTCGCCTCGGATGAAACGTAGCAACGAACCCGAAGTAACGACCTTAAACTCGCGAAAAACCACCAAGAAACCGTGGGTTAAAACCCAGATTCCAGCGAGGTGCTTGGTAGTCCGGCGAGGCTCTTTTTGCACGAAAAGGATCAACGAAATTCTCATCCGATTAGCATGTAATTAACTCGAGAATAATAACAAATCAGAGATGAATGGAATTATGTAGATTACCCAAGAATTCGGAAATATTTGAAGTTGAATTTCTTTGAATTTTTTGGCGAGGAACGAAGCTATAAACTGACCTTAAATCACAACCAAAAGGATTAGAAATTGATTCGGAATTAACGGGAAAACAACGATTAGCAATGAATGATCAATACCTTGCGAGAACTCGAAACGAAGACGCAGCTGGCTTGAGAAGAAACGGTGAAACGTGAGGGAGACTACGTGAACAAAATATGTAACCTAGGTTTTAGTGACAAAAGATTCGCTGAGAAATTACGATAATACCCCTGGAATGAATATTATGAGTTAGGGACGTAAACGGTATTCAGGCCATATCTTTTTACTCGGGTCTCGAAATTGAGCGTAGTCAATTGCGTTGGACTCGTAGCGATGTGACGATTCGGGAAAACTAAAGATATCGTTATTTGGATCAAAATTGGTAAAAAGACTAAAATACCCTTATGCGAAAAACTGGGTGGTTACACTTTCAATTCGTGACTAATTTCTGAAATTTTATTGATGCTTATTCATCTTCCATAATTTTTATAGAGAAATATAATGATTTAATAGAAAAATTTTCTTCATGAAACTTGTAGATATATTTATGTATTACTTATGGTTAAATTTTATGATTCATCAAAATTAATTTAGATGTATATTTATAATTTCTGAAATGGACAATTTGTTCTCGATTTTCTTGAAAAAAAAACTGCAATAATCGTTATTTTTGGTCAACTTGTAAAACTCGTTCTGGAGTATTGAACCGTTGGATCTTTCTAAATTTTGTAGAATGGTTTTATAATTATAGTAACTAGTTTTAGGCAAATATTTAGTACAATTGAAGGTTTTTTAGACACTGAACCCGAGGAAACTTACTTGCTGGTCGGTTTAGCCAGTTCATGGGCATTTTCTATTATTTTCAACCTGTTTTAATCCCGTTAGCTTGGTTCTCGTCTAATTAAACTTTAAATTAATATTATTCCAGGTCTTGGGCATCGTTAGGACTCTTTTTGAATTTATTTGAAGTCCGTTTACTTGTTCAATTAGCAATTAAGGTAGGTTAATTCCTACTTAGAATTTAAATTAAACTGTTTATGCTTGCTTGTTTATTGTGTGATTATCATGATATTTTTGGGGGATGATTTATTGATTTTAAATATATTTATGTGCTCGTTTTGATTTGCAAATATTGTATTTAATTTAATTTATGTTTGTTACTTGGTTAGGTGCTTTAATTAGGGCCTAATGTCGGTTCAAGTTTAAACTAACATAATAAATACACCTATTAAATTTGTAGAGCTGAATGCTTAGCATGACATGTTATCATGAGTGACCCTATACCCCACTATGATACATATATGCAAATTTAATAGTAACAAAGAGATAAAATTTGATCGGTGGTTATAACTCGAGTCGAACATAATAAACACCTATTAAATTTGTAGAGCTGAATGTTTAGCATGACACGTTATCATGAGTGGCCCTATACCCCACTATGGTGCATATATGCAGATTTAATAGTAACAAAGAGATAAAATTTTATTGATGGTTATAACTCGAGTCGAACATAATAAACATAATAAAATTTTCATTTATTTCATTCGTTTTTTTTATTATTTAAATTGGCGCCAAAATAAAAGTTTTATTATGAATATTTCTTTGGTTATTAAATAAACGCTTCCGCAATTATTTGGTTACTTTGATTTATTTATATTTTAAAGGAGTCAGTATTTATTTATTTGTGGTTATTTTGGGCGGGTCGATACAATTAGTGATAGTATAACATGTTAAATCAATGATATCAATCTATAATAGTCTATCAATATTGATAGTATAGTATGGTAAATCAATAATTATCAAAAATTGTATTACTATAACTAATATACTTGTATGAAATTAATATTATTTATGACATTTCTTGATAAAAAGTAACCAGGCCTCTAAAATTTTAATATTTTTGTAAAAACTTTTTTAGGTTAACAAATTTGTAATCATCAGAGCCCATTTTTAACATATTTGTATATGCTATTATTTTTAGTGTATTTTTTTTAACAAACCACAACATTTAATTTTAATTATTTAATTTCTTGTGTATGAGAAATAGGCTCAAATATTGTAGTGTTTTATAAAATAATAGCAATGAGAAAAGAAAAACAACACACCATCTTACTTTTTATTAAGGACATGGAAATAGACATGAAAATACCTCTAAAACTCCAACATCAATAACATAAAAGACCCAAATTATGTTATAAGACATTCAATTTAGCAAATTCCCTTCTGACCTTACCATAGTTTTATGCTTGATGTAATAAGCTAACCATAGTTAGCATTTCTGTTAGCTGTGAGTTTGTTAGAATGACAGCTGGAAAACTCTTGTACATATTGCTTTTTCCTTCATTCGGTGAGATTAGATTCTCAATTCTTAATTCCAGATTAATCCAAGTTCTTTTTTGGTGTTCTTCTTCTTCTCTTACTTCTTGTTGATTATGGAATTCTCCATTAGAAGTTAACAATTGGTATCATAGCTATAAAATCAAGTGAGAAATAAGGCAATGAAAGATTCTGAAACTCAAGAATTAATTTCTTGAACATTCATTCATGGCTGCGAGATTCGAGTTAGAGATATACGATGGAAAAGGTAACTTCAGAATTTGGAGGAAGAAGATGAAAGCTTTGCTTTTTCATCAAAAGGTAGCAAAGGCGATTGAAGATCCAAAGAAGATTCCAGATACATTGAAACCAGAACAGCTAGAAGAGATGGATGAGATAGCAATCTGCTTGATGATTTTATACCTTTCTGATACTGTTCTCAGACGTGTAAACGAGGAGACCACAACGCTAGGAATCTGGAATAAGCTTGAAGTTTTATTCATGAAAAAGTCCATTTCCAACAAGATCCTTCTAAAGCAGAAGTTCTTTGGATTCAAAATGAATTCATCCAAGAACTTGGAAGAAAACCTTGATGATTTCAACAGGATTTGTCTTGATTTGCTAAACACTAGAGAAACCGTGGATGAGGAAAATCAAGCTGTTATCCTTCTGAATGCTTTGCCAGACTCTTTCAAGGAAGTTAAGACTGCTATCAAGTATTGTAGAGATTCTTTAACAATGGAGATGGTTCTTGATTCGTTAAGATCAAAGGAACTCGAATTAAGTTCAGAAAGAAACGAGGCAGATGCATTATCTGTCAAAGGGAGACCAAAATTCAAGAATAATGGGAAGAATCAATGGGGGGAAAAGTCAAAATCCAAGAACAAAGGAAAGAAATGTTTCCTTTATAACAGGGAGGGTCATTTTAAGAAAGACTGTCTACAGAATGATCAAATGACCAGATTCAAAGGCAATGAAGGAGGTGGACCTGCAAATGTGTATGTAGGCTATGAGACAGCCGAATTGCTAATGGTGTCAAGTGAAGAAGGAGATTCAGATTGGATCTTAGACTCAGGGTGTTCATTTCATATGACCCCTAATAAAGAGTATCTGCTTGAGTTCAAATCATTTGAGGGTGGAATGGTTAGAATGGGAAACAATCATCCATGTCAGGTGAAAGGCAGTGGTTTTTTTAGATTAAAACTAAATGATGGATCCTTGAAGATGATTCAAGAGGTCAGGTATGTTTCTGATATGTCTAGGAATTTGATATCCTTAAGTACTCTTGACAAGACAGGGTATAGTTTTAATTCAACTGGTGGAATTTTGAAAATCTTCAAAGGATCAGTGATGATTATGAAAGGTATCTTGAAAGATACACTATACCATCTGAAGGGAGAAACAGTCATTGGTGAATCTTATGCTGCTTCTCAAAGGGTCTTACAAGAATCAGAAATATGGCAGAGAAGACTTGAACATGTCAGTTTTCAAGGGCTGGAAGCACTATCAAGCCAAGGCTTTCTTGGCAAGAAGAAGATTGAAGCAATTCCCTTCTGTGAATTTTGTGTTCTTGGAAAATCAATTAGAAAAAAATTCAATAAGGGGATGCATACTACCTCAAGGAATCTAGAGTATCTTCATTCTGATCTATGGGGGCCAGTAAGGACTTCAACTCATGGAGGAGGGAGGTTTATACTGACTATTGTTGATGATTTCTCTAGAAAACTATGGGTTTTCATCCTTAAGCATAAGAGTGATACTTTTAAAACCTTTAAAGAATGAAAGATACTAATGGAAAATCAAACAGGAAGTTTAATCAAAGTCATTAAGACAGATAATGGCTTGGAGTTTCTAAGTAAAGAATTTGATGAAATCTGTAAGCAAGCTGGGATTAATAGACATTTGACAGTGGTTAGGACTCCTCAACAAAATGGGTTGGCAGGAGATATAACAGAACTCTACTAGAAAGGGTAAGGTGTATGCTTTTTAATGCTAATCTGCCTAAGGTGTTTTGGGGGAGGCTGCTCAGACAGCAGCTTATGTTATCAATAAGAGTCCCTTAGTTGCTTTGAATAAGAAGACTCCATAGGAGGTCTGGACAAGAAAACCACCAAATCTCTCACATCTGAGGGTCTTTGGGTGTGCTGCATATGCTTTAGTAAAAACTGACAAGCTTGAGCCAAGAGCCAAGAAGTGCATTTTATTGGGCTATCCAAAGGGTGTGAAAGCTATGGTCTCTAGAAGCTAGTGATGTCAAATGTTTCATCGGCAGGGATGTCACTTTTAATGAGCAGGAAATGCCATTGAAATCTAAGGCAAAAGCTGTTGTATCCAATCCAGAGGGTGAATTTGTAATTGATGAACAGTCAGAGACAAGTTCACAAGGTGCTCAAGAGTCAGTAGCTGAAGCTACAGAAGTTCAAATACAAGATGAAATGGTTGATCTAGTAGAAAAGGCATCAGTGACTGATTATCAACTCATAAGAGATAGGGAGAAAAGATCAGTGAAGCCTTCTTTGAAGTTCAGTAAGACTGACTATGTTGCTTGTGCATTGAATTGCAGTGGTGATATGTATTCAGAACCAAATACATATCAAGAAGCAATGAATTCCACAGAGAAATTGAATTGGCTGGCAGCAATGGAGTTTGAACTACAGTCATTACATAAGAACAATACTTGGTTCTTATCTGAGAAGGCTGAAGGTAAGAAGACAATAGACTGCAAGTGGGTTTTTAAGTTAAAACCAGGGATTGAAGGGGTTGAGAAGCCTAGATACAAGGTTAGGCTTGTGGCTAAAGGTTTCACACAAGAAGAAGGGTAGATTACTATGAAATTTTCTCTCATGATCTAAGATACTCTTCCATTAGATTGCTTCTGTCCGTGGTGAATCAGTTTGACCTTGAGCTTGAATAACTAGATGTAACAATAACTTTTCTGTATGGGGAGCTTGATGAAGAGATATACATGAAGCAACCTATTGGATTTGTAGAGAAGGGAAAGGATCATCTATCTTGCAGATTGGTGAAGTCTATATATGGCTTGAAGCAGTCTCCAAGACAGTGGAATAAGAGGTTTAATGACTTCATGCTATCTAAAGGTTTTGATAGAAGTAATCATGATAACTGTGTGTATGTCAAAGAAGTGAGCAAGGCAGTAATGGTATATCTATTATTGTATGTTGATGATATGTTACTTGCTTCTCAAAGTAAACATGAAATCAACAAGCTCAAGGCAGATCTGTCAGCAGAATTCGAGATGAAAGATTTGGGAAGTGCAAGGAAAATACTTGGCATGAACATTCAGAGGGATAGAATCAAAGGTATGTTGTTTTTGCATCAAACTGATTATTTTGATAAAATCTTGAAGAAGTTTGGTTCTGATGATGCAAAACCATCATTGATTCCTCTTGCCCAGCACTTTAAACTGTTTAAAGGACAGTGTCCTGAAACTGATGAACAATTAGCTGAGATGGTAGGGGTTCCTTATTGTAATGCTATAAGGAGTCTAATGTATGGTATGATGTGTACTAGGCCTGATTTGGCTTATGCTTTAAGTGCTGTTAGTAGGTTTATGAGTAAACCAGGAAGAACACATTGGGAGGCAACTAAATGGGTCTTTAGATACTTAAAGGGGTCTAAAGATGTTGGCTTGCTATTTAAAAGAGATGTCTGTGATGAAGTAGTCCTTAGAGGATATGTAGATGCTGATTATGCATCCGATGTTGATAGAAGAAGATCAACTTCTGGCTTTGCTTTTACCTTGTTTGGTAATTGTATAAATTAAAGATCCTTTCTGCAATCTGTTGTAGCATTGTCTACTACAGAATCTGAGTACATTGCACTTGCTGATTCTATAAAAGTGGCTTTATGGTTGACAAGTTTGATGAAAGATATGAGATTGGAGGGTGTTGTGTCTAAGATTATGTGTGATAGCCAAAGTGCTTTGGCATTATCAAAGAATCAGGTTTATCATGACAGGACCAAGCACATTGATGTGCGATTTCATTTCTTGAGGGATGTTGTTTTGAAGGAACAAGTTGTACTTCTGAAAATCTGTTCATCACATAATCCAACCGATATGCTGACCAAAGCCATGCCTAAAACCAGGTTTCTCTATTTGTGTGCATTACTCAATGTTACTGAGGTGTTTGCCTAAGTTGTTGCTGTTGGGATTGAGGCCTCTAAAAGAGTTCTCAAACGGAAGTCCCAACGGATCTTTCCTTGTAGTATAATAAATTCAAAATTCTAAATGCATAAAAGAAATACTAACCCTTGTCGAGAAGTGTCTGACTCTTCCTCGTTCTTCGATAGTTACGATCCTGGGACCACCAAAAAGATCTTCCTCACTAAGCACAAAAGAGAATCGGTGCGTGGGCACTATCTCCTTTGGAAAAAGGAAAAATTGGGAAGAAGAATTTTCTTCCCAATCACCCTTTGGGCGGCGCAAGAGAGAGGGAGGAGAGGAATTTTCTGAGCCTTTACTTTAACTCTCTTGGTTGTGTGTTTTGGGGTCACCCCAAAGGTCCTATTTATAGGAAAACCAAGGCTTCAGAAAATCTTCTGAATATCTTTTACAATTAATAACATATTCTAAAATATATTTGAATAATAAAGATATTATATTTTAGTCCATAATAAAATATTCCATATCTTTTATTTAAAATAATCAATATTAATTTAAATATATTATTCCATATCTTCCATTTAAATTAATCCCATTAATTTAAAATAAGATATACATAAATGCAAACTTTTTGGTCAACCCTTTGACCAAGGGGGCGTGTGACCTCACCTTGGGTCACACGCCCCTATCATCATCCAATGACAATATTGGGCATTTTTATTTTCCTCTTTATTTAATGGAACAATTCCGTTAAATAATTAAATAAATAAAACTCCTTTTATTTATTCCAATAAAAAAACTCCCTTTATTTATTCCAATAAATAAAACTCCTTTTATTTATTTCCTCATTTAATTTGATAATTTCAAATTAAATATTTAAATAGACTCTTCTATTTAAATCCCCATTAATTTTGGACAACACAAAATTAATTTAATTAAATAGACTCCTCTATTTAATCTCTTATAATTAAATAGACTTTTCTATTTAATAATTAAATAGACTCCTCTATTTAATTCCACCAATAATTAAATAATTAAATAGACTCCTCTATTTAATTTCCTTTAATTAATTGAATAGACTCCTCTATTCATTTCCAATTTTCCAAAGAGAAATTAATCGTATTAATTTATGTTCTCGATTACATGCGTTAGCTCGGAGGACTTAATGGACCTATAGGACTAAGCTCCAATGATCCAGAATTACCTTTGATTAAAACTCCTTTTAATCAATTAATTCTCATTAATTAACTTTAGATAACTCCACTAAATATCTAGAGTTGAAATCTTAGTACTATAGACATAGTTATGTCCATTGGCTATAACCATTAACTACACTTTGATCCTTCACAAGTTAGTTCGTATCCATGGCTAGGTATTTACACCGTATTAACCTCCATGATACATCTTGTTCCTTAAGCCCCACTGATTCTCCAATGAACAACCTTACATAATCTCCATTATGTGTCTTTAACCTTTTCCTTGATCAGAGGAATATGGGGCCCTGCTGTTCAAGACCGAATCAATCCATAAGGGAACTACTTATCTATTTTCCTATATGGAAAAGAGTGAATTCCAATTCTTGTGTAATTACGTTCCCACTATAAGCAAGATGCAATCCCCAAAATGGGAGGCATATTGAGCGAACTATACGAGTCACTCTCACCTATGCAAATCAAAGGCTTGTCTCTTGCGAACGTATTCGTAATCCACTCAGGATTAAGATCAATTGTACATGATCAACCGTTTGATAAACGAAGTGTCTTTCCAGAACGGCTTTCCCGGAAAGGCGATAAGTTTATCTTAGTCCAGCTCTACTACAATCTCTATTGCAAAGAACACCCCCACTCACATGTATCTACATGAGCGATCCAGATGAGATCACTTGTGCCAATTCACAAGTGGGCCGTGTTAGTGGTGTTACCAGAAATAAGGTACCCAGCCTTTATTCATGTACCACAGACTATTTGAGTTACACTTAAGTGAATCTTCCCGCATCATATCCTCACTTTAAGTTATCATACGTAACTCTGGATCTTATGATGGATTACATTTATTAAACTAATAATAAATGCCAATGTAAATATTACTAATTAATAATTCCTTTATTTATTATAGTTTAATTGGATTACATAAGATTTAGGGCAGAAACCCCAGCAGCTGCAACTGTGATTGAGTTTCTGCATATTGCAAGTTCAAGTGTTGATGATGATTTTCTGGTTTTTCTTCTTTACTTGAACTGTTTTAGTGTTTTTACTCAAGTTTGAATTTACTTAGTTCATGTCTAGAGGGTGATTTGTTATACGACATTCAATTTAGCAAATTCCCTTATGACCTTACCATAGTTATATGCTTGATGTAATAAGCTAACCATAGTTAGCATTTCTGTTAGCTGTTAGTTTGTTAGAATGATAGCTGGAAAACTCTTGTACATATTGCTTTTTCCTTCATTCGGTGAGATTTGATTCTCAATTCTTAATTTCAGATTAATCCAAGTTCCCTTTTGGTGTTCTTCTTCGTCTCTTACTTCTTTTTTATTATGGAATTCTCCATTAGAAGTAACAATAACCAACTCACAACACAAAAATACATTTAATTAGATTTATTCCAAAGCTCTTGCAAGCAAAAGCAAAAGAGAGAAAGAGAAACACAATGATATAGTTTATTTCCTTGTGATACCAAAGAAGTCATCAACTCGAAGCTTCTGCTGAAGATTCTTATTCACTAAGGCCCCATAGAGTCTTCCTACGAATCCATCAATGGTCCTAAATAGAAAATGGAACCATGTTTGAAGGTGATTGGATGTGGGGAACCGGCGTAGGGGACCAACTCTCAATTTTTCACATTTTGAAATTGAAAGAGTACAAGTTGAATTTTATAAATTCTTATGTGTATTCTATGTTAGTATTTATATTTTTCAATATTCTATATATTACAAATTGATTGACTAATTTTAAAAAATTATTAACTAAATTAAAATACAACACACTTTGCTTGTTGTATATGTTTGATTAGCACAATTAACATTAGAGAGCTGAAAATGCTTGATTTAGCCAATCAATTTTTTTGCGTGATCGAGTTAATTTTAAGATGACACTTTTACTTTCTTTTATCCATAATTCCAGAATTCCCTTTTAGATAGGTTTGGTGATGGTCTTAACTATTTTAGAAGTATATTTAAATGGTGAAAAAATTTCCATCATCCCCCATTTAATTTAAAAGACATTTTAAAAGAGTAAAAAACATTTAGAGGGTGTTTAGTATGCCAGCATCGGAATTGAATGCTAGAGAAATATATATCTAAGAATATGTAGTATGAGAATATGATGTCTGTATTTGGAGTGTTTGGAGTGTGCTGATTGTTGTGTTTGGTATGAATAAATATGATTTGATTTTTTTTATTTAATTACTATTTAAAATTTAATTAAAAAACTGAAAAAATTAATTAATGATATTAAATTTAATAAAATTAAGATTATCTACTATAATTTATTTATAAGTTTGGATTTTTTTTAATTTCCTTTTAAATATTATTTCATTAAATAAAATAAAACAAAATTGATGAAAAATCGATAAACTGATATTTTTTTTTTTTGAGTAGATAAACTGATTTCTTACAATCACGTGTTTATCACATAAAATATTTGATATATACGAATTTTAGAATTTATGAATAAGGAAAAATGGGACCATATTTGAAAAGCGATTGGATGTGAGGAAAAGTACAGGCGGAGGGGACCAACTCTCAATTTTTCCACATGTTGAAATTGAAAGGGTACAAGTTGAATTATAAAATTCTATGTGTATTCTATTTTAGTATTTATATTTTAAAATATTCTATATGTTACAAATAGATCGACTAATTTTAAGAAAATATTAACTAATTTAAATTACACCACATTTGGCTTGTTGTATATATTTGATTAGCACAATTAAAAAACAATAATTATCTCAAATAACATAATTTTACATACAAACTATTAAAAGCCAGTACTTTTTAAAAAATTACAAATTGCAGTACAATAAATTATGCAACTGTTTTTTTCCTTCAATTTTTTTAATGATTTTTTTTTTGTTTTCATTTAATTTAATTAATTATCATCACTATTTTATTGAAATTTTTTTTAATGATTTAATTCGTTTTTTTTATCTTTTTAGTTAAATTAATTATTAAGCTATAATTCAGTAATTTATTAACTGTTATTATGGTAATTTTTAAAAGGTTCAGACATTTCAGTAATTTGTATATAAAAATATCCTATTTCAATAATTGACCCATTAAGTATAGGGACGGGTAAATGCTTGATTTAACCAATCAAATCTTTTGATTGATCGAGTTAATTTTTTATGGGACTTGCATAATTTATTCTATCAATAATTCAATAATTCTCTTTTAGATAAGTTTGGGAGGGGTTTTAACTATTTTAGATCAGTTTGCCCTTTTTTCCTTTAATTTCTAAGCCATTTTCAAAAAGTAAAAAACGTTTAAAAGTTCCGTGTAAATAAAGCAGTTGACATGCTGTTTTATGAAGTATTTTGTTTGAAATATTTTATCCTTAATCTCTAATATGTACTCTTCCATTAATTTCTCTCTACACACTCTCTCGTTAATCTTTCTCATTAGTCTTCTCTCATGATATTTTATCTTTAATCTCTCATTATATACTATTTTTAGACGTAGAAGATGAGAATGTTGGTAAAGGTCATGTATTTTGAGGTCTTTACGTCTTTAATCATATATCACCACAACTTGTTTCCTGTTCTTGAGTCACATTCTCACTCTATGAATTGTCACTTGGGTCATCCATTCTTGTCTTTTTATTAAGAAACTTTATCTTCAATTTCGTAGTTTATCGCTTTTACACTTCTAAGTCATGTCCATTTTCTAAACTACATTTTATTTATAGCCTACAATGCATGTGATCCATACAAATAGATTACTATTTTGCCCCTTAAATCTGTTTAAAATTACAGAGTTTAAAATTATATTGATTTTGTAGTGAATACAGAATGATGGAGAAAACTCCTTGGGAGGAGAGGGGACCTCGGCTCAATTTTCATGTATTGTAATTGAAGGGGATAGGTTGAATTTTAGTTTAAAACTTTTCATATTGGTATTTTAATTTCATAACTATCAATGTTTATTATGACTCTTACACTTCAGGGATGATTATAATTCTATAAAAAAAAATGATGTTATAATATATATATATATATATATATATATTAAAATTTAAGCGGATCGAACTATGATCAGCATTGAATTACATACTCTTACTGAACCCATATTTTTACTGATTCGTGCAGTTTTCAATGATAATTACTGAAACACCATAAAACATTGACTTTTACGTTTAAAAAATATAATATTCGCAACTAATATATATTGTGTATGATATGCATTGTACATAATGTGATATATTTTTATGAGCGGTATGACAGCAAACATGAAGAATATAGTGACAAAATTTATATACACAATAGTGGATCAACCTTCTAATTTGAGAAAATAACAACATAAATAAAAATGCAATGCTATATTCCAACTAATTAAGATAGTCATCAAACGATGGATGAGTTCGTTTAGATTCTTGATCCAAATTTTTGGAATAAAAAATTATGCATGAAGTTGATAAAGAATTGGTAATACGTTTTTCGAATTTGATCTTAAATATTACACATATGTTACTTTTTCTCCTCCTTTTTTGTTTCTGCCTTGCATGGTAGGGATAGTTTTGGAATTTTTGATTGCCTCTCTTCTCCCTAGAATATAGGCCAAAAAGGGTTCTAGAATTTATATATAGATGTTAAATTTTAATTAAATATTTTAAAATTTATCATTGTTAAAAAGTATTTACACATATGTTACTTTTTTTAAAAGAGTGTTTAATAAATCTTCTTAATTGTTAAATTAATCTCATCTTCTTTCCTTTACCATCATCTTCCTAAATTTTCTTTTCTTATTTATTTCTTTAATTTCCCGTCCACTGTTGTCGCCATCTCTTCGCCTCCATCGTCAAAAGCTCAACGAGTAGGAATCCAATGCCAATTACTCACATGTGTAATAAATAGATTGAGCATGACTGCACCAACCATTTTTTTATTCAAACTTTGAGGTCATGGGTTCAAACTCATGTGTGGCCACCTACTTAGGATTTATTCTACGAGTTTCCCGACACCAAGTGTTGTAAAGTTGTGTGGTTGTCCCATGAGATTAGTTGAGGTGCGCGTAAGCTAACCCGGACACTCACAGATATTAAGAAAAAAAACCAATATTTTTATTAAAAATGTATATATTGTAGTATTATATGACTTGGTTCATTATTCTCCACATATATATATTTCTTGTTCTAATGTTTAACACGTTAGAATTGAGAAGTGAGCCCCTTAAACACTACTCAACAAAATTGTTCTAAGATGGAGCCACGACATTAAAAGAAAAATCAGATTTGTGGCATGTTAAGTACGGGAGATTATTCAGAGAGGCCGCTTCATTAAGCCCATTACCTGAATGAGTGACACGTGTGACCTTATTAATTCCTCCAATATGCATTCCATTGGAAAAAACGGAGAGGAAACGAAGGTATTTTTTTTCTTTTTAGGGTGGAAGTGTATTTTTTTTAAAGAAATTATCTAGAATAGTATATTATTGAACCATATTTACTTTCATGTACTTTCTTTTTTAATATTACTCAAATAATATTTTCTTTTAATTATTTAATTTCTCACACATTCAATTTTTTTCAAAAATCTCCCCAATGCTCTAGTTTTTATTCCTTAAACCATATTGTTCTCTCAAAGAAATAAGTCAAGGACAAAATATGAATAATTTTTCTTATGTTATGATTATAGATTTGAGACTATTATGCTATATGGGTAATATATAAAGAATAGTAAATAAAGAAGAAAAGGAAAGAGAAAATATGAGATAGAAAAGATGAAAGAGGTAATGTTCAGCCTAATGAGCTGAGGTGATGTATATATAGCCATAGTACATGCCACTTGTCATAAAGAGAGAGGACAAGGAATAACAGAATAAATATCAAAACAGAAAAGTAAATCACATTCATTTAGCTGCTGCTGCCGTGAGTATTATGCCTTTATCTTTATCATCCCCCCGCAAGCTGAAGGCCAATAATTGGACTGTAAGCTTGTTTCTCAGTGTACAAAAGCGATGGGAGGAAAGAGGCTTGGTCATGAGGTCTGCAAGTTGATCCTCAGATGGTACAAACGTTACTGATAGTTGCTTGCTTAAGACTTTCTCCCGAATAAAGTGTAGATCTATTTCAACAATGCTTACTTCTGTTATGCATGACAGGATTACCAGCGAGATAAATTGCACTAATATTATCACATAAAAGTAGTGGAGATGAAGGGTGAACAAACTTTATTTCACCAAGAAGTGATTGCAGCCACATAAGTTCAACAACAGTATTTGACAACACCCTATATTCTGATTCTGAACTTGATCTAGACACCACTTTTTGCTTTGTTGCGAACCATGAAATGAGATAGTTGCCTAAGAATGTGCAAAAACCACTTGTGCTTCTCTTATCATCTATACAAGAAGTCCAGTTAGCATCTGTATAGCATGTGAGAGCCTGATTTGAAGATGGTGTAACGGAGAGGCCAAGGAAAGCAGTGTACTTGAGATATCTTAAAATGCGTTTGACAGCCAACCAATGAGTTGTAGTAGGAGTATGAAGAAACTGGCATACTTTATTTACTGCATAGCTTAGATCAGACCTGGTAATGGTACAATACTACAGGGATCCTACAATGCTCTTCTACTGAGTTGGATCAGAAAGTGGCTCACCATCATTGATGGATAAGGTAGAACCAGTAGCCATGGGTGTATGTGTAGGCTGACAATCAGTCATGGAAGCTCTTTTGAGTAGGTCATTGATGTATTTAGTTTGGGATAGATGCAAGGAGTCATTGATTTTGGGTACTTGCATGCCAATGAAAGAGGAGAGAGGTCTTAAGTCTTTGAGTTTGAACAGACTATGAAGAGAATTTATAAATTGATTCATGAGAGAAATAGATGTACTAGTGACAATAATATCATCTACATAAATGAGAAAGACAATGAATTCATTGTTCTTGTTATAGTAGAAAAGTGAGCTATCAGATTTGGATGACAAGAATCCCCATGACAAGAGACAGGAACTGAGCTTTAAAAACCAAGCTCGGGGACTTTGTTTGAGTCCATATAGAGCCTTGGTAAGTTTACAGACATGGGAAGGGAAATCAGGATTTGTGAGGCCTTGTGGTTGGCTCATAAAAACAGTTTCTGACAAGCACCATTAAGGAAGGTATTGATATGAATCATGGAACGTCACAAATAGCTCAAGGATCAATTTCAATATTAAAGTTCCAGACAATCATAAAACATCAATTACAAGCTACTTGAGCAAAGTCAAGACAAACTTTGAAGATCTGAGCATGGAGGCTATGGAAGAGGACTTGATGAACTTTAATCTATGAAAAATACATGTTGAATAAGAACATTGAAGACATGTTCAATTAAAAATGAAGAGAAGAACTAATTCTGAAAGTTGCATCACTATTGCAAACTTTCCTTATTTGGACGACTTTCCATATTTGTTCCTAAACTTTCCATATATGGTTCTAACGAATTTATGATGTATTTAGAAATGTTTTAGGCCATTTATGAAAAGATATTATTGTCTAGGAAAGATTTTCCCCAAAATCTGCCAAATCCATATAAGGCAAGTTTTGGGCAGATTTTATTCTCTTCTTTATTTCGAATTTCCTAGTGACTTTAGGGTTTTATTTTGCCTATTTAAAGGCTCATTTGGAACCCTAAATACTAAGAATTAATATGATAGGAAATAGTTTTGTTTTGCTTATTGCTTGGTTGATTTTACCTTGCATTTTGTAGCCTTGTTCTAGGTTGCATGTTTTAGAAACATTCAAGCATAAATTGATCTATTGTGTTTGTGGATTGTTTTGATTTTGAAATAAGAACAATTCCTCTTATTTCAAGGTATTAGATCATTGGAATAATCTTCTTCTTCTTAGTTTCCAAGGGTTTTACCTTATTGTTCATTGAGGTTTTAGGATTTGCATCTAGGGGCTCTTTGTGTTTCAAAGGGTTTCTATTTCAATTTTCTAGGGTTTCATATCAAGTATTATGGACATCAAGTTGACAAATGGACCATTTGAAAGTGACTGCTAGACTAAGGATAATACGTATGGTAGTTGGTTTAACCAATGAACTAAAAGTCTCAAATTAGTCTACCCGAGAGCATTGATTGAACCCATGTGCAACTAAGCGAGCATTGTATCTTTCAACTTCCCCATTTGGTTTAAGTTTGATTCTATAAACCCATTTGCAGCCTATGATTTTCCCATTAGGTGAAGGTGGGACAAGTTCCCAAGTTTTATTTTGTAAAAGTGCTTGATATTCTTGGTGCATTGCCTGCTGCCATTGTGGGTAAGTGACGGCAGCCCTGAAGGTAGTAGGTTCAATGGTGGGAGTTGGAGGAATTGGAGTTGCTTGTGAGAGCCATAATTTGGGTTTAAAGATGCCATCCTTTGCTCTAATGATCATTGGATGATTATTTAACTAAAAAGGATTGGGATTAGGATCAAAGAGAGAGGATGGACACTGGTTAGGCATTGAAGATGAGATTAATGTGGGACCGGGAATAGGAGGAGGTGATTGAGTCAGTGATGTAGCAGAGTTGGTAGAAGCAATAATTGGAGATGAATTAGTAAGAGATAGTTGAGACATTTGTAATGGCTGATATGATGGGGATATATGGTGGGAAGGTGGATTAGTAGGAACATTACAAGAAAAACTTCATTTGGAGTCCCGCCTGTAGCGACTAAATTCGCCTCTAAATGGAAATAGCGACAAATTTAAGGACAAAAAATTTGATCACCAAAAAGGGCGTCGTTTGAGAAAAATAGCGATACATTTCGTCGCTAATAGCGACATAAAAAAATGGGACGCTAAAAAATGTTGACTATTTAGCGACGAAATTGATCGCTGAAAATAGAGACTAAAAGGCTTATTACGCCTCTATTTTAGAGACTCATTTTATCGCTAAAATTAGCGACGAAATGTGTCTCTATATTTAGAAGCGAATTGCATCTCTAAAATAGAGACGCATTAGTTCTCTAATAAAGTCAATTAGTTGACTTTAGCGACGAATTTCATATCTAAAGTAGTTATAAAGAAAAAAAAATTAAGTATATAGAGACACATTTCGTTGCTAATTATTCAGATTTTTTTAAAAAAAATTAAAATTTTAATAATTAATTTTAAATAAAATTAATTATTAAAATTGTTTTTTTAAAAAAAAATAAAAGATGATAATAATTAATAAAATATAAAACATCCAAACAAATATTGTTTATCAAAAAAAAGTATTCCAAAACAATTTTGAATCAAATGTTTAGAGAAAAATTTAAGGAGGGCTCGTATGGCTGAAATCAGGATGCCTAGAAGTAGACTCGGAGCCGGCATCCGCATTCAGGTTCATCCATACCCGCATACGTTCTTCTAAAGCATCATGCTGAGCCTGAAGTTGATTGTCGCATGCTTGACTGCGGATCTCATTGGCTTCAATCTGTAGGCGCAAAAATTCATTCTCTCGCCTCAAAGCCTCCGTCTCAGCACGTGAAGAACTCGTAGCACGCAGCTGGTCAGCATAAAGCTCCCTCCCGAAAGCACCAAGACCAGGGACCGAACCATCCGGACCAACACAGCCGGCTGCAAGAAGGAAATCATCGTGATGGTTTTCTTGAGTAGGCTGGGACTCTGGAATGGGCAATAAGGAAGTGAGCTTATCTTTTATTTTTCCCTAAAAAAATAAGGGAACAAAAATATTTGTGAGTAAATAAAAATATATATATTAATAAATAAATTAGAATTCACGAAAAAGTTAAACTAACAAGTAATTCTCGCACCCGGTCATCTACATAAGTGACCTCATCGTGACCCTTCGTATGCAGATGGAGAAACAACTCAACTGGGGCTACCTCACTTCCATCTTGAGTTTGTGAAAATGAGAAAAATAAAAATAAAATATCATGAAAACATTAAATTAATTAAAAACATTAAAGATATAAACGAAATACAATAAGTACCATGATCTCGTAGTACTCGTCATGGCTATGAGTCCCACCGGTGTGCATAGCCGGGTTCGCCAGTCGATTGGCTGAATTAATTTGAGAGATGCGCAACTCCTTGGGAGTCTGACTATCCGATAACAGCTTCAGACGAGCCTCCTCAGTCATGCAGAATAGTTTTTCAGCTGGTTTATTCTTCGGCTTACTGATGGTGTCTCCATAACGTTTCTACTCCATTTTGTCCCATGGTTTGTAGATGATATCATCAGTGAGATCAGCAGGGATCGTAAAGTGTTTCTGAAAAGAAAAAAAAGTATAAATTTGTTAGAATTTTAAAAAAATATAAAAAATAAAGTTACAAATTTATATAATTTACCTTCCATGTCTCAAACCAACGCAGTTTGGCAAGAGCAGAAATGTCCTTCCATTTTCCAAACTCGGGGCTCTTCCTGTAAACATCGGTGAAAATTCGAGAAACCCTACCCGATGGATGCAATCTATAAAAATACACAGAAACATATATAAGTTAAAAAATAATTAATGTATAAAAAATTAATAATTAAAAAAAATAAAAATAAAAATAAAGTGCACTCACTTCTTTTTCGACATCCTCAAGACGACCCTTGTGATAGGCAACTGCTCGATGGCAGGGGTGTCAGCCGATGCCACTTATGTGGTCTGGACAAGGGGGTAGGTGTGATGGCCACATGTGTATCCCCTAATGCAGCTGCACTATCAGATGTAGCAGGAGTATCGAACTCCTAAGAATGGGGTGCATGTCGCCTCGATGTAGACATCTACGAAAACATTAACATACAAATTAAAATAAATAAATAACAAACATTGAATTAAAAAAAGTAACATACTATTGAATTAAAAATTAAAACATAACATACAAATTACTTAATTAATTAACATTACACTAATTTTACCAATTCAATTAAACTAATAACATATACAAATTAATCAATTAATTAAACATATAAATTTACATACGTTTTTTTTAACTAAATACACTAAAAACATAACAATTAACCCTAATTTTTACAAATTAAGAATTAACATATATAAAATAAACACATTACTTAATTACTTAAACATTAATTTAATTAAATCTATATATGAACAATAAACATACTAATAAAAAAATGAATATACTAAGAACATAACAATTAACATACAATTCAATTTCAAGCTAATTTGAATTAAAAAAATTGAGAGAAATCACCGTTGATCGAAGCTTTGATGAGGTAGTGGAGGCAGTGAGGGAGGGAGGACGACGGGGAGGGAGAGCGTTTGGGGGAGGGGGCAGGGGAAGGGGGAACGTTTGGGGGAGGAGGCGGGGGAAGGGGGAGCGTTCGGGGGAGGGCGGCGTGGTGGCGGGACGTCCGGCAGGGTTGTGGCGGGTAGGGTTTTGGGAGAGAGGGAGGAAGGGAAAGATACGGGGGAGGGAGAGAATGAAATGAGAAAAGAAAAGTGAAGGGGTGAAGGGTCCTGTGACCCTTTTTTATTTTATTTTAGCGATGAAATACGTCGCTCAAGGAAATGAATGGACGCCAGCTAGGCTCGGATTTTAATAACACGCGTCATTAATTTTCTTTTAGCGACTAAATTCGTTGCTAAAAAAATTCAATGACCGCCATAATTTTCATATTTAGCGACGAAATATGTCGCTAAAATAAATGAAAATTTTAAAAAACTCGCCTTTATATTTAGATTAGCGACGAAATGTGTCTCTATATTTTAAAATATTCGTTCAAACTTATGATATTTCATATTTAGCGACGAATTTTATCGCTATTCGTTGAATATTCTAGGATGTGAAAATCCCTTTATCGACGAAATGTGTCTCTATTTGTTGAATATTCTAGAATGTGAAGTCATTTTAGCGACGAAATTCGTCTCAATTTTCTGAGCATTCTAGAATGTGAAGTCATTTTAGCGACGAAATTCGTCTCTAGTTTCTGAACATTCTGGAATTCTTCTTTCCAGTTAGCGATGTATTTCGTCGCTATGTTCATAGTTAGAGGCGAAATACATCGCAATTATATATGAATTTTTTTTTCATTTTTTTTTGTTCCCTTACAAGTTTAACAATTCATTAACAATTTAAACATCATCTTCAAATTCATCAGTGTTGGATTTAGAGCTGTTGTCTTCAGTATCTTCTTCTTTGTCCTCAGAAGGTTTTGGAGATGAATCATCAATGAAAGGGAGATCAATATATAAGCCGTCGGGATCAAACAATGTTTCTGTTACGTCATTTAACAGTTGAGCAGTTCACTACAAGATTAATGAGTACTACCGGCGTCGGCATTGCCGGCGCACAACGATGGCGCCGGCAATGGCCCTAAGAAGACTACCATCGCCGGCGCACATCTTGTGCGCCGAAAATGGTAGCCCAATACCTGCGCAAAATATTATTGCGCCAGTATTGGGGCACAGCCCGGCCCAATGCCGGCGCTAGGACTGTCATATGCCGGCAATGGGCCGGCCCATTGCAGGAACATGTTAACTCTAAGCATCGCCGGCGCGCACATGCGCCAACGATGTGACTTAAAAAAAAAGACGCTTCCCCCTCCCCCCGACCCCTTCTTCCCCAAACTCATTTCCCCCCAACTGAAGCAGAGGCAGAAGCGGCGGCTAGGTTTTTTTTTTTTTTTTCATTTTCTTGGTCAATTCTTGATCGTTTTCCTTCGTTCAAAAGCCAAAATCTTCATAATCTTTCCTTTTATGTATGTTTCTATAGTCGATTTTACCAAAATAATTGTGATTTTTTCAGATTTCATAGTTTTATGTATCAGGTTTTTTTTTTTTTTGAAAAATGAGTTTTTTTGTTTATGTTTTAGTGTTTAATTATTAATAATTAGTTTTTATGTTGTAGATTAAGTACACAATACATGATTGAGATTAGATTTGAGATGAATTTTTGATTTTTTTATCGAAATCGATTTGAGTAGTATGGGTTTATTTTAAAAAAAAATTGAGTTTTTGTTTAGTTTTATTGTTTAATTATTAAAAATTGGTTGTTATGAAGTACACAATACATGATTGAGATTAGATTTGAGATGAATTTGTGATTAATTTTAAACTTTGCATACTTCGTAATATGAGTTTTTTCAATTTAATGCTTTCGAGTTTTAGGTTTTGTTAATATGTTTTTTATTCTACTTTATTTCAAAAATTTATTAAAATAATTACTTGAATAATTGAAAGAACAAAACTTGAATTGTTTTTAAAGTTTAGGTAAATTTCAAACTTTTTAGCATTAACTCACTGTTTTTTTTTTGTATTTAATTGTAAATTGAAACAGATAATATTTGCGGATCTTTCGTGAGCATATATCTTTCGTGAGCATATATCTTTCGTGAGCATATTATACAAATGTCAGGATCCAGGTTAATTTTCTGACCTTTTATAGTTTAACGTTGTTATGTTTTTGGGAGACGGCTATCCTGCAGCAAAGTTAGCCGTCTCAAAGCATGTTTTATCATTTTTGCATAAAGTTTTTATATTTTTTAATGTTATGGGGAGACGGCTATCCTGGAGCAAAGTTAGTCGTCTCAAGCATGTTTTATCGTTATTTTCATTAAATGTCATCGTTTTTTATAGTTTGCATGTTTTAAGGGTTTTTACATTGAAGAGTAGAACTTGATTACCTAATTTACTTAGGATGTTTTGTTTTAAATAGGTCGAATGCCTGTAGGAATTGGATGGATCTAAATGATAGGTTTTATAAAGAGTATATTGATGGGGTGAAGTCATTTTTAGAGGTTGCAGGAAGGGTTTTGAATGATAGTGGAAAGACTCGATGCCCTTGTATAAAATGTGTGAACGTTAGATTTGTCACACTTCAAGAAATTACTGAACATTTGCACATTTATGGAATAGCACGAGGATATACCCGTTGGACATACCATGGTGAGAATTTTAAAATGGGTTCTACGAGTAATAGTGTTCCTCTCGTTAATGAATCATTAATAGAAGATGATGATGATGATAATGATGATGGAATGATGGACATGCCAAATAATATGCAAAGTTGTGCATTTCATGAATATGACCCTGAAAACTTAGAAAATTTGGATGACGGTGGGGAACATCTAAACACGAGTGAGTGTGATGGCAATTTCTCACACTTATTCGGGGAAGCACAAAAAGAGTTATACCCTGGATGTAAAAGTTTTTCATCTCTCAATTTCTTAGTGAAATTAGTTCATATCAAAGTTTTAAACAGGTGGAGTAATAAGTCGTTTGATATGCTTCTCGAGTTATTAAAGGAAGCTTTACCTTAAGGGACGGTTTTACCAGGATCATATTATGCTTCTAAGAAGTTTTTACGTGCGCTTGGATTAGGATATGAATCAATTCATGTTTGCAAGTATGACTGCGTTCTTTTTAGAAAAGAATATGCCAAAGACGAGTTTTGTTCAATATGTGGGGAACCCCGATATGAGGTGAATGTTGGGAAATCTAAACATAAAGTGGCTCAAAAAGTACTTAAACATTTCCCATTGAAACCTAGATTATAGAGACTATTTGCATCGAAATATACAGCGTCTGATATGAGATGGCACAAGGATAAGCGTTTAGAAACGGAAGGCGTTTTACGTCACCCATCAGATGCAGAAGGATGGAAGCATTTTTACAAAGAGTTTCTGTCGTTTGCTTCTGATCCTAGAAATGTGTCTTTAGCATTAGCTTCAGATGGTTTTAACCCTTTTGGGCAAATGAGTATCTCTTACAGTATGTGGCCCGTTATTTTGGTTCCATATAACTTACCACCATGGAAATGTATGAAAGAATCACTTTTTTTCATGTCTTTACTGATTCCCGGGCCTAAGTCACCTGGAAAAGACATTGATGTATTCTTACAACCGTTGATTGAAGAGTTGAATGATATATGAGGTAAGGGTATAAGAACTTTTGATAGCTCCAAATCCGAGTATTTTCAATTACGGGCAGCTTTGGTGATTTGTCTAGTTGGAGTACGAAAGGATACAAAGCATGTCCCATATGTTTGGAAGATAATTCTTCAATGGGTATTCGGAGCAAAATATGTTTTATGGGTCATCGTTGATATATCCACATGGGTGATCTGTGGCGTTTTGAAACAGTGCATGATGGTAAACAAGAATTGAGAGGGAAGCCGAAAATTAAATCTGGAGTTGAGATTATGAAAGATCTAGATCGATTAAGTTTTTTTAAATTCGGTAAGCATCCTTCTACCCAAGAAAAGAAAAGAAAACGTCCTCAAGAAAACAACAATTGAACCAAGAAATGCATATTCTTTTTGTCTTCCTTATTGGTCTAAATTACTTTTACGTCATAAGTTAAATGTGATGCATATAGAGAAAAACATATGTGATAACTTGGTCTGAACGATTTTCTCTATTGAAGGAAAGAACAAGGATACATTGAAAGCTCGTCACGATTTGGAAGATATAGGAATACGATCCGAATTGCATACACAAAAGGTCGGGAAAGATAAGTTTGTTAAACCCGCTGCAGCTTATGTTTTGACTACGAGTCAATGCATTGAAGCATATAAATTCTTGAAAAGTGTGAAATTTCCAGATGGGATTGAATCAAACATATCTCGATGTGTTAATGTTAAGGGTGGAAAAATTACCGGGTTGAAGAGCCATGATTGTCACATTTTGTTTCAACGATTGCTACCATTAGCAATCCGGGGGTTCTTGAGTTACGATATAAGTCAGGTGATAACAGAGTTCAGTAATTTTTTTTTGTAGTTTATGTGCCAAAGTTATAAGTTTAGATGAGTTGGATCAGTTACAACGTGAAATCACGTTCATTTTGTGTAAACTTGAAAGGATATTTCCTCCGGCCTTTTTCGATGTCATGGTTCACTTAGCGATTCATTTTCCATATGAAGCTAGAATAGTGGGGCCAGTATGTTATAGTTGGATATATCCAATAGAACGAAGCCTTCGAACATTAAATAATTATGTGAGAAATCCATCACGTCCAGAAGGGTGCATAGCAGAGGCTTATGTTTTCAATGAGTAGATCACGTTCTGTTCTAGATATCTTCAAGGCATTGAGACTCGATTTAACAGACTGGAAGTTGATGGTCGTGTAGAGAGTGACATATCAGTATTTAAAGATACTTCTCGTCCTCTTGGTCGTTTTGATTTTTTGACCTTACAAAATCAGACATTGATAAGGCACATTGGTACACCTTGACCAACTGCGATGAACTAGAACCATATTTACTGTAAGTATATATACATTCTATTCTTAACATATTTTCCAATGAGTAAAACCATATAGATTTCATGTATTTACCCAACTCATCCATAGGGATCATCTTGATTTTCTTGAACAAGAGAGCTTGCAGAATATTCATAAACATCAAGAGGCACGATTTGCCAATTGGTTCAAACATCGTGTAAGAGTTTCCATCTCTTGTGTATTGATTTTATAACTCACTATGCATTTTAGTTTTTAATACAAAATGTATTTGATAATGTAGGTTAGTGAATTGTGGAAATGTGGTGAAGTAAGTTATGATTTGTACGCATTGTCATTGGGCCCAGACATTCGTGCTAAATCTTATACGGGATGTTGTATCAATGACATGCGTTTCCACACAATGGATAGATCACATGGTCGCACTACTACAAGTTGTGGGGTTTCCGTTCAGGGTGATCACGATGAAGGATCAACGACGTTCTATGGATTACTAAAAGAGGTTTTAGAACTTAGTTACCTAAGATCCAATTGAGTCGTTCTGTTTAGATGTTCATGGTTTGATACATCTCCATCTAGAATGAAAAAAGAGTCGGAAAATATATCTATTAACATATCTCAAAATTGTTTTGAAGAAGAACCCTTTATCATAGCAAATCAAGCTCAGCAAGTTCTATACTTAGATGATATTAAATATGGTAAAGATTGGAGGGTGGTTCAAACTTTAAGACAAAAAAATGTGTGGAATGTCCCTGAGTTGGATGAAGATGACAAGAATGATAATATTTTGGACGTCATTTCACCTATGGATACACACGTGAGTGATAGTCTAGATGGTCAGATGCTCAATAGAGACGATATTCCTAGAAGTGTAGTCGATAAAACAGTTATGGAACGGGTTCTACACAAATCAAACTCTCAAAAAGAAGATGATGAGTTGAGTGATGATGACATAGAGGAGTTCATAAACACTAATGAAACAGAGTTGGAAAATGATAGTGATGTTTCAGAAAATGATGAGTCAGAATAGTATGTCAGATTTACTTATTTTTCTCATTTTCTAAATCCTAATATTTTGGAATAACATGTTTTATCAACCTTAAATAATTTGTTTTTGCATAATCTTACTACAGGAAAGATAAGGGGAAGACTCCGATGGACAAGTCACGTGGGTAACCGGAAGACTCCTTGTCCTCATTCACGTGACTTAGTGATTAGAGAGCCATCATATGATACACCGATGCATTCCCAGTCGCCGTCGCCTTCACCGGGTCATGTATTGAGCCCGACAGTAGATCCTTCGACAGATGCATCTTCCATTCCGTCTACTTTTGAGAATGGTAAGAATTCATATTTTACTTGTAATATCATTTATGTATTTTTTTTAAAACATGCTTGACTATTCCAGAAAATCTTCAACGGGTGATCGGAGATAATGCGACTCCATTTATCACTGAGACAGGCATATTGGTCCATGCCCTAATACCACCAAGTCACAAAAGATATGATTTGGTGCCACCAGAGATTCTAAATGACATTAGACAACGACTAGCAGTAAGTACCTTGTATTTAGATGCGTGATTTGGAATTACTATATACATTTATTATAATATGCACTAACATGAATTTCTAATGTGTTAGGGAAAAATTTAACCTTGACATGACCAATGGCATAGTTTGGAAAACCGTTGATGCACAAATGATGTCGTGCGTGAATGAGTATCGCTACGAGCTTGGAAAATATTATCGTCAAAACGTAGCAGAGTTTGGTGAAGAGCAAGCGGATCGCATGAGACATCCAAGAGTGCATTGTGACGATGAATGGGCTAAATTACTCTCTAAATTGAAATCTGTAGAATTTAAGGTAAAACATATCTTGTAATGATTGGTAGTTAGTTCTGAATGGAAATAAATTTATGATATTTTTTTTGTGTAGAAACTATCGGAGCAAAACAGCCAGTCTCGAGCGGCGGTACCTTATTTGCACAAGGGTGGCTCCAAATCCAATGCTAATATGCATTATGAGATGGTAATATTATTTCACACTTACTAATTATTAATAATTTTTATTTCTTTGAACATGTATAAACATTTTTATATGAACATTTCAGAGAAAAGAGAAGCCTGAAACTACCTGGGTCGATGTGTGGGAGAAACAACACTCTTATGATCCAGACACTTGGGTTAGCGAAGAGGCCAAACAACACCATGTAAGTATTTTCTTTTTATATAAAGTGTCATTGTTTCCATAACACAAACTTTTTATCATTACATATTTTGTTATTTGTATAGAAACAAATGAAAGAATACATGAAACCTCCACAATTCAGTGCTGAAGTTGGGTCAAACACAATTCATTCAGTAACCTCACCTCTTATTGATATTGATACCATGGAGAAAGTGTTGGGTCATAGGCCAGGCTATAGGAGAGGTGTGGGTAGGGGCCCTAAACCTCCCCCAAAGTCCGATAATTCATCGAGATCGAGTGTATTTTCACAAGTGGGTATTGTCCAAACACAACTAACAGAGGCTCTCAGTACCATCGAAGAACTTCAAGCTCATGATTTGGCACGTGATAAAGAAGCCGAAGATCTTCGAGCTAGTGATTTGGCACGTGATAGAGAAGTCGAAGAACTTCGAGCTCTTGGTTTGGCACGTGAGGCAGAAAGTAATAAACTTAAATCGGCTTGGGATGATTTCTTGAGAAAGTTTCAAGGTGGAGGTGGGAGTGGGAGTAACGATGCTTAATTAGGATGTTTGTATTTTATTAACTCTTTAGTTATTGTAGTACTCTCGTTTGTATTAAAACTTTAGATATTTCGTAGTTTGTGTTAAACTTTAGTTATATTAGTAATTTCGTTTTCTTTGTATGATTTATTGAGAAAGTTTCGTGGTTTATGTTAATGATCAAAAAATTTGTTTTAGTTCTCTGTTATTCTGGATATTGGTGATTAAGAAATATGAAATGAAATTTAATAGTGAAACAGGTGGCATTTGAGGAGCCTAAAAAAAACAAAAATTTTAAAAAAAACTATAGTGGTATTGTCGGCGCTACGGCGCCGACAATAACCCTCCCTATTTTATTTTTTTGACCCCCCTTTGCCGGCGCCATGGCGCAGGCAATACCCCTATCTATCACCGACATTTAATTTTACGCCGGCATATGATACATCGGGGATGCATAAAGCATCACCGACATAGGAAAATATCACGCCGGGGATGCTAAAAATGGGCAAACCGGAAATGTAATTATCGGCGTAAATACCGACGTAGATTTTACGCCGGCGAAGGCATTGTCGGAGTGTAGTTTAGGCATTCCCGACACATATGTGCGTCGGTAGTGCCAACATATTTTGTAGTGGTTTAAGAGTTTATTCCTTCGTCTATTTCACGACTTTGCACCTCTTCTTCTTGGAAAGCTACAAATTCCTCGTTGTCTTTATCTGGAAGACTTTCGTCAATGTGACACAGCCGCACTTTGCAAACAACTAACCAATCATTGAATTGTCTAGAAGACGGATAGGGTAAAAAATACGTTTGAATCGCTTGTTATGCCAATACAAATATATCATTTATGCGCATTTTCTTTTTCTTATTCACCTCTAAAATATGCAAATGTGGTATTTTTCGTATTCCACCTCGTCGAATTGTCTCAAACCACATACAGTTAAATAGTACGGTACACTTTACACTCCCTCCTGCATAATCAAGCTCAATAATTTCATCAATGACTCCAAAGAAATCCTCTTCACTGTTTCCGAACACTTGACTATTGATGCATACTCCGCTGCTATCTGTTGCTCTGTTCTGTGAATGAGATTTTGTTTGAAATTTGTAGCCCTTCCCTTGTAAAGACTCAACTTTTCATTGTTTTAAACAAACATAATAAATGCAGTGGAAGACTCAGTAAACATCATTTATTGAAAGTATGACATTTCAACCGTAAATCAAATAAGCAATTATTAAAATTGACAACCCCGGAGTTATAATTTTTAAAACAAAATCAATGAGCTAAATCAAATAACAAAATGTTTTAAGACTAACATGAGTCTCAAATCTCATAAAAACGAAATATGGTCAATAAAATTTGAATACTTTATTCTTAATCTCAATAAAATTAAAGATGTGCATTGGCTAGCTACCACGACATGAACTCTCATCTCTTCCACTTCATCAACCGCCACCTCTCAGTCCATTGTTACCTGAAAAGAAACCACAGATAGCACTATGAGGCTAAAGCCAGTGAGAAAACGATCTAAACGAAGGTAAAGTTTTAAATAGTCTCTAACAACTTATACCGAGTCCCAACAGTCAACACTCTCCAATGTCTCTTTCACACAAAATGTCACTTAAACCTCACATTCAATCTCTTTACATGAATAGGCAATTAATAACTAATTCCATATCCAAAACCAACATTCATAATAATCCTCCCATTACATATCCCAATCCGAAACAATAAGTCAACTCTAAATTAACAAACATAATCAATCAATCTTTCAAACCATCCACTAAGAAGGTGGTCTCTCGGGACTACAAACCTTTCTTAGGCACTTAGTTATAGTTGTAACCATAACTAATCCCCTAATGGATCTTTCATACGAGCAACATCCATTAGTCGTTATGAGCTCACTCTCATAACTATATTTTTACTAAGTATGAGCTCGTAGCCTCATACTAGTTTAACACACCTATCAAGCCATCATTCCACAATCTCTTTACATTATCCTCTTGATAATGTTCATTCACAATCAGCAAACACAATTAAAATACAGCAGCTCAAAGATTCTAATTAAAGCATGCAAAATACATCTTTACGATAAAACTGCCGAAAATCGTCAAAACTAATAATTCGATCCTAATCATGCTCAACTCAAAACTCATGTCAAATCACCATAAAATACTCCATAATATTCCAAAATTAACTCCCAAATCAATCAGAATAAAAAAACATCAAAAACTGCCGAAAAACGACTAAACTAGTTCTAACCGAAAAATTGTTTCACCAAATGATTTTTCGATGTTCCCAACATGCGTTAACTTCCTAAAAATCCAAAATATTATATTTAAATATATTGAAACATACAATCTACGGTAAGAGCCTTAGATTTCTCTAAAACCCCACCAACGAATAAACCGTTAACTCACCTCGAAATCGCTTAAGTCCAAAATCAACTCTACTTCCCTTGACGAATCAGACCTGAAACGAAGGTCCTAAATAACTTAAAATACAAATTAAAATATCCTAAAATTATACAAAAGGTTTGGGGTTCGATGGATCAAAGAACGGAAAACAAACGACGAAGGGAATTGGGCTATGGTTGGGAGCGTGGGTGGTGTGTGGGCCGCGGCTGGTCATGGCCTTCGGGTCATGGCTCGGTCACGGTTTCAAGGCTATGGTGATCGATCTTAATAGTTTTAGGCATTAGGATCGGTAATCAAAATCGATTGGGTGTTTGGCCAAGGTTTGGAAAATTGAAAATTATGGAGGTTGGATCTCAAATTCATGGTTCTACTTCTTGGTGTTCTTGAAAATAATTAACTAAAATTCCAGCATATTAAAGATTGATAAATCAATCAAGAATGCTTACCAGCTAAACGAATTTCGTGAAAAAGGCTTCCGATTTTCCCTCCTCGATTCCGTGCGATTCCAACGATCTCCTAATTAACAAAATTGATGAAAACTCATCATTTTCTAACCTTAGGCTCACGACAACAAGAAGAAAGAGGAAGAGGGTTTTTCGTTACCTTTGTGTCCAAAATTTATTCCCAATACGCTTGAATTCAAAACCTGTATCGATGAGCAACGAACCAATGAGACGAAACGACAGAATTCCTTCTCATTCTCTTTGTGGGTGGCGGCGACGGCTTGAGGGGGAGAGAAGAGAGAGTCCAAAGGCTGATTATTACAAATGGGAATGCCATTTTAGGTTAAAATCCCGAGTTGTCATAATTACGAAACTGCCACTTGTCTTAAAACGTCCATAACTTGATCACCTGGCCTCAGAATGAAAAACCGTCAGTTGCGTTGGAATCTTGACATCGAGACGATTAATTTTATGTCAAAATATTAATCAAATAATAAGTTTCAAATTTTGAGGTTTTTCGGGAAAATTTTCCATAATACCCTTTTTGAAATAACACGAAATTTCTGTTCTAATTAATCGATCAAGCTGATTAATATTATTTAACAAAATAATATTGATTTTTTAACTTTCTTGTGACGGGGCGTTACATCCCTAAATAACTAGAGTATAAGTTGGCAATTCTAGCAGGTCCTTTTGTCAACATTATAATGTGATTGTTTGTAACTTGTGTTGGCAAATCAACCTGCACGACAATTACATTTGGTTGAAGAATAACATAATTGCATTTAAGATGAACAAATATAACACGTAAGAATAAAACCATGAATGAAAGTCTCTGTCAATTATAATCCCCTCCCCTGTTGCGTTCAGTCCAGGATTTCTCGGTCGTACGAAAAATTCAACAAATAACCTATTATTGAAAATAATATATTATAAACTTGAAAAGGAAGTAATATAACTCTAAACCATATTATTTTAGTTCATGCTTACTCGATATAAGGTTCCACCTCCGGACAATTACACAACACGTACGTTTGTGCGATGTGATACTCTTCCTAGTTCAACGGTCTCCACACGGGTTTCCAATAGTTCTGCCTAATACTGTAAAAATAGACAAATCAGTTGGATCGACTCCAGAAGGAAGTGAATCTTGAACAAAATCCATTGATAACTTCCGGAGGGCCTTGATTTCTTGCATTACGCCCTTTATACCAGTCAGTTTTGTTCGATAGAAATGAATGATTGAGAGGTAAGAACCTTCTATGACAGTCATACCAACACGTTTTTAGACCATGCACCAACGAGAATGCACCTGGTATAGTCCATGCAATGAGGGCATGCAAACTTTCCCGAAGTGCTCCACCCTAACAAATTTAGCTAGGGTAGTATAGATTCGTTATGTTGGGCGTAAACCATAAATTTTAATCTAATCTAAATAGTGAAAAATTATAAAATAACGAATGAAGTAATTGAAACACAAATTATTTTACGAACGTACCTGATAACATAAAATATGTCGTGAAGTCACTTATCATCCAAATAACTGCTGCTCGAATCAAAAAATTCTGTTTTTGGGAAACATCGTACGTCATAACTCCTTCGTTCCATAAACCACAAAGCTCTGCAATTACTGGTTGGAGGTAGACATCCAGCTTCTGCTTTGGACTTTTTGGGCCTAGTACAATTACCGTTAAGAAAATCACAGGATCTTTCATGCACATCGATGGAGGCAAGTTATACGGTGTCAACATAACTAGCCACGATGAATATTGAGCTCCCGAAGCCCCGAAAGTGTTGAACCCGTCAGTACATAAACCCAATCTAACGTTTCTAATTTTTCGCGCAACTTCAGAATGACAAAAATTTAAATGCTTCCACACCTCTGCATCGGAAGGATGTCTCATTACTCCATCATCTTGACAGTGCTCGTGATGTCACCTCATGTGCGAAGCAGTAACTTCTGACGCGTATAGTCGTTGGAGACGTTGTGTGATCGGTAAATAAAACATGCGAGTATGCGGAATAAGACTTTTTTTACCTTGTTTGTATCTCAAATGATTGCACATTTTACACATATGAAGACTTGCATCATCACCCTAATATATCATACATCCGTTCGGACAACAATCGATCTTCTCCACCTGTAAACCGAGACCCTCCACTAATTTTTTTGTATCGTACAAACTGTGCGGCAACGTGTTGTTTGCAGGAGCGCACCGATGAAACCATTGTGAAATTGAGTTAAATCCTCTTTCTGGATATGAAACTCTGCCTTGATATTCAATAGTTCGGTTGCAGCAGCGAGTTGCGTTACATCACAACCTGGGTACAACGGCCTACTCGCTGATTCTATCATATGAAACATTCTTTGCACATCTGGATTTAAATCTTTGTTTACTAAATTACGAGGAACATCTCCTTGATAACCGCATCCATAAACTACCATCTGTTCTAACTGCCCGTACTGATGTTCAACGTTTTCAGAATTATTATTCACATTCGAATAGAACTGTGAGCTGCTTCCTTCATTTCTACATGACTCGCCCCTCGATGCATAGAACATTTATGTAGATTCTCCCTGATAGACCCAATGATAATAATTATCTACAAAACCATGAGTATACAAGTGTAACTTCACATCATCTTTCGGCAACAAGTTCTTATTTTTACACTTTTTGCATGGACATCATATCTTCTGTCTGTTGTTATCAAAAATCATCGTGGATTCCCAGAATTCAACAAACTATTCAACCCCAGCTACAAAATCGTCGTTGAGAAAACCTCCAATCAAATGAACGTACATCCACTCACACATTTTCTCTCTCTCGAGAAGACGTTTTAATGTAACTTGATTTCATTTAAAGTGATTATACACGTCTATTTATAATTTTTCTGCTGCTCTTTTAGCGACGAAATATGTCTCTAATTTAACGGGAAATATTCTCGCCAGAAAATATTGGGGGGGAAATTTCCCGCCAAATATAGCAATGAAATTTGTCTCTAATGAAAGCTAATTAGCGACGAAATGTGTCCCTGAAATAATAATAAAAAATCATGTAAAATATAGACATATTTTGTTCGCTAATATAGGTATAAATTGTGCCTCTATTCTTTCAGAAATATTAGGACTATGATAATTAGCGACGAAATGTGTCTCTAATATAGCGGGAAATATTCCCGCCAGAAAATATTGGGGGGAAAATTTCCCACCCAAATTTAGCGATGAAATTTGTCTCTAATGAAAGCTAATTAGCGACGAAATTTGTCCCTAAAATAATAATAATAAATCATGTAAAATAGAGACATATTTTGTCGCTAATATAGGGACATTGCGTCTATATTCTTTCAGGAATATTAGCACTATGATAATTAGCGACAAAATGTGTTTCTAGAATTAATATAAAAAACATGTAAAATAGAGGCGTAGTCGCTAATATAGGGACAAATTCGGGAGGAAGATTAGTACCATGCTAATTAGCGACGAAATGTGTCTCTAAAATTAATATAAAAAACATGTAAAATAGAGACATATTTTTTCGCTAATATAAGGACAAAATGAGATAAATAGTGATGAAATATGTCTCTAACATTAAAAAAAAATCATGTAAAAACAGAGACACATTTCGTCGCTATTATAGGGACAAAAAACGCTAAATAGAGACGAAATGTGTCTCTAAAATTAATCTAAAAAACATGTAAAATAGAGACACATTTCATCGCTAATAAAAGGACAAAATGAGCTAAATAGCGACGAAATATGTCTCTAAAATTTAAAAAAAAAATCATGTAAAAACAGAGACACATTTCGTCGCTATTATAGGGACAAAAAACGCTAAATAGCGACGAAATATGTCGCTAAAATTGTAAAAAAAATCGCTTAAAAAAAATAGACACATTTCATCGTTATTATAGGGACAAAATGAGTCGCTATTATGGCTGGAAGCTTCACACCAATTCTTGAGACAAAACATTAACGATGGATTTTCGTTAAGACGCTAAATAGAGTTGTATTTCGTCGCTAAAAGTCAAACGTGCCATTAGCGATAAAGTTCGTCGCTAAATAGCGTTACACCCTTTTTGTCACTAAATTTATGTCGCTATTTCCAGTTTTTCTTGTAGTGGAAGGAAAGGACTAGTAGAGTAGAAAGAGACATATGTGCGGTGAAAGAAAGTAATATCCTAATGGAATTTCTGGATGGAAGGAAGCTCTATGGTGAAATTGGAGTAAGGGATGTGATTTTCATTGAATATCACATGTCTGGAAATATAAATTCGTCCAGTGGAAGGATTGAGACACAAATAGCCTCCATGATTTGAACTATAACTAAGAAAAATACATTGAGTGGATTGATACTTAAGCTTGTGATCATTATAGGGTATGAGATAGGAAAAGCAAGCACAACCAAATACTTTGAGGAGATTATAGTCAGGTAGTTGATGAAGAAGATGTTCATAAGGGGACTTATTATTCATAGTAGGAGAAGGCAGTCTGTTAGTTAGGTGAATTCCAGTTTGGAATGCAAAGGTCCAAAAGCTCTTTAGAAGGTTAGAGTGAGCAAGAAGGGAAAGACCTACCTCTACTACATGCCTATTTTTTCTTTCAACTCGACCATTTTGCTGTGGTGTGTGGGGACAAGAGATTTTGTGATGAATTCCACTTTGAGAAAGCAAGGGTGACAGTGATCAACTTGTTTTTCTTAATATATCGTAAGTCAATGCTCTATTATTCCATAAATTAATCAACTCAGTAATAAGGAGTTGAAGGTACACATCTAACCTTTTGTTTAGGACTCTTCGGATCGGGTATGATGATCGTTAAGAAAATAACAGGATCTTTCATACACATTGATGACAACAAGTTATACAACTCCAACGTAATAGGCTACAAAGAGTATTGTGCTTCAAAAGCTCGGAACGGGTTAAACCCGTTAGTGCATAACCCTAATATGACATTTCTACTCTCCCGCACAAATTTAGGATTACAATGGTTTAAATACTTTCACACGCATATGATTTACCATTTTCAAATCATAGGAGGTGTTGATGCATTTGGCAAAAACAACAAGGGACTTATTTGTATTTTACCCTAAAAAATATGGGTAATATGGTGAACGCGTGTTATTTTTAATGATAAAATTATACAAAATTTAAAAACTCATATTGAAGAAGAATTCTCTCACACTAATTATGCAACATTGAACCACGACCTTTCGAATATAAACTTTTTTTACAACAAATATATTGAGCAATAAATCATTAAAACTAAAATACACTAACTTAAAAAAAAATTTAGACAGGGAAGAGGAATTTTCACACAAGGTTGCAAAAACGTAAACAGAAATATATTTATAAATAATAAACACAATTTTAAAGAATTAGTACATCCAAACAGTTAATTTACCATGTCAGTAAATAGATTAAATGAAACAAAAGAAAACACCACTGCAGTTGTTTTGGGGCTTTCGGTTCATAGTCTAATTGATCAAATACTCGCTAAACTCTAAAATTGGAGAATCATAAATTTTCTCATATAAGAAACAATGATATGTGTATATCAAAGAGGCTGAAGGTTAAAGGTCTCTCTCATGTGCTCATTTTAATGGGCAAGAATGCTGATATATGTTGACGTGACGATATTGATGTAGTTTCTTCTTTCTCAGAGAAGCGAGGAAATAAATCAAAAATCCCAGAAATAAGTGAAATAAAACATTGGCCGCATGAAATGGTGTAAAAAATGGTTCACTCTACTTGTTGTCTTCTGCTTAGTAAGGAGGGATCGAGTTAAATAAAAAAAGATTTGGTATTTTATGCAACAACTATTTCTACTTGGTAATCCTTATATAGTGAAAAATAAGGATTGTTGTTCTTCTTTGAGATATAAATTCATAAGGAACGATGCTCTTCTTTAATTAATTAAAAAATATTTTTTTTTCTTTATTTTTCTTCCAAGCTAAATAAAAAAAAAGTTTTTTTTTAATTGAAGAGAGGATACATTGAAAATTAAATTGAAGATTTTGAAGGTAAATAAAACGAATTATAGATTTAATAACTTATAAAGGCAATTTTGTTTAATTTTTTTCCAAAATTAATATAAATATATTATATTTTAAAAATGATATGTTAGTAAATTATTATTCAGAATAAGAAAAAATAAAAGTGTCAATTTTCTTTATTATATGATTCAATAAAATTAAAGTGGTAATTTAATAATTGAAAATGACAAATTTAGATATTAAATCAATAAAATATAAAAGTGATTAATATGTATGATAATTGTTTTTATTATTTTAAATATTTAGAATTAAATTGATATTTAATATTTAAATTGAGAAATAATGGGTAGTTTAGATATTTACTATAGTAGGAAGGGAGGGTATTAGTGTCAAAAAAACGTTTCTCTAATTAGTACACTTTTTAAGTAGCAATAATAGATAGATAATATTAATTAAAGATATATATTATATTAATGGAAAAAGGTTAGATTTTTTTTTTTAATTATTTAATCTTTTATAATTATTATAATAATTTTAAATTAATAACTGAAAAAATGAGGCCTTCTTAAGTATGACGATCGCCTCTTTCGCCTATAGTTTGAGTCGGCCTTCTACCGCCGCTGTCGCCACTGAGTTTCCGACAAGAATAAAATCAAACTCGAAAACCATCAATTTTTCGGTGAGATCTCATCCCCAAACTCAGATGTGACCTATGTAAATTTGAGTTTATAATATCTTTCTTATAACGCATTATATTTATAAATATTATTATTTTTCTCTAGAATTATAGTCACATACTATTGAACATAATATAGATAATCCCAACATATAAGAAACAAATACATGGCAGTTACAAACAAATCACAACATTTTATTGCTCATACAATTAAATAAAGGATGGGGTTGTCTTTGTCTAGTAACATGATTCGAGCTCCCACAACATTAAAAAGAGAAAAACACAAACATACATAGACTTGACAGTACACACACAAACATGCATCATTATTTTGATTTTAATACATAATCCAAAGCTTATGCATGGATGCATGCAAGCAAAAGCAATGGAGAGAGACCTGAGAATAGAAGGCTTAAATATGGATACGAAGAACAAATGATGTCAAATGGCGCTTACTTTTGAGGTCCACATAAACAACAGCCTCATAGTGGAAGACTAAACTTCCTCTAGCAGCCCTTAACAGAAGCTTATGGTTAATCCCAGCAACAACCTGAGACGCTCCTTCATACACTTCAATGAACTTCAAATTATCTCGCTTCTGAATGTTATGATCATCGACCGCGAATTTTCCCAAACCTTGAATGGATGGTTTTTTTACATCCTTAATTCGATAATATCCGCCAGGAACGACAATTTCATCAAAGGATTGCAAATGAAGAATTCCATTTAGGCTCTCAAAAATAAAAGCCTCGTAAGAGAAGTGTAAACCTTCTATAGCAGTGTGTATTTTAAGCTTATAGTTAGTCCCAGCCACAATCTGCTTCTCTCCTGCATATACTTCAAGGTACCTCAAAGAATCTCCTGTCTTCTTGTTATGTTCATGAACCGCGTATTTACCCAAATATTGAATGTGTTCTGCTTTTACATTCTTAATTGGATCATATCGGATAATTACAGGACCAATTTGTGTCGGTTTAGTCTCCACGGAATTGGGCAAAGTTTTCTTGGAATCAATGGATTTTGCTGCCAAGGTTAAGAGAGGGAGAAGGAGGAGGAGAGAAGCTAAAAGGGAAACAGATTTCTTCATAATTTGTTTTGTTGAGAGATGTTTTAAAAAAGGTTTTTTTTTTTTTTTGAAGTGTTTTGGTGGTTTTGCTTAAGGAAAGTGTATAGCGTATTTATAGCAATTTTAGAGTAGTTGGAATTGAAAAATGTATATTATCTTTTTTGAAGTAAAAAAAAACATGGTATCATGCTTTGCTGTCTGATAGGATGAATGTTGTAGACCACTTGTTTTTATCACATATTTAATCAATTTATTCTTTATTATTTGATATGTGTTTTCTTTTAAAAGTAATAATATAATTTTTTTTTTATAATTAATAAACTAATTAAATTTTTTAAGAAAAGTTAAGAAAACTTTCCTATATATACTCCATCCCTATAAAACTTATCCACTCATTTTTAAAAACAATACAAAAAATTAATATATTTTCATAATAAAACTCCGACCAAAAAAAGCTGGAAATATCGTCCTATTAATTTTCCGATAATATTCCTGAGGACATGGACTATCGGGAGGCCAAGACAAATTCTCATAAAAGTTTGAATGGCTTGATGTCACTCTCCCAATTCTTCTCCCCAATATTTTATTGCATAATTATTTTTAAGAATATTATTAGTCAGTAAATGTGAGTCATTTTACAATAAAACATAAAACATAAAAAATAAAATAAAAATTAACAGAAGGTCCATTTTTTAAAATAACATTCAAATATAATTATTAATCTAATGGTAGTTCGCTTGAAATTAAAGGAAAATGAGTTAGAATCAGTTTGTTTGGGGTAGAAAATGGAATAAGTAGTATAATTCTCAAATGGAATCAATTATTTGGTTTAAGTAATGAATGGATGACTTATTTTTCAATAAATTAATAATTAAAAAATGTTTTAAATAGTAATTTTAAATATGTAATATTATTTTATCTAATTAAATAATATGAATATGAAAATTATTACAATTTTTATTTTAGTCTCCACGGAATAGGGCAAAGTTTTCTTGGAATCAATGGATTTTGGCCAAGGTTTTTCTTGGCTCAGCAGCCAAGGTTAAGATAGGGAGAAGGAGGAGGAGAGAAGCTAAAAGGGAAACAGATTTCTTCATCATTTGTTTTGTTGAGAGATGTTTTAAAAAGGATTTTTTTTTTAAGTGTTTCAGTGGTTTTGCTCAAGGGAAGTGTATAGCGTATTTATAGCAATGGAGGATTGGATATGGATACAGTAAAATACAAATTTAGAGTAGTTGGAATTGCAAAATGTATATTATCTTTTTTTAAGTAAAAGAAAACATGGTATCATGCTTTGCTATCTTTTGGGAGATTATTGATGAGATAGGATAGGATGAATGTTGTAGACCACTTATAAATACGCTAAGTGTAAATGTGAGTCTTTTACAATAAAACATAAAACGTAAAAAATAAAATAAAAATTAACAGAAGGTCCATTTTTTAAAATAACATTAAAATATAATGATCACTCTAATGGTGGTTCGCTTGAAATGAAAGAGAAAGGGAATCAGAATCAATTAGTTTGTTTCGTGTAGAAAATGGAATAAGTAGTGAAATTCTAAAAAAGAATCAATTATTTAGTTTTGTTTAAGTAATGAATGGATGACTTATTTTTCAAATGAACCAAATTAATAATTAAAAAATGTTTTAAATAGTAATTTTAAATATGTAATATTATTTTATCTAATTAAATAATATGAATATGAATATTATTACAATTTTTATTTTAGAATATTTATTATAATCATAAATATTCACTAATTATAATTTAATATTGTAAACTATTACTCAATTCTAATATTGTAAACTTAATCAATAATTAATTATTTTACCATTTTTTTAATATCAATAATAAAATAAATAAATTTTATTTAATCATTGATTAATATATTATATATGTTATTAATATAATTATAATATTATTAATTTATTAATAAAAAAAATGGTGATTTAAGTATCTAGCCACTAATAGTCAAAACTAACACCTCCCCACACATAGTCAAAACTCCAAAATTTAAATCTTATTTTTCACACCTCGTTCTTTTTATCTTTGGGGTGACTAATAATGTCTCTAAAGCTATGCTCTGTCCCACTAATTTATTGAATCCTCTCATCTTGGTCTGTAGTAATTAAATTTATTTTTTTTATTTTTTTACTGACATAAATTTCAAGACGACAAAAGCACAACCGGTAGGAATATACTGAATAGACTGCGTATGAATGTACAAACCAATATTTATTCTATTTAAATAGTTTTTCGTCTCTCTCTATTTGATAACTAATATTTTGCTCTCTTATCCAAGTTCAAGCCTTAGCAGCAAACTACTTTGTCCCACTAATCTATTGAATCCTTTCATCATGATAGTAAAGAAAATGTAGTTACATTTATAGAAATTATCTCAAATGTTAGAATTGAGAAGTGAGCCTCTCAATCACCTCTCAACAAAATTTCTCAAAGATGGAGCCATGACATTTAAAGTAAAATCAGAGATGGAATGTTCCAGCCATTGTTAAGGGAGGAAAATTTGTTGATGAGAATTAATAATTAATTAGCTTAAAAAAATATCTTTGGGATAAGGCTCGTTTTGGAATGATTTTAGTTAACCTTTTTTTTAAAACTTTTGTAATAGTAGATGATATAGATATTTAAAGAATCCGATTATAAAACTGTCGGATTTTGATCGCTCAGAGATCCTTTTTTTAAAATTTTTTTTTTTTTAAAATCTATGATTTTTTTTAATCATAAATTCAAAATACCTAAAAAAGTTTAACACCTATTTCTCATAAATCTTATCTGAATACTTTTTTTTTTTGTAATAAAGTGCTCTCAGATGGAGCAACGACATAAAAAAATCTTGAAGAAAAATTAGAAATGCGATGTTGTTGGCATGAACAATCATTTGAGGCTCATTTTTCTCGCCGGAGTTAGAAAATTAAGTAAGTAGAATTTATTGTTGTGTAAAAATGGTGGCATTCCACGTATGCAACAAACTTAGTATATGAGGCGAGGTCGAAGATAGTGCGATGCTTGTTGAGTAGCATGGACGATGATGTTGAGTAGTCGAATAGAATGTATCTCACAGAAAGGAATAGAACACCAGAGTGGTCTGGCCTAACACCCTCCGATGCTTAATTCGAGAGCTAAGTTTAGGGAAAAATTAGAGTAGAATCAATTACCTTTTGGTGAGTTTCTTCATCTATTTATAGGAGAATAAGTTTATAACATCATTGTGTCACGTGTCGGGTTAGGATTGAGCCACTTGTTGCTTCCCATCTACGTGTCATGTGTTGGTTTTATGCCACATGTCATCTCTTGATTGGATTCTTGTATAATGTAACTTCTTGGACTTAGATATGTAGTCTTACTAAACAAAATAGATGTACCAGCTTCCTGGGGCCATGTAGACGTACCTTCCTCGTGCGACGTGAGCGTACCTTCCGAGCGATGCGACCCTTTCACAAGCAACGTAGCCTTATCTTGCCAGGTGATGTAGATATACCAGTTGTGCATTAAACTCTTATTTTTTTTAAAAAAAAGGAAGAAAAAGAAAAATATAATAATAAATGAATAGGATTGAAAAATGGAAGAAGATAAGGATTAAAAAGAAATGGGCATGTCTTTGTTTGACACATGGCAAGCACTTAGTTTTTTTTAAAAAAAACAAAAACATAAACCCATTCTTTTCTTTTGGTCACCCACCGTAGAAGAAACAGAGAAAGGAAAAGAAAAGGGGAAAAAAGAAAAGGGGGAAAAGAAAGAGAGAAAGGAAGGAAAGAAAGAAAGGAAATTTGCTTGAAATTTTTGAAGGCTTCTACAATTGAGTTCAATTTGTGGTGAATTTGCATATTCGTAAGTCATTTCTCCAACCCAACTCTTCAATATGACGGATTTTGTTAGATTTTGCTAAAGCTTCAAAGTTGGTTTATGGGTTTATGAGTTTTGTTGGTTATGGAATATAAGTGTTATGGGTTAAATTGAGAGGTTGATGTGTAAGATTTATTAAGAATGGTGGAGGATTAGAGTTTTCCATATTTTTGAAATTGAAGTTGTGATGGATAATTGTTTGAGATAGAAATAAGATTATGTGTTGGAAGAGGATGAGCAACAAGAATGAAAGCTTTTGGGTTGAAAAGTGTATTGGAAATATAGTTATTGAAGGAAAAGTGAAACTTTAGCCCTTGGGATATTAACCGTCAATTTAGGTGTTTTCAATATGTTTTTCTATATATAAAAATACTAAAAGATTATTAATGGGAATTTTATTTAATATTTATTTTAGGTGATACGGAGATTGGCACCGCTTATAATCTGGAATCGTAAGCGGAATAGTTTTTGTGAGTGGTTAAAAATATTATTTTCAAATTATCCATAATTATTAGCTTATAAATTTCAAGTTAGCCTATATATATTATGATTATCCTATTATACATATGCTTTTATGATTTTCAAACTATGTTTATGTGATTTTACTATTACTTATGAATATTCCTTTGAAATTGGACTTTGTGTTAATATGGAAAAAGTATTAGTTTCCATGGATTTATTATAGTTTGCAAGTAAATAACAGATTTTGTAAGCTATTTTCAAACCACTAAATGTCGTACCCACCAGCTCAGTTTTCAGCAGGTCTTTGGGACCCACTTTAGCATACACATAGGCTTTGGGCCGTATGTTAGGGTGAATAGCCCTTTAGGGGCACTCTGCGCGGTATGACCGGTTGATATAATCGGTTGCTCTTTGCATAACTGATTTATCTTGTGTGTAGTATGACCATTGTGGGTATGCGTTTGGTGTCGGTTTTCTATTATATGATTATGATATAATATTAGTACATGAACTTTGCTAGCTATGAGTTTTTATTATGTATCAAAAGTGTTTAGCTCAAAAATATGTTTGTTGCTTAAAAGTTATGTTTTCTACGTTATTTACTATTTTCGTTTGCTAAAAGTTATGTCTTCTACGACATTTAACTCAAAAAGTATATTTTAGTTTATAAAAGAACCCACTCACCGAGTTTTTGCTCATGATTTCCATGTTTTGTTTTCCCCCTCCGAGTAGCTCCCGAGTTTCGAGGATACGCCACGAGAGCCGTTTACACCACCAGTTTTTGGTTTCATCTTCACACCTAGCCTATGTATGACATTTTTGTGTGTTTTGTATATGTATGTTTATAAGTGTCGGTGATGGCTCGTGAGGAAGTAAATGGTTTTATGATTTTTGAGGCTAGTTGGGTAGATGGAGAAGTTTACAATTGAACAATCACGTAAATATTTCTCTTGATGTTAGTAAATTTAGAATTAACATATTTGACTTATTTTGAGTTAATTCTGAGGGCGGAGCCCGTTATAGTTTATGCAGGATTATGTAAAATGTATTACAAGGTTGGTTTATTGCGAAAAAAAAAAACAAAACCCCCAAAATTTTCTTAAATAAGTTGAATTTAAATTGATTATTAACTAGTTACTTTAGTTATGTTAGATGGTCTGCGTAGCATTGCTTCGGTTGCCATTGGCACGTGTCGTCGGTCGAGGTATGCAATTGAGAAATTCCACGTGTAATTATGTAATTTTACCCACAACATAATTCATTAAGAAAAGAACTAATGCTTAGCCTAAAAAAATAATTTAGGGGACAATAAGAATACTATGAATTAATATGCTTAGACTAAAAAGTACCTAGGGAAGTTTAGTAAACTAAACAAGATTATTTTAGAAGATATTATATCGGATTTGAAAGTGTGTAAAATAAATGTTAAATAATATGATTCATGTTAAATTGGTTTTGAGATAGAACCTTATGATATCAAGATGGTATCTGTAACATCCCGTTACTTTTGAAGTGAATTTTTTTTATCTAATGTTATTTATTTATTTAATATGTTAATTATTTATTTATTTCAATTAAAGTATTTAGTTTAATTTTAGTTTTAGTAATTTAGAAATTTAGTAGTTAATTTCGCTCGAAACCCTTTTCAATCGTTTTATTAGCTTAAATTAGTTTTGGTCATATTAATAATTATTAACAGGCCAATTAATAATTATTAATCACCATTTGGCTAGTTTAAGAACTTCGAGTTTCGATTTATGAGTTAAAATCATTTAGAGACGTAACCGTCATTTTCCAATTTCTTAAAATATCTAAAATCACTATTCATTCTTCTTTAAAAATCACAAAATTGACTATTTGACCAAAACTTTCTCTCCTTTCTTCTTCCTTTACCATGGGTTCTCATCCATGGATGAGAAGAATAAAACTTCTTGGCTTTTCTTCGTTTCTCGGCGGATCGTCGTGTTTTCAGTTGCGTTGGATTGGTAGGGACGAGGGGTACCTATCCAACCTACCTTTTCGGAGTTTCCTGTTCTCTAAGGGAAGTCCCAAAAAGTAAGTTTTCAAAACTTTTTATATGGTTTTGTTCGTTTTTTATTATAAATGTGTTTTGAAGTTGAAATCATGAATTTTTATCATGGAATTTGACGATTTTGAGCCCGGATTTTTGAAAAAGACTATTCATCAGAAATCACTATTCATCCGAAAATTCAAACTTGTTCTCATCTTAGTTATGAGTTGTAATATGTTGTCTAATTGATGATTTGTAGGTGCGATTGCTCGTTTGTTGGTTCGTGGGAATTTGGATGTCACGCGAGCATGCAAGGTGAGAATAAATAGGATTTAAAGTAGCTTTAGAAACCGAATAATTTGAACGGTTTGTAGGATTGGAAGTTGAGATTAAGGTTTAATCGAAAGGATTAAATTAAGTGAACTAACATGCTTAGGCTTGTGAGTTAGTTCAAGTTGAGTGAGAGAACTCATAGGTACTTCGAAGGAAACGAGTAACTTTCGGAAGTTCTAAGTTTAGACTTACTTCGGAGTTTCCTATGGTTTATCTGGAGTTGAAGGTTCCAAAAAGTAATAAAGATTGTGAATAAGGGACTTCGTATGTTTAATAAATAATGGAGAAATGAATTGGAGACTTCTATGTTAAGTCAAACTCTCGAGTTATCAGAAAGCCAGTTGGCTTGAGTTATTATTTGATTTTCAGAAGTTCCTAATTACTCGTTTTATGTACAAGAGTAATTCACGATCTATTTACTTTTATGTCCTTCCGATTATGTTTATACTTATATTTATTTACTTTTGAAAGCATATGCATATCATATTGCATCATCATGATCCATTTACATTCATATTTAGTTTTATTTACTTTTGAAGGAAATGCATAACATCTTGTATCATTGATTCGAAAGGAAAGTGAGAAACAAAAGAAGGGAGAATGTAAATCCTATAGGAAGTTTACATTACCTTCATGCATAAAAGGTGAATGCGGAACCTACGGGTGTCTTCATTACCTTCATGCATATTATCGGTGAAATGGAAAGTGAAACAAAAGGTGAATGCGAAATCTACAGGTGTTTTCTTTACCTTCATGCATAAAAGGTGAATGTGGAACCTACGGGTGTCTTCATTACATTCATTCATATTATCGAAAGAAAAATAATAAAGTGAATTAAGATTTTATGCATATGTAAAGATTATTTACTCTTTTATACTTGTTTTGATGAGCTAATGAATGAGATTAGCATTATGTTATCGAACATAAAGGAAAGATAAATCTCATATATAGTATGAGATATCAAAAGGATAAACCAGGAAGAGAGTATGGATATAAAAACATTCTTCCAATTATTTGGGAGTTAGTTTCTTAAGTTCGGGAGTTTTGGTAAAGGTTATGTAAACTATTTATAGCCCGAGTTGCTATAAAGAAAAGAGATGAAACTTGATGAATGACATACATTTCTATAGAGAAAAGAAATGAAATATGATATATAGCCGAGTGCTATAGGAAAGAGGAATGAAATGGAATGGTATAACGATAGAATACAAGGGTATATTGAACCTTGTATAATTATTAAGAGAACTAGATTCTCTTTTGGTTAGAAGATCCTGAATTAGAGATTAAGACTTGATGTAAACCTTATGGATAGTATAAGGTATTGAAGAGAATGAATTATAAATGTTTGGGTGTGTTATGAAACACATCATCCTAAAGGCTCGGAAGATAGCTCCTCAATTATTTTGGAGAATTGGTAAGTAAAAGTGAAATACTTGATAAAATCCTTTTGGTGGTTGAAAGGTAAGGGTATGTGAGTTTTACTTGGACACAAATCCGGATGCGGGTTTGGAGTCTAAGGTTACTTTTTATTTTGTTTATTCTCACTGGGCTTTATTGTTAGCTCATGATATTACAATAAATTTCAAGTAATGCTCGGGGTTCGTGGAAAAGGGGAGCTGGTGCTGTATGATCGAGAGGATGATGGATCAGAGATGGACTAGGTGTTTATAAAAGTCCATGGAGTTAGTCTGTGTATTTTATATCTTTTGATTTGTACATTGTATATATAGCTCTTAAGAGCTACACGTCTTACTTTTATGATTATTAGACCTTTTGAACTTCTGATTAGAAACTTGAAGTTCCCTGTGTTTTAAATTTCTAAATTTAAAATGTAAACAAGTTTTGGCTAGCCAAGTTTCAAACATAACCACGCAGTTTTTTTTTAAATATAAAGACTTCCGCTGTGTTTTATATTTAAATGATTTTAAAAAGGAGTCGGTCGTCACAGTATCAGAGCCCAACAAGTCCAAACGGGCATTCGATTCAAAAAATGGGATCCATCTCAAGAATGATGAGCCCAAAAAGAGGCACCCTCTTGAGAGGGCATGTTCAGAATCTCACTTTGGAAGGATGAAGGGAACACACAATGTTTATAAGATACATGGGTTACTCCTCTCATTGCCAATTACTTGTGAGATGGAATCCCATGATATCAAGATGGTATCTTAGCCCAACAAGCCCAAATGGGCATTCAGTCTAAAAATGGAATCCGACCCAAGAATGGTGAGCCCAAAAGAGTCATCATCTTGAGAATCACGCGTCAGAGAGATGAAGGGAACTCACAATGTTTATGGTAACTTGTAGATTAGCCGTATCTATTATTGTTAATATCTCCAAAATAATTAAAATATGAGTGTTAATTGATTTAAATGAATATTATTAATTATTGAATTTGGTGAACGCAGGAGAAATCGACGCTCAAATCAAACTTATAACGAAGAAATTAGAGCTAAAATAAAAAAAAATGCAAAAACCATACGATATATCCTTTGTGACGAGGACACCTGACGCAAGTATCAGGCAAGCTGACGTCAGTGTCATCTGTCTTTGAATAAGTTTGAGCAACGTCTTGCACATTGAGTGGTGATACGTCGCTGGGAGAAGCATGTGTGAGGAGATAAGAGAACAAATCACACGCTGCTCGGGCTGGCTTGCGATGGCGCGGCTTACGCGGTTTCAGACACAGAACATGCAAGTGCTGGCTCTGCTCAAGTGACTTTATGGCTCGACTGGACAATTCTCCAATACCAATTCCTTCCTATTACCAATATATGTTTGCATATTGACTTGCTAATATATGATTCACATAACTCTACTCATCAACCAAATTCTCACACTATGGTCACAAGGGCAAAAAAAAAAAGGTATTTCAAAGCCAAAAGTAGTACTCACAGTTAATCTGCTGCAAAATGACCCAAAAATTGTGAAAGAGGCTTTACAATGTCCTCACTAGAAACAAGTTGTGTAGAATGAGTATGATGCTTTTATGAAAAATTAAACATGAAGTCTCATTCCTCGACGGCATGATAGGAAGATTGTAGGTTGCAAATGGGTCTTCAAAATAAAAAAGCATTCGGATGGAACCATTGCAAGGTATAAAGCCAGATTAGTGGCAAAGAGTTTTCATCAACAAGCTGATATTGATTATTGTGAGACTTTTAGTCATGTGGTGAAGCCAACTACCATTAGAGTTCTTTTAACTTTTGCTTTAGCACAAGGCTGGGAACTGAGACAACTTGACACCAACAATGCATTTCTTCATGATATTCTTTAAGAAAATGTCCTAATGGAACAACCAACGGGTTTTGATTTGACTACTTCACCAATGATTTGTAAATTACAAAAAGCTTTATATGGCTTAAAGCAAGCTCCAAGAGCATGGTTCAATCGATTAAGTGCTTTTCTTATGAGAAATGGTTTTCATAGCTCTAAAGCTTATAGGTCTCTCTTCACCAAGTTCACTACAACTTATTGCATCTATATTTTGATATATGTGGATGACATAATTCATCACAAGTAGCTCACAGACTGAAATTACATCTCTGATTACATCTCTCCATCAACTTTTGCTCTTAAATATCTTAGAAAACTGGTACTTTCTTGGTGTAGAGGTTTCCTATACAAAGGATGGACATATGCAGCTATTTGAGTCAAAATACTTTAAAGATCTTCTTCAAAAGACAAATAAGTTGGAGGCAAATTCCTTTTTTGACTAAATAGACACATTTAACAAACCTGAAGCATTTAATTGATCCGTTGCTGCTTAAGAAAAGCACTCGAACAGTCTTTTTATTGCTATAATGGGAACTGTGAGATTAGTTATGACATTAGGTGAATCAGTCACGATAGAGGGAATTTTTCTATAATTGATGCTATTACTTTGGCAAAGACTATTTAAGTTGATACTTGATGGTGGACAATCCTTGATTTCCTCTTTCTAGCGCTTTCACCAGAATCCAATTTTCTCATTTAGTATGATGGCTGATAGCCCATATTTATACCAAGTATATATAGGTTAAAAAAAGATAAAAAAAAAATTCTATATAAAGATAAACAAGGAAATAAAAAACAATATCTCATAAATCGGGCTGTCATTGTGATAAGGGGAACTAGTGGCCACGTCGATAAGACAAAAATTGGGATTCTACGCATTGTGGTAGCCACGGTATGTAAGGCCCCACGCCGTGACATCCACTCTAGGGTTTTTGGCCCAAAAAGGACCAAAAACCTACAGGCCGCGGCCACGATGGGATCCCCGCGACAGGTCCCCTAATTCTCGATAAAAATGGTATCATTAAATTAATAGAAAATCCAAAAATGGGTAAATATGATATAATATGAAATTGTGGGATATATGAAATTTTAGAATTTAATGAATAAAGAAAAATAGGATCATGTTTGAAGGCGATTGGATGTGGGGAAATGTCCTCGAGGAGGGGACCAGCTCTCAATTTTTCACCTGTTAGAAATTGAAAGGGTGAGTTGAATTTTAGAAATCTTATGTTTACTCTAAATTAGTATTTATATTTTTAGAATATTGTATATGGTACAAATTGATTGACTACTTTTAAGAAAACATTAACTAATTTAAATTACAACACACTTTGCTTGTTGTATATATTTGATTAGCACAAATTAAAGGGTTATAGGCATGAATGACCCCTGCACTTTGAGAGCTTTTCAATTTACACCCCTACACTTCTAATTTGAAAATTTTGACCCTTACACCTTCAAAAGCGATCAAAGTTAACTTTTCCAACCAAATTAGCACCCAATCATTTTTTAATATATTTTTATTCATTATCTACTAACCTTGGTTAGAATTAACTCTACTAAAAGTCAATTAATAATTTTACCTTATTTTGACCTTTCATCTTCCTTCCTTCTTATAAGAAAACAAGTATAGACCACAAAAGGAAGATGAATTCATTAATGAATGGTCACTTACATGTCATCTATTTATAAGGAAGATGATTGTAGAGAAAACAAAATAACAATAAAATAACTAACTAACAACTATCTAACTCAAGGTTAATAGTTGTTATTACAATGGTTAAGTATTTGAAAGCTTTTCTAAATGAGCTTCCTTAACACTCCCCCTCAAACTAGTGTCACAAGCAGCCAAGACTCGAAGCTGAGTTCGCCATTTCAGAAACAGATTTGCTGATAATGGTTTGGTTAATGTATCAGCTAATTGACTTGCAGCAGGAAGATGTCGAATTTCAATCTTTCGTTGATGAATTAGATCATGAACAAAGTAGATATCAATCTCAACATGTTTGATTCTTGTATGATGCACTGGATTAGCACTTAAATGTACAGCGCTGAGGTTGTCACACCATAGTAAAGGAGTAAATGTAGATTGAATTCGCAACTCAGTGAGCAAAGAATGCATCCAAATGAGCTAAAAAGAAGTATTAGCTAAACTCCTATACTCTGCTTCTGTGGATGATCTTGAAATCGTATGTTGTTTCTTAGAACTCCATGAAACCAGATTATCACCAAGAAAGACACAAAAACCTGAAGTTGATCTTCTATCATCCGGATCCGAAGCCCAATCCGCATCAGCAAAAGCTTGTAAATTCAAATGTCTTGGTTTAGATAATATCATGCCATAAGTAATAGTGCCACTGATATACCGAAGTATCCTCTTAACAGCTTTCCAGTGCAAGTCAGTTGGTTTTTGCATAAATTGGCACACCTTATTGACTGAATATGCAAGCTCAGGCTTGGTAATAGTTGCATATTGAAGTGCTCCAACAATGCTGCGATATAGACTTGGATATGAAAAAGGAGAACCTTGTCTAGCTGATAAAATGGAACCTCTAATCATAGGAGTTCCAATTGAGTTTGCACCTGTCATGTCTGGCTTTTTATGAAGATCTGCAAAATACTTTAATTGTGACAGAAAATAGCTCCAGCTGAGGTGTAAGATACCTCTATCCCAAGGAAAAAGCTCAAAGGTCCCAAGTCTTTTAGAGCAAAAGTATCATTCAATTTAGCAATCAAATTCTGGATTTTAGCAGTAAACTCCCTATTATAATGATGTCATCCACAGAGATGAGAATAAACATTGTTGAGGAAGGAAGAAATCTGCATAACAGTGACTGATCTGATTTTGAGGAATGAAAACCAATGGACTGGAGAAAAGAACTAAGGCGCTCAAACCAAGCTCGAGGAGCTTGTTTGAGACCATAAATGGCCTTTTTCAATTTGCAAACTAGAGGAACAGTTCCAGATTGACTAATAAAGCCAGGGGGCTGTTGCATAAGAACATCCTCTTTCAGGATTCCATGGAGAAATGCATTGTTAATATCCAATTGACGAATAGACCAACCATAGTACAAAGCAATTGTAAGTAGTATTCTAATTGTTGGAAGTTTGACAACCGGACTAAAAGTCTCGGTATAGGCCAAATCTGCTTGCTGATGAAAGCCTTTCGCAACTAATCTGGCTTTATACCTTGCTATGGAACCATCTGAGTCTCTTTTGATTTTAAACACCCACTTGCACCCTATGATCTTCTTACACTAGGTTGAGGTGTAAGAACCAAAGTTTGATTCTTGATCAAAGCATCATACTTAGCCTTCATAGCAAGACACCACTGTTTTGATTTTAAAGCCCCTTTTATTGAAGTTGGTTCAATCTCAATAACATCAGTAGTTAACACTTTTGGTTTAGAGATGCCATTTTTGCCTCTAGTAATCATATTATGCTTGTTAACTATCTGAGAATTAACTATGAGAGGAGATGATGCAGATTCAAGTGTATTCTCATGGGCAGTGCACACAGGTTGTTCATTCTCAATAGAAACATGAGTATTATCAGCAGAATTATTAGTAGAAGGATTTATAATAGACACAATTGGAATAGGTTGTAATGAAATGGAATTAGGAGTTGGTAATAAAGGTGGGGCAGAAGATATAATAGAGAATGGAAAAAAATTTCATCAAACAGAACATGTCTAAAGACATAGATCCTGTCATTTGATGCCATACATTTATATCCATGATGTTGATGACTATATCCTAAGAATGTGCATTTAGCAGAACGATAAAAGAGTTTATGATTTGTGTATGGTCGAAGATATGGATAACATGAGCAGCCAAAAACCTTTATGAATGTGTAATCAGGTTTTGTTTGAAAAAGTCTTTCAACTGGACTTGTTGATAGAAGAACTTTTGTTGGTAATCGATTTATCACATAAACAGCAGCATCAAATGCCTCATCCCAAAATCTAATAGGTAAGGATGCTTGAGCTAACATTGAGAGTCCAGACTTTACTATGTGTCTATGTTTGCGCTCAACTATGCCATTTTGTTCAGATGTGTGTGGACAGGATAAACGATGAGTAATACCATGGTTTTTAAGAAAAAGGTGAGGGAACAAAATTCACCTCCCCAATCAGTTTGAAGAGACACAATTTTCTTGTTTAAGAGTTTTTCTACCTGATTTTTTAACAATAGAAAAGTTCTATATGCATCAGATTTGGACTGTAGAAAATAAATCCAAGTATATCTTGAGAATACATCAACAAATGAGATATAATATTTGAAACCATTAGTAGAAGGATAGTGAGATGGTCCCCAAAGGTCTGTTTCAATGAGTTGCAAAGGACTGTTATAAAGTGTAGTAGAAGCTTTGAAAGGCAATTTGTGACATTTTGCAAGAGGACATGAATGACAGAAACTAAAATTTTTATTTGAAAAATTTGACAGATTACAACTTTGTAGTATATTTTTGATAGTATCTAAATTGGCGTGTGCTAATCTCCTATGCCGAAGATCTACAGAATTAGAATTGACAACTAACATATTACAAGAAGAATTTGAGGAAACAATTGGGTTTGAAACTAAAGCTTTGCTGATATTGGGTTGAAGTTGCTGCACTTTGAGATCAAATCGATATAACCCATCAATGAGCTTCCCTTCAAGTAGCACAGTTCCAGTTGCCAGATCCTTAACAAAACAAATATGGGAATGAAATTCAAAATAAACATGATTATCACGAGCAAATTGACTAACACTAATGAGATTCTTGGTTATTTTTGGAACAAGAAGAAGATTATTTAGTGTAAAAGAATGATTATTGTTTAGAAAAACAAGATTGGTAAAGCCATAATGAGTAATGTTCAAACCTGTTCCATTGCCCACTTGAACTTGACTTGTGCCAGCATATTCTGATCCCATACTTAGATTTCCCAATTGATTAGTAACATGATTTGTAGCCCCAGAATCTGGAATCCAGTTTGGATCTGATCCAATGTCATTTGTAAGCATCATTGCTGTCATCTGTCCATTCTGTTGTTGAGCAGGAAACTGATTGTAAGAATGCTAATTGAAATTACCATGTCCTCCATTTTGCATTCCTCCATGTTGTCCATTTTGATTCATTCCATTATTTGCTTGTTGATACCCATAGAAATTAGGATCAAATCCAAAGAAACATTTCAAACTTGTATGCCCAAATCTTGAACACATTTGGCATTGAGGTTTCCCATTTGTATTCCTATTCCTGCCTCTGTTGTTCTTTCCTCTCTGATTCTTGTTGTTGTTTTGATTCCCTTGCCTTTGATTCATTGAAGATTGAGAATTAGGATTATTGGCAAAAGAACTAGATTTTGGCATGGTAAGATTTACTGAGGTTAAACTGGAATTTGTCAAAGCAGATTTTTGCTCAAGACGAGCTTCATGAGTAAGCAAGAGGGCAGACACATTCTTCATTGTTTGTTTCTTGGTTTTTGCAGAAATAACAGAAACAATAGATCAATACTTAGATCCAAGACCAGATAATACATACATTATGAGTTCTTGATCAGAAATGGATGTATCTACGGATGACAGAGATTTGGCATAGCCTTCATCTTGGAAAGATAATCTTTCATTGAAAGATTTTCCTTCTTTGCACATTGAAACTGTTCCTTATACTGCATAATCTTGGCCATGTTTTGGTTTGTGAACAAATCTTCAATACAATTCCAAATTTCTCGAGAGGTTTTACAATCAGTTACCTCAGAGAGAATCGACTCTGTCATTGAGCCAATCAGCCAAGAAGATAAGAGTTTATCTTGAGTTTTCCAGAAAACGTAATCTGGATTTTCAGTCTTCTTCACAGTTGCTCTAGCAACAGAAACTACGAATTTCGCCGGTGGATTTGTCTCATTATCAATATAGAATTCAAGGTTGTGGCCTTCAATGGCAGTAAGAACCTGAAATTTCCATAGGAAATAGTTTTCATCAACAAGCTTGACAATGGAGGTTTTGTTGCTAAGGTTCACTGCTTTTAGGGCTTGATTTTCAAATGAAGATTGTTGCGGAAGTTCAGAAGTGGAGGAAAAAGCCATAAAGATTGGCAAGGATTCTTCAAAAAAGAAGAAGATGGCAGTTAGCCGAAGACTACTGATACCATATAAGAAAACAAGTATAGACCACAAAAGGAAGATGATTTCATTAATGAATGGTCACTTACATATCATCTATTTATAAGGAAGATGATTGTAGAGAAAACAAAATAACAATAAAATAACTAACTAACAACTATCTAACTCACGGTTAATAGTTGTTATTACAATGGTTAAGTATGTGAAAGCTTTTCTAAATGAGCTTCCTTAACACTTCTCCACACTCATAGGCCTAGACATACAAACAAATAAATATGATATTTACACATTGGCTAGTTCAATATCGTTGGAGATCAGAACATTGTCGGTTCTGGGTGAAGAAATCCTCCTCAAAATGAGAGGATTGTTGTGGCAATCGGATCCATGGGGGGGGGACTCCATCTTCGTTATCGGTGAATATTCTGGATTGGTAAAAACAATATTGAAGGAATAGTCTATAGAAAAACGAAGATTCAAACTTGTTCGCGACTTACGACTGACGAGGATTCAAAATTTTCTCTCTAATTTAAGATTTTTCCTGTCTGTTTATCGTTTATTTTCAAGTCAATAAACCGTTCTTAAGATATTCACTCTCTAATTTACTTGAAAATTGGATTCCAATCTGCAAGTGGAAGTTTCTTGATTCACATCAATGGCATTATTGACTTGAAATTCTTTTTGGTGTTTATGAATGAATTTCGTTGATGTTTTGCAATCCATCTTTGATTTAAGAAAAAATTTCAATAACAAACCAAACTTAAATTTTATTTACATATTTAAATCAAATTTTCTTTGGTTTGGTTTGTTTTTTAAAATCATATTCACACTTCAAATTGGAATTGCAGATTTAAATCAATTTTTCATAAATCAAACTTTTTATCCCTCTATTTCATATGTTTGAGCGTCGTGAAAAAAAGAAGAAAGATGAAGTGAAAGGCTGCTTGAGTGAAATTGATGAATTTAGGTCAAAATAAGGTAAAATTGTTATTTGACTTTTGGTAAAGTTAATTCTAAAAAAGGGTTAGTAGATAATGAATAAAAAATATTAAAAAAAATATGGTGTTAATTTGGATGGAAAAGTAAACATTTAATGGTTTTCGAAAGTGTAGGGGTGAACAGTGGTCATTCATGCATTTAACCCAAATAAAAATCAATAATTGTCTCAGATAGTATATTTCTACGAACTAATTACTAAAATGTCAGTTTTTTTTCTTTAAAAAAAAAGATAATACAAATAGCAATTCAATAAATTATTGAACAATTTTTTTTCATTATTATTTTTTATGATTTTTTTTTTACATTTTTAACTTCAATAAATTATCATCTATAATTTACTGATTTTTTATTTTCATATAAAAACTATATAATTGTTAGGGGACACTGGGCCACCACAACTCCACATGGTATGATATTGTCCACTTTGGGCCTAGGCCCGCATGGCTTTACTTTTGGTTTCACCCAAAAGGCCTCATACCAATGGAGGTGTACCCTTCCCCTTATATTCCCATGATCATCCCCTTCCCTAACCGATGTGGGAATTTGTTCGCAATCTAACAATAATTTTCTCACCAAAATCAAGTTTTATTGTATATATTCTTTCAATTTAGAGCTTCTTCATCTGATTTCAAGAACCTCACGAACATTTTTTTTTTCTCTTTCTCTTTTGTTTTGATTTATTTTCTGGTTTTTTTTCTCCCCAAATCGTGCATGGAAGGGATAATTTTGTAATTTATATTACCTCTCTTCTCTTTAGAATGTCCAATAGGCCAAAAATGTTAAATTTAATTAAATATTTACATATTTATCATTTAATTTTTTTTCTTACACGTATGTTATTTTTGAAAAGAGGGTTTAATGAATCTTTAAATTTTTAAAATTAATCTCATCCTTATTATTTCATCATCATCTTTCTAAATTTAACTTTCTTATCTCTCTCTAATTTCTGTGACACCGTCGCCGCAAAGTTTTCCATAAAAAATTAAACCAAACCAAAACACCATCACAATACCATTGTTTTTTTTGTCCTTCCTAGAATTCATCCCCAAATTCAGATTATACGTAACCTGAAGCTTCCAACCTTCCTCGACTTCGTATAGTGTATTTCAGTGATGTTATATCATGGAAAATTGGTGATAGTCAATCATTGTAAGTATATTAGTGATAGTATAACATGTTAAATCAATGATATCAATCTATAATAGTCTATCAATATTGATAGTATAGTATGGTAAATCAATAATTATCAACAATTGTATTACTATTACTAATATACTCGCATGAAATTAAAAGTATTTATGACACATTTTCTGATAAACAGTAACCATGCCTCTAAAATTTTAATATTTTTGTAAATATTTTTTTAGGTTAACAAATTTGTAATCATCAGAGCTCATTTTTAACATATTTGTATATGCTATTATTTTTAGTGTATTTTTTTTTAACAAACCACAACATTTAACTTTGATTATATAATTTCTTGTACAAGAAATAGGCTGAAATAATGTAGTGCTTTATAAAATAGTAGCAACGAGAAAAGAAAAAACAACACACCATCTTACTTTTTATTAAGGACATGGAAATGGACATGAAAATACCTCTAAAACTCCAACATTAATAACATAAAAGCCCAAATTATAACCAACTCACAACACAAAAATACATTTAATTAGATTTATTCCAAAGCTCTTGCAAGCAAAAGCAAAAGAGAGAAAGAGAAACACAATGATATAGTTTAGTTCCTTGTGATACCAAAGAAGTCATCAACTCAAAGCTTCTGCTGAAGATTCTTATACACTGAGGCCCCATAGAGTCTTCCTACGAATCCATCAATGGCCATAAATAGAAAATGGGACCATGTTTGAAGGTGATTGGATGTGGGGAACCGGCGTAGGGGACCAACTATCAATTTTTCACATGTTGAAATTGAAAGAGTACAAGTTGAATTTTATAAATTCTTATGTGGTATTCTATTTTAGTATTTATATTTTTAAATATTCTATATGTTACAAATTGATTGACTAATTTTAAAAAATTATTAACTAAATTAAATTACAACACATTTTGCTTGCTGTATATGTTTGATTAGCACAATTAACGTTAGAGAGCTAAAGATGCTTGATTTAGCCAATCAATTTTTTTACGTGATCGAGTTAATTTTAAGATGACACTTTTACTTTCTTTTATCTATATTTCCAAAATTCCCTTTTAGATAGGTTTGGTAATGGTTTTAACTGTTTTATAAGTATATTTAAATGGTAAAAAAAATTCCATTATCCCCCATTTAATTTAGAAGACATTTTAAAAGAGTAAAAAACATTTAGAGGCTGTTTAGTATGTCGGCATCGGCAGTGGCAAGGCCACGTGGTCTCCCCCTCCAAAAATTTTGAAATTTTAATTTTGTATATAAAAATAATTTGAATTTTCTATTTTGCCCCCCTAAAAATATTATGCTGAATTCTTATTGAGATTATTGAGGGGCATTTTAGTATTTTTTAAAAGCAAACTTTCTTTGCAATCCAAAAAAATCAAGCCCCCTATCTCTTTAACAAACTTTCAACTTCCTTGACAAGATTTTCTCTAGCATCTTTATCTATTAAGAAAAATAATTTATGTTTTTGTAAAACCCATAGTCCCTCATCTCTCTTTTTTACTCAACTTATTGTTCTCCATTTTTTTCTCCACTTGATGAGTTTTAAATTTCCTCTCTCAATTTCTTTCCATGAGTCATTTGGGTACAAATTAGAAGGAGTTTATTTTTCATTAATGTGAGTTTTTATAATTTTCAATAGATTTTTAAGGTAGATAAGACAATTGTTGATTTTTTTTTTTATAAATTTTGTTGCACCATACATTGTATTTCATTGTTGAGTATTAATCAAATGAATATTTTTCTTCTTATTTTTTTTAATATTGCAATGATGTGGTGATAATTTTATGCTCAATGTTTATAAATAGTGTAATTTATTTTAACTAACGTAAAATATGTAAAACAAGAGGAAGAATTGTAAAAAAAAAATAAATGATTTTTTATTTTATATTATGTAGACATATATACTTTTATAACTAACATAAATTTTAACCCCAAAAAAATTAGTTTGTTTTATAATTTATATTATTGAAATATCATAGTTAAAAATCTTACTATTGAATCAATTATAACAATAAAAAAGTTGGATTCACTAAAAGAATATATAAAAACGAGTGTTGAATCGACATTTTATTGCCCTCGCTCTTTAATATAATTTTGCCCCCCCAAAATAAATTTTCTGACCTCGTCATTGGGCATCAGAATTGAATGCTAGAGAAATATATGTTTGGGAATAAGTATTATGAGAATATGATGGATGGAAATATGATGTCTGTGTTTAGAGTGTCCTGGAATGAGATGCAAATGCCTGAAAATATGATGCTTGTGTTTGGAGTGTGCTGGAATAAATTTGGATTAATGAGAATATGATTATTGTGTTTGGTATGAATAAATATGATTTGATTTTTTTTATTTAATTAAAAAATTTAATTAAAAACTGAAAAAATTAATTAATGATATTAAATGTAATTAAATTAATGTTGTTGCGTGGAAATGGTACTAAGTGTAACGCGCGGGCGTGCTCCGCGCCAATGCCGCTCTTGCTTCCACGTGTGCAACGAACAATAAATTTGTATTGAGTCGGAGGCGATGATGCGCGTTGGAGGTAACTTGCGTGGGTGTCCTGCTACATAGGTGGTAACCTACGGAGGTGGTCCGCTATGTAGGCGATCACCTGCGTAAATAGAGCTAGTAGCACCGGTGTGGTGCCTGCCTAACACCCTCCGATGCTTAAGTTAGAGCAGAGCAGAGCTCGTGAGTAGAGCAAATGAGGAATGAAAAATGAATTACCTTTTGGCCATTTCTCATCTCCTATTTATAGGAGTGGAAATGGATGATGTCATCAAGCCACGTGTCACACACGGATTGGTCCATGTGTTGGGTCTTGATTGGGTGTAGATGTGTAGGTGTGTAGGTATGTAGGTATGTAGGTGTGTCGGTATATAGGTGTGTACCTACGCTTCTCTGAGGTGGAGGTAGATAAGCACAGCGTAGCAGCGGAGCTTCTTACTTGGACACTTAGTCTATATTTCTCCTACGAGTTAGTCACTCCATCATTAATTAGATGGTTGTGCCTCGCGGTCCTTGACACTTGAGACGACTGTGGACTACTCTTGATGGTTCATTCTCCGTTAGTGGTGGAGGTTGGGTCCGTCATGCGTGGCATGCTCAAATAACCAGGCTCACTTGTGTAGGCCGAAAGAGTTTGAAATTCCTCGTGTCTCTTCGTATGCTCGACACGTGGTCACTTCACTCTTAACGATATTTCACCCATAACAATTAAGATTATCTACTATAATTTATTTATAAGTTTGGATTTTTTTTTAATTTCCCTTTAAATATTATTTTATTAAATAAAATAAAATAAAATTGATGAAACATCGATAAACTGATTTCTTACAATCATGTGTTATTACATAAAATATTTGATATATACGAATTTTTGAATTTTTGAATAAAGAAAAATGGGACCAACTCTCAATTTTTCCACATGTTGAAATTGAAAGGGTACAAGTTGAATTTTAAAATTCTATGTGTATTCTATTTTAGTATTTATATTTTAAAACATTCTATATGTTACAAATAGATTGACTAATTTAAGGAAAATATTAACTAATTTAAATTACACCACATTGGCTTGTTGTATATATTTGATTAGCACAATTAAAAAACAATAATTATCTCAAATAACATAATTTTACATAAAAGCTATTAAAAGCCCGTACTTTTTAAAATTTACAAATTGCAGTACAATAAATTATTGCTGTTTTTTTCCTTCAATTTTTTTAAATTTTTTTGTTTTTTTTCGTTTAATTTAATAAATTATCATCACTAATTTATTGAACTTTTTTTTGTGATTTTATTCTTTTTTTTTATCTTTTTAGTTCAATAAATTATTAAACTATAATTCAATAATTTATTAAACTGTTATGGTAATTTTTAAAAGGTTCATACATTTTAGTAATTTATATATAAAAATATCATATTTCAATAATTGACCCATTAAGTATAGGGAGGGGTAAATGCTTGATTTAACCAATCAAATCTTTTGATTGAACGAGTTAATTTTAGATGGGACTTTCATACTTTATTTTATCAATAATTCTCTTTTAGATAGGTTTGGGTGGGGTTTTAACTATTTTAGATCGGTTTGCTGTTTTTTTCCTTTAATTTCTAAGCCATTTTCAAAAAGTAAAAAACACTTGAAAGTTCCGTGTAAATAAAGCAATTGATATGCTGTTTTATGAAGTATTTTGTTTGAAATATTTTATCCTTAATCTCTAATATGTACTCTTCCATTAATTTCTCTCTACAAACTTTCTCTCGTTAATCTCTCTCATTAGTCTTGTTGTTGCGTAAAAATGGGAGGACCGGGAACTGACCTGTGGGTCGGGTGTCTCCCGGATCGCGGCTCTAACTTTAAAGAATGAGAAGAGGAGTGAGAAGTGAGCAGAGCAGCTTAGAACCTAGCACAGAGGTGACCTGCACAAGGAAACAACTGAGCACCGGTGTGGTGCCGGCCTATCCACTCCGATGCCTAAGTCAGACTAGAGGTGGTGCCGAGCAGAGTAGGAGTAGAAGTAGCGTACCGCGTAGGTGTCAGACATAGGCCCTAGGCCACGTGACGGCTCTCGGTTGGATGATCACTCATCATGTCGAAGGCGGGCCTCGGTGGTCGGTGCTCTTCCTTGGGAAGGCAGCAAGGCTTTTTGCCTTAATGTTGAAAGAAGTCCACACCAGGTGAGCTCATGCCTTGTCTGGCTTATGAGCTCATCCTTATTCAATCTCATCCTCAATCTCTATTCGGATGGTCACCTGCTCTTTCGGGCTTAGGTGAATTGGTCTTATAGGGATGAGCACGCACCTTGCTAGGTCTCGCGTGCTCATTTCGCTAAGTTCATCAGCTTGGTGCTCGGTCCTCTTCCTGAGTCCGAGCCCTTTCCAGAGTCTCTTGAAGTGATCTTCTAGGATGGGCACCCACCCAATTGGGCCTGGTGGGTGTTCATCCGGCCCACTTCACTAGTGACGTGGAAGTCTTTGATCATCCCACGTGGTCCTTCACAGGGGTGCCACGTGGTCTTATAGTTGCTTGAAAATCCACCCATAACAGTGGCCCCCCACTCTCGAGCCGAGCGAGGGTGCTCTTCTCGAGTTTTAGGGAGAGCACCTGGCTGCTTGGGAGTGATCTTGTAGGTGGAGTATTTATTGCATATTTGACTAAGTAGTAGCTGGTTTGACCAATCAAATCTCCCTTTAGTAGCCTATACTTTGGAGATTCTTAGAGAATCTCCCCATTGCCTTGTCTCCTCCATGGAAGCTTTTGTCCCATCACAAGACTCATGCATTTACTTGTTAGGTGAGGTGTGTGGTCTTCTCAATGATTAGAAGCCATTGATTTCCTTTTCAATCCAACGATTGGGGAGCAACAATGTCCCACTATAAGTAGTGGTTTCTTTCTTCACTCTACTGTCTAATTCTCTTAACACACGTGGAGAATTTTCATGCTCATTGCTCGGTGCAAGGAAGAGAGCTGAGACTAGGGGTGAGTCACTTAACTAAATTTTGTTGAATTTGAGTTCCATCAACTTGTCATGGCCTCGTACATGCTTTTCAAACTAATGTATTCACCTCTAATTTCATCCTTGAATTTGACCACAACAGTGAGCAGAAAGAGTGTTGCTTTCCCAGAACTCGAGGCTAGAGAACCGAGCATAATTTTTCATTGAATTTCAGCTCCACTAACCTGTTGCTTCATCATTTATTTTGAATAAATAAAAAGGCATAGTTTTAATTTTCTTTCCTTCGCATTTTGCTTCAGGCGTCATCTTCTTTCAACTTCAAATTTGTAACTTTCACCTCGTGGACTGAGGCCCGAGAACCTACCAGTGAGCAGGTAAAATCGCAAGGTAATTAATTCTGAATTTTCATTGAATCTATTCCCATTCTCAGCCTTCTATTACCCGGTTCGTGGCTTCACAGTGGTAAAGAGAGAAAAACATAACAGACTTGTGAGAGAGAGGAGATCTAAAGCGAGAGAATCTTTGAATCCCCAATTTGATTTTTCATTTGGTGTTCTCGGTGGTCTGTTCACGGTTTGCTGCGATAAGAACAGGCGAGTGGAGGGGCGAAGTAAATTTCTTGATTGCTGGTGTACGGTCGTGGGTTCTCAATTGGGCGTTGAAATTCCAAGTGATGGCTTCAACTCCTGAAGCCTCGTGAGATCAAGCATGGAGGTGGGTTCCCTGCCCTCGGTTCAATTCTCCATTTTTAAACTAAAATTGGACTGAATTTCGAGGAAGAGATAAGGGATCAGGGGCGATTTCCATGGGTTGCTTGAATTTTCTTCGAATTCAATCTTCAATGGATGCCCACGGAGGAGCTAGCGTGTGGGGTTCAGTTTTACGATGGAGAAGAATTGAGTTGAAAGCTTCAAAAGGCGGCATAGCTTCTCTTTGAATCAGCTCATTCGATTTCCTTATGGATTTTTCGAATCTTGTCGAAAACTGAGGCATAAGAAGGGACCGTCGAGCTTCAGAGTTTTTAATGGGTTCATCTTCCATGGTAGTCGGTGCCTGGTTCAGCGTTGAGGAGAGAAGTATGGAATTTCTCTTCAATTTTTTGATTTTGGCAGTCTCTGAATCGTAGGCTTCAAATTTCCCCTTCAAATTCATAATAAATTTGATGAAGGAGATCGCTCAGTGCCGAGCTTCGATTTACAGCTTCTGGGTTCTTGGTTCAGCGTGAGAGAAAGAGAGAGAGAGAGAGTTGCTCTCGGTTGCTAGGTTCAGATCTCCCTTCATCTGATCCCATTCGTAGCTTCGAATTGTCTTCAATGGATTCGTCTTCCATGCATGGTTCTCGATTCTCAGCAGGTGTGAGAAGAGAAACTGATTTTCCTTAATTTCTTTTGGCCATCAATGGCTGCCATGAGGAAGAAGAGGGCTTCAACGCCGTTATTCTTGATCTTTAAATCTGCTTCAAGCTTTCGTTTCCAATGGCTTCATTTAGGAGAGAGAGAAATGAAATTAATCCTCTTTCGAAGAGTTGAAGCCGCCTCGTTTCACCGTAGTCGTTGGCGTGAAGAGAGAGAATCGAGAGAGAGAAAGGAATTCTCTTGAAATTTCTCTTCATCATTCGATCTCTCTATGGTCGATGGTTGGTGAAATCACAAGGAAGAAGAGAGTTCATGTTGCTTCAATCTGAATCAGCTTCTTCGATTTCTCCGTGGTTTCTTCCTGCTCGTTGCACCATTGAAGAGAGAGAAAAGGAGAGGGTCCTCAGTTTGGCCTTCTTCTTTGGTGAGAGAATAAGATATATATTTTTAATATATCTGCTGGGTTCTCGGTGCCGTGAAGAGAATTGAATTTTCATTTGTCATCTGCTCGGGTCTCGGTGGCGTGAAGGGAGAGAAACACAATTAGACTTTTGGAGTTGCAGCCTCCTCGGTTCTCGGTGGTGGGAAAGAGAATGAGATGATTGATATACATGTATATATATTTATATATATCTGCTCGGTTCTTGGTTCTCGCTTGCTGGGAGAAGAAAGAGAACAACATGAAGGACACGTGGCTGATCCGTAGATGTGGTTTCTCTTTGACCCGAAACCGAGGACCCTGAACTGAGGAGGCTTCTGATTAACTTAAAGTCCGTGGACTGCTAGCATGCCTTTATGGGCTGGGCCTTTCATGAGCTATCTCCATAAAGAGCTTAAAGCTTAGCCATTTGGATTGGCCTCCCCTTCTAAGGGCTGTTCGGTTCACAACAATTTTTCTTTTTTTTTTTTTTTTTTTTCAATGAATTAATTTATCTCATTTTTATTGTCTAAGGTGCGTTGCTTGAACGATCCGCCTGATTATTCCTCTGCCCCCCAAGTGAGTAGAATTAATTCATTTGCTTACTTTGATTTTTGAGTTGCTCGGTGCCGGGCTAAGATACTTGAACCGAGTAGCTTCTCACAACTTATTTGATGTTGGCATTTTTGTAGGAGTGCTAAGAGGTGACACCGAATACTTTGCTCGGATTTAAACAACGTAGCTTCCACACTTGAAATTCAGGTGCATAATTCTGGTCACTCATCTTCCATGCATAATTTTATTTGAAGTATAGCAGTTGGTAGGTGCTCACTCCTTGGTAGAAACTAAGCTAGAGCCTCTTATATTAGAATGTCAGACGATGGATTGAATTATAGGTCGCTAGAGGGAGCTCATCCCGACGGGTCGGATCAAGCGTCCGATTCATATTCCTATATTGAATTTGCAGCGGAGGTAGAGCTAGGTGCTCTTCTGGAGGGTCATTCCTTTCAACCTCAAGGGTTAGAGATGTCATTTTTCCCATCTACCATGACCAGGGAGGGCTTGGTGTATTTAAGAGAGAAGTTTAATATCCCCTCTTACATCAACCTTAGGTGCCCTTCAGAGGGTGAACTTCCTCATAGCCCACCACCCGGGGAGGTGGCCTTCTACGATAAGATGTTCAATTATGGAGTTAGGCTTCCCTTACACTTTTTCCCTCAAAATTTCTTGTCGGAGGCTGGTCTTGCCCCAGCTCAGCTTAGTCCCAATGGTTGGAACATCTTGCAAGGCTGCTGGGTTCTCTGGCATCTTTTTGGTCGAGGAGCCACCCCTTCCTATATGGCCATCTCATACCTCTATCACTTAAAAGTATTACCGGGAGAAGATCATAGGTATTACCTTTCTTCTCGAGATGCACCGTTAGTGGAGAGTCCTTCCTCCATAAAAAATTAGAAAGTTGAGTGGTTCTTCGTGGGAGGCGATTGGATGCTGTATGAGCCCGAGAGGGAGTATGTTTTTCCAGTTCCTAGCTCTTTCCAGGTTCCTGTTGGGCATGTGTTAAAGGTAATTTTCACTTATGTGCTAAGTTCTCTTCTTTAACACTTAGTTTATTTTTCAGTTTGGCCTAGAGGACGTCTGACTCAACCGAAGTCTTCCAAAGCTGTGGTGACCAGGATTTTAGGTATCCCCATTCAACATCGCCACTGCTCTCGCCTACTCACCGAAGAGAGGCTATTAGACTCCGGACTTGCTATCGCCTCACTTCCTGATCCAGGTGAGCTCATAACTCTTTTTATTTTAGAGAATTTTACTAAGGCATGAACTGATCATCTCTCTCCTTTCAGACATGTCATCCGACACGCTCGAATTTCTTCAGAATAGCCGTTGAGCTCAGGCGGGCAATGATCTCCTGGCGCGAGAGGCCGAGCAGGGTGGTTTGGTCCAAGTCCAGGGAGCCGGGTAGCGTCCTCGTCTAGGTTCGTTCTTGGTCCCCTCGGATTGGGGCTCCTCAAGTCTTAGCTGCTCGGGCATCTTCTTCTCGAGGGAGTCGACTTATTTGCGATGTCCCTTACAGCCAGGGAGAGGACTTCTCTTCCTTAGAGAGTCATGTGCACTCCTTTACTCAGTGCATGGGGGATATTGTCTTAGGAGGCCATTCCGAGTTAGTCAACATGGACACCACTGAGCTATACGAGGATGCTATTCGCCAGCAATATCAGGTAAGTAGACTTGCTAGGTGCCCTTCCCTCTTCCCTATTTTTACTTAGCTTTTCTTGACTTCATGTCTTTTCTTTGCAGAGCACAACAATGATGTCTTTGGCTGGGATAAGGAACATCCGAGAGCTGAGAAGGGCGAGAGAGGAAATTGCTCAGCATGAGCGGAATGCGGCAGAGCAAGCTCATTTAAGAGAGGCAACCTCAGTCATACTATTAACGAAATGAACCAACGCCTCCTGCAGACGCTGAGGCTGCTAGGGCAGATGGTGGTAGAGATCAGGTCTTTGAGGGAGAGATCGTGGATGTTGATGTTGATGTGGAGGGATGACCTCCTTAGCTGAAGTTTATCTTGTTTTCTTTGTTTTCTGCTTGGTGGGGCGTGTCCACCTTTAGTCTTAACTTATTTTTGTCGTAGTCTTTCCCAGGTGGTCGGCCACCTTATCTTGTATTAAAGCATGCCACCGAGCAGTTTCATCAATATTTCCTCGCTGAAAGTTTCAGTTTGTTGCTTCAACTCTTGGTTCTTGCATGTTACTTTTCATCTTTATATTATTCTAACTCCTCCCACCCAGGAGAGCCCTAAGGAGCTCTTTCTTGGTGGTGGAATAAGTCTTAGAATTTTTTCCATTAGGGAGAGCCATGAAAAGCTCCCCCGTCTAGGCGGAATTATTGTATTCCAAGTCCCTCCACCCGGGAGAGCTCCACTGGGGAGAGCTCTGAGGAGATCTTCCTTGGTGGTGGAATAAGACTTAGAATATTTTCCACTAGGGAGAGCCATGAGAAGCTCCCCCGTCTAGGCGGAATTATTGAATTCCAAGTCCTTCCACCCGGGAGAGCCCTGAGGAGCTCTTCCTTGGTGGTGGGATAAGACTTAGAATTTTTTCCACTTGGGAGAACCATGAGAAGCTCCCCCGTCTAGGCAGAATTATTGAATTCCAAGTCCTTCCACCCGGGAGAGCCCTGAGGAGCTCTTCCTTGGTGGTGGGATAAGACTTAGAATTTTTCCACTATGGAGAGCCCTGGGGAGCTTCCTCGTTTTAGTGGAATTATTGATTTCTATGTCCTTCCACCCGGGAGAGCCCTGATGAGCTCTTCCTTGGTGGCAGAATAAAGCTTAGAATTCTTCCACTATGGAGAGCCCTGAGGAGCTCCCCCGTCTTGATGGAATTATATGGTTATAAGTCTTTCCACTCGGGAGAGCCTTGAGGAGCTCTTCCTTGGTGGTGGAATAAGACTTAGAATTTTTCCACTAGGGAGAGACCTGAGGAGCTCCCCCGTCTATGCGGAATTATTGAATTTTACTCTGTGGGCTCTCTCCCAAGTCGGGCTCGTTGGAGCCCTGCTCCCTGGTGAGACTTGAAGCCTTAGAATATTTACGCTCTCCCATCGGGCCGGCTCAAGTGAACCATGCACCCTGGTGGGATTCGGAGCTTTTATCGCTTGTGCTCATCCATCAGGGGCGGCTCGGGTGATCCCTGCACCCTGATTGACTTTATGCACTTAGGTTTTTGGTGAGACCATCCATGAGGGGCGGTTCGGGTGAGCCCTGCTCCCTGGTGGGTTGTAGCCTTCACTTTTTACATTGTACCCCAAGGGCGGCTTAAGGTAGCCTTGCACCCTGCTAGGACTCAAATTTGCCAAGGAGAGGTTTGCTTGTCAGCCCCTCTCCTCGGTGTAGAGTTGTGAGCTGAGCACTTCCTTGTAGCCAAGGCCTCAGCTTTGTCGAATTTTTTTGTCTTCATTTATTGATTTGATTTTGAAGTGTAGATTTTGTAATGTATTGATGTAGTTGGCCCCCACTCGTGTTGAATTTCCCACTTAGAAATTTTTTCTCGAGTTTCCGGTTCTTGGTGGTGGTCAGGCGCGAACTCGGCTAAAGTAATTAGTTCACTTCCTTAACTTTGACTCTGGCCCCCACACCTTGCACTCTCTGTACATACACTTATAGTAGTAGAGAAAAACATAGTAGATTCATTGATTTTTGGCAATCTTACATAGTAGAGTTCTAGTACAACGTAGAGCAAGTAGATTATTGATAGTAGATTCTAAGGTGTTTGGCGTTCCAGGGGTGAGGCAAGACCTTATCGTTGAGGTTGGTCAGCCTGTAGGTGCCCGGCCTCATTATCTCCACTACTTTGTATGGCCCTTCCCAGGTTGGGCCTAGGGCTCCGGCGCTTGGGTCCCTGGTGTTCAGCATCACTTTCATCAGAACGAGGTCACCCACTTTGAAGCTTCGTGGTTTGACTTGAGAGTTGTAATAACGGGCCACCCGGTTCTTGTACTCGGCTATGCGGAGGCGGGAGGTTTCCCTGCGCTCTTCTAGGAGGTCTAGGCCTAGCCTTAGACATTCTTCATTCATCTCCTGGTTAAAGTGTTGAGTCCTCGGAGATGGGAGGCCTATTTCCACCTGGCACCACTGCCTCGGCTCCAAACGAGAGTGAGTAGGGGGTCTCCCCAGTAGACGACCGAGCAGTGGTGCGGTATGCCCATAGCACGTTGGGAAGCTCTTCCGCCTATAATCCCTTAAGTCCATTCAAGTTTGGTCTTCAAGTTCATCTTGATGATTTTGTTGACTGCTTCTACTTGGCCATTAGCTTGAGGATGGACAGGAGAGGAGCGCAGGTACTTGATACCTAGCTCCGACCACCAAGACTTAAACTTTTCGTTGTCAAATTGTCTTCCGTTGTCAATGACAATCGCACGAGGGATGCCAAACCTGCACACTATGTTCCTCCACATGAAATCCGTGGTCTTGTGCTCGGTGATGGTAGCCAGGGGCTCGGCTTCGGCCCACTTGGTGAAGTAATCCACAGCAACAATGGCAAACTTGGTCTGGCCTCTTCCTTGGGGGAGAGGTCCTATCAAGTGGACCCCACATTGAGCAAAGGGCCAAGAGCTCATGACGTTGGTTAAAGGCTCAGGTGGTTGCCTCGGCACTATCGCAAACCGTTGGCATTGATCAAACTTCTTGGCAAATGCCTTAGCATCTTCTTGGAGTGTAGGCCAGTAGTAGTCTTGCCTTATGATCTTGTGAGCCAAGGACCTAGCACCTGAGTGGTTGCCACACCCCTTCGTGGATTTCCCTCATAACATAGTGTGCCTCATCAGGTGTGAGGCATCTTAGCAGTGGTACGGAGAATCCTCTCTTGTAGAGCACGTCTCCCTCCAAAACGTAGTGGGTCGCTCTACGTTGGAGTCTTCGAGACTCAGCCTTATCCGAAGGGAGCTCTCCACTCTTCCGAAAGTTGATGATCAGATCCATCCTAGTAGGGGTGCTCGGTTCCGTGGTTTCCGTCCACATCCATAGCTTCCAACTAGTCAATACTTGAGTTCGGAAGAAACTTGACTGTCACGGTTCTACTCAACTCGGTCTTGTATGCTGATGCTAAGTGTGCAAGTGAATCCGCATTGGTGTTCTCGGAGTGGGGGATTTGTCTGACTTCCCACCACTCAAAACTGAGGAGAAGCTCTTTGGCCTTTGCCAGGTAGGCTTCCATTCTCTCTCCTTTGGTCTGGTACTCCCCAGTTATCTGATTGATAATAAGTTGAGAGTCACCAAGTACCTTCACTCGTTGTACCCCGACTTTCTTTGCAAGTCGCAATCCGGCTAATAGGGCCTCATACTCGGCCTCATTGTTGGAGGCTCGGAAGCCAAACCTTAGCGCGTATTCAATATGGGCTTGGTCCGGGGAGACAAGTATGAGTCCGGCACCGCACCCCTTCATGTTGGATGAACCATCCACAAAGAGTGTCCAAGCGGACTCTCCTCCTTGTGGAGGGGCTTGATCTTTCACAGGAGTGAGCTTTTCGGTGGGGGCAATTGGTTGTTCTTCCTTATCGGAAGTGAGCTCTTCACTAAGGGCAGCTGATGGCTCTTCTTTCCCAAGCATGAACTCTTCAGGTGTGAGCTCGGCGATGAAGTCTGCCATGGCTTGCCCCTTCAGGGCGGTTCTCGGCTTGTACTTAATGTCGTACTCGCTAAGCTCCACCGCCCAGTTCATCAGTGCCCGGGACGCTTCAGCTTCTGGAGGACTTGCCTTAGAGGATGATTGGTTAAGACTACTATCTCATGTGCTTGGAAGTACAGCCTTAGTCTTCGGGCCGAGGTTACTAGGGCTAGCGCCAACTTTTCCATTTGAGGGTACCTGGTCTCGGCATCGACCAGGGCCTTGCTAGTGTAGTAGACGGGTAGTTGGGCACCGTCCTATTCCCGGATGAGAGCCGAGCTGACTGCTGTCTCAGATACGGCTAAGTATAGAATCAGCTCTTCACCTTGGACAGGCTTGGAGAGTAGAGGTACTGAGCTGAGGTACTCCTTCAGCTGTAGGAAGGCCACCTTGCACTCCTCCATCCATTCAAACTTGCTCCCTTTCCGAAGGACCTTGAAGAATGGAAGGCACTTGTCTGTCGCCCTAGCCACGAACCTATTGAGTGCAGCTACTCTTCCATTCAAACTTTGTAATTGTTTCAAGTTCTTTGGAGACTCCATCTCCAGGAGAGCCTTTATCTTATCAGGGTTGGCCTTTATTCCTCGTTGGTGGACCATGAAACCGAGGAACTTCCCTAAGGTCACTCCGAAGGCACACTTTTCTAGGTTGAGTTTCATCTGATACTTCCTCAAGACGTCGAACGCTTCAGTGAGGTCGGTGGTGTGCTGGTCTGCCTGGTGGCTCTTGACTAGCATGTCATCCACATAGACCTCCATATTTCGACCTATCTACCTTGCAAACATCTTATTCACCATTCTTTGGTAGGTCGCTCCTGCGTTCTTGAGTCCAAAGGGCATGACCTTATAGCAGTAGAGGCCTTGGCTGGTGACGAATGAGGTCTTCTCCTGGACAGGCTCATGCATCTTTATTTGGTTGTAGCCCGAGTAGGCATCCATAAAAGTGAGCATCTCGTGCCCGTGCAGTTGTATTTACCAGCTGGTCGATCCGAAGCAAAGGGAAGCTATCCTTAGGACATGCCTTGTTGAGGTCGGTGAAGTCTATGCACGCCCTCCACTTTCCATTGGCTTTTTTGACAAGTACCACATTGGAGAGCCAATCAGGGTAGTACACTTCTCGGATGAAGTCTGCTTTAAGTAGCTTCCTCACCTCCTCTACTATGGCCTCATTCCTGGCCTGGTCAAACACTCTACCCTTCTGCCTGATCGGTCAGAAGGTGTTGTCCACATTTAAACGGTGGACCATGATCCTCGGGTCTATGCCCGGCATATTTTTGTGACTCCAAGCAAATATGTCCGAGTTTTTCTTCAAAAATTTTATGAGGTCTTCCCTCTTGTCGGTCCCCAGTCTTGTGCCAATCTTGACACATTGTTCTTCACTCAAGAGAGGGACAGACTCTAGGTCCTCGGTAGGGGTAGCTCTTTGCTTGGACTCTTCCGGCAAGACCACCAAGGGAGGTTGCTCCGCAGCCTCAGCTAGGTGCACGGGGGCGGACTGCTCTTCCTCTCTGGGAGGTTCTTGAACAATCATGTTCATTGACTGAGCTCCTCTCATAGCCATGTAATAACATTCAAGTGGTATGTATAGGGCACCGCCCTGAGAGCGTGGATGGTAGGTCTTCCTAGGATGATGTTGTAGGCGGATGGGCACTCCACAATTTGGAATTCTACCATCTTGGTGACATTGTTGGGTTCCTCCCCAAAGGTGACTGGCAACTCTACACTCCCTTCGGGGATGACTCTTTGACCTCCAAATCCTACAAGAGGTGCGATGCTCCTCCTTAGCTTCTCTCTCCCAAGCCCCATTTCATCATAAGCACTAAGGGAGAGGACGTCAACCGAGCTCCCTCCATCAACTAGAACTCGGTGGACTCGGTTATTAGCCACTGTGATTATCACGACAAAGGCATCATTGTGAGGTTGGAGGATCCCTTCAGCCTCTTGCTTGCTAAAGGTTAGTAGCTCTTCTCGGTCAGCCCGCGCGAGTGGAGAAGACTTCTCCTCCGGAGGGGCCGTGCCTTGCCTCTCGGGCTCTAGCTTTTCTCTTTCTAGCGGACTCTCCACAGAGCGGGCCCCCAAAGATAGTTCGAATGTCCTTACCAGGGGGTTGTGGCTCAGCTCGGTGCCGGTCTTCTCTGTCAGGTCGAGCGTCGCGGTGACCTCCTCCCCTCACAAACTCTTTTAAGTATCCTCTCTGAATGAGACCTTCAATCTCCTTCTTCAGGTCAAAACACTCTGAAGTGGTGTGGCCATGATCTCGGTGGAAGAGGCAATACTTATCTTTATTTCGCTTGTTGGTACCGGCCTTCATCTTAGCTGGCCACCTGATTAGGCACTTATCCCGAATCTCCATGAGCAGCTGCTCTACTTGGATGGTGGTGGGTGTATACTTCTGAAATTTACTTGAGGGAGGACCTCGCTTCTCAGGTCGGTCCCCATGCCTCTTCCTTTTGTTGTCAGCATTAAGGTCTTCTATTGGAGACTTTCCCTTATGCTGGTTGTGGGGGTGCTACTAGTTGCCTCCCTCCTCGGTAGCCCTCCTTGAAGTGAGAAGCTCTCCAGTGCTCATGTACTTCCGTGCCCGGTAGAGGAGCTCGGAGTAGGTGGCTGGAGTCCTCTTCCCAAGTGACCAGAGGAACTTCTCATCTTTGAGCCCGGCCATCATGGCGGTCAGGGCTATGTCGTCACTGTAGCCTTCTACCTTCAAGGCTTCATTGTTGAATCTCACAACATAGTCTCTTAAGCTCTCTCCTGACCTCTTATGGATGGTCAAGAGATGAGTGGCGAGCTTCTTGTGGTCTCTCCCTCCCATGAACTGGGTGACAAAGGCTCGGGTGAGCTTCTTGAAGGAAGAGATGAGGCGAGCTTTCAACTGTCTGTACCACCCCCGAGTAGGGCCGCCCAAGGTGAGGGGGAATGCCCTACACTTGATGGCGTCTCGGACTTCCTGGAGCTCCATCCAGGTCCGAAACATGTCCACGTGCTCTACCGGATCCTTGGAACCATCATAAGAGGACATAGTTGGTAGCTTGAACTTGGAAGACAACTCTACCTCTATGATGTCGTCAGTTAAGGGGGGCTCAGTTTGATCCAACAAGTCTTCTAAGGCAAGAGGGGTCTTACCTGGTACTCTTTCTTCATGTGTCTAAGCTCCTCCTGGAGCCTCTTCAGCTCAGGCGCCCATGGTTGCGTGCTTTCCGCGGTAGACCTCACAACTTCTACATTCATCCTTCTCTTTTGGTCGAACACTTCTCGGAGGTCGGTCCCCGCTCGTACAGGGAGTGCCCAGGGTGAAGAGCAGAAGCATGCCGATTGCTCGGCCAATGCTTCCCCTTTGAAGCTCCCTCTTCATAAGAATTTGACTCATCAACCTGCTCTTCACGCAAGTGGCCCTTGCCTTTGTCCTTCTGAGGATCATAGTGATTAGTTGGGGCCTTTTGATGAGGTTTTTGAGTAAGTATCTCCAGGACGTTCCTAAGGTCTCGGTCCGTGTTGTGAGCATACTCCTCAAGAGCAGCAATCCGTTCATCCTCGGGGAGGGCTCGCTCCACTGGTCGGTCGAGGTCATGTGTTTGCCCTTTCGCGCCCCGAGGTGGGTTCTTCCTGGTAGGAGGGAGGTTAGATGCCCCCTCCTCATCTTGGTGCTCAGCATAGCTTCTACGGCTCATTCTTGGTGGTAGGACACACGACTAGATATGCGTTCCCACAGACAGCGCCAAATGTTGTTGCGTAAAAATGGGAGGACCTGGAACTGACCTATGGGTCGGGTGTCTCCCGGACCGCGGCTGTGCAACTAACTTTACAGAATGAGAAGAGGAGTGAGAAGTGAGCAGAGCAGCTTAGAACCTAGTATAGAGGTGACCTGCACAAGAAAACAACTGAGCACCGGTGTGGTGCCGGCCTATCCACTCCGATGCCTAAGTCAGACCAGAGGTAGTGCTGAGCAGAGTAGGAGTAGAAGTAGCGTACCTAAACAGTGGGCCTCCTCCGGTATTTATAAGGGAGGTGTAATGATGACCCTACCGTGTAGGTGTCAGGCGTACTCCCTAGGCCACGTGCCGGCTCTCGGTTGGATGATCACTCATCATGTCTGAAGGCGGGCCTCGGTGGTCGGTGCTCTTCCTTGGGAAGGGCATCCAGGCTTTTTGCCTTAGTGTTGAAAGAAGTCCACACCAGGTGAGCTCATGGCTTGTCTGGCCTATGAGCTCATCCTTATTCAATCTCTATTCGGATGGTCACATGCTTTTCCGGGCTTAGGTGAATTGGTCTTCTAGGGATGAGCACGCACCTTGCTAGGTCTCGCGTGCTCATTTTGCTAAGTTCATCAGCTTTGTGCTCGGTCCTCTTCCTGAGTCAGAGCCCTTTCCAGAGTCTCTTGAAGTGATCTTCCAGGATGGGCACCCACCTAATTGGGCCTGGTGGGTGTTCATCCGGCCCACTTCACTAGTCACGTGGAAGTCTTTGATCATCCCACGTGGTCCTTCAGAGGGGTGCCATGTGGTCTTATAGTTGCTTGAAAATCCTCCCATAATAAGTCTTCTCTCATGATATTTTATCTTCAATCTCTTATTATATACTATTTTTAGACGTAGGAGATGAGACTGTTGGTAAAGGTAATCTATTTTGAGGTCTTTACGACTTTAATCGTATATCACCACAACTTGTTGCCCGTTTTCGAGTCATATTCTTACTCTATGAGTTGCCACTTGGGTCATCCATCATTGTCTTTTTATTAAGAAACTTTGTCCTCAATTTCGTAGTTTATCATTTTTACACTTCTAAGTCATGTCCATTTTCTAAACTACATTTTATTTATATCCTACAATGCATGTGTTTCATACAAATAGATTACAATTTTGCCCCTTAAATCTGTTTATAATTACAGAGTTTAAAATTATTTTTATTTTGTAGTGAATACAGAATGATGGAGAAAACTCCTTGGGAGGAGAGGGGACCTCGGTTTGTGTTGTAATTGAAGGGGATAGGTTGAATTTTAGTTTAAAACTTTTCATATTGGTATTTTAATTTTCATAACTATCAATGTTTATTATGACTCTTAAACTTCGGAGATGATTATAATTCTATCAAAAAAAAATTATGTTATAAAAATATTTATATATATATATATATATATATATATATATATATATAGTAAAATTTAAGCGGATCAAACAATGATCAGTATTGAATTACATACTCTTACTGAACCCATATTTTTAATGATTCGTGCAATTTTTAATAATAATCACTGAACCCATATGAAACACCATAAAACATTAACTTTTATGTTTAAAAAATATAATATTCGCAACTAATATATATTGTGTATGATATGTATTCTACATAATGTGATATATTTTTATGAGCAGTATGACGGCAAACATGAAAAATATAGTGACAAAATTTATATACACAATAGTGGATCAACCTTCTTATTTTAGAAAATAACAACATAAATAAAAATGCAATACTATATTCCAACTAATTAAGATAGCCATCAAACAACGGATGAGTTCGTTTAGATTCTTGATCCAAATTTTTCGAATAAAAAACTATGATTGAAGTAGATAAGGAATTGGTAATACGTTTTTCGAATTTGATCTTAAATATTACACATATGTTACTTTTTTTCCTCCTTTTTTGTTTCTGCCTTGCATGGTAGGGATAGTTGTGGAATTTTTCATTGCCACTCTTCTCCCTAGAATATGGGCCAAAAAGGGTTCTAGAATTTACATATAGATGTTAAATTTTAATTAAATATTTTAAAATTTATCATTTTTAAAAAGTATTTACACATATGTTACTTTTTTAAAAAGAGTGTTTAATAAATCTTGTTAATTGTTAAATTAATCTCATCTTCTTTCCTTTACCATCATCTTCCTAAATTTTCTTTTCTTATTTATTTCTTTAATTTCCCGTCCATTGTTGTCGCCATCACTTCGCCTCCATCGTCCAAAGCTCAGCGGGTAGGAATCCAAAGCCAATTACTCACATGTGTAATAAATAGATTCACTACAAGAAAAACTGGAAATTGAGACCTAATTTTAGCGACAAAATGTATGAGACACTATTTAGCGATGAAATGTATCGCTAACGGCAAGTTTGACTTTTAGCGACGAACTCCATCTCTATTTAGCGTCTTAAGGAAAGTCCATCGTTAATGTTTTATCTCAAGATATGGTGCCAAGCTTCCCGCTAGAAAAGCGACTCATTTTGTCCCTATATTAGCGACGAAATGTGTCTCTATTCTTACATGATTTTTTATTTTAATTTTAGGGACACATTTCGTAGCTTAGTTTTGTCTAAAGATATGGTGCGAAACTTCCCGCCAGAATAGCGACTCATTTTGTCTCTATTCTTACATGATTTTTTATTTTAATTTTAGAGACACATTTCGTCTCTAAGTTTTGTGTAAAGATATGGCGCGAAACTTCCCGCCAAAATAGTGACTCATTTTGTCTCTATATTAGTGACGAAATGTGTCTCTATTTTCCATGATTTTTTATTTTAATTTTTAGAGACACATTTCGTCTCTAATTAGCGTCTTAAGGAAATTCCATCGTTAGATTATATTTATAAATATAAGAAATATTTATAATTATTCTTTCATTAAAGACACATTTGGTCGCTAAATTTGGCGGGAAATTTTCCCACCAAATTTTCTTACGGGAATATTTCCCTCTATATTAGAGACACATTACGTTGCTAAAACACCAGCAGAAAATTTATAAATAGATGTGCAAAATCACTTTAAATAAAAGAAAATTACATTAAAATGTATTCCCAGAGAGAGAAATCGCGTGAGTGGATGTACGTTCGTTTGATTGGAGGGTTTCTCAACGACGATTTTGTAGCTAGGGTCGAACAGTTTGTTGAATTATGTGAATCAACAGTGATTTTTTATAACAACGGACAGAAGATACCATGTCCATGCAAAAAGTGTAGAAATAAGAAGTTGTTGTCGACAGATGATGTGAAGTTACAGTTGTATAGTCGTGGTTTCGTTGATAATTATTATCATTGGGTGTATAAATGACAATATACAGAAATATTCAATGCAGCGAGGGGCGAGTCATGTCAAAATGAAGGAAGCAACTCGCAGTTCAATTCGAATGTGAATGATAATTCTAAAAACGTTAAACATCAGTATGGGCAATTAGAACATATGGTATTTGATGGATGCGGTTATCAGAGAGATGATCCTATTAATTTAGTAAACGAAGATTTAAATCCAGATGCGCAAAGAATGTTTCAGATGATAGAATTAGCGAGTAGGCCGTTGTACCCAGGTTGTGATGTAACGCAACTCGCTGCTGCGACCAAACTATTGAATATCAAGGCAGAGTTTCATATCCCAGAAAGAGGATTTAGCTCGATTTCACAATGGTTTCATCGGTGCGCTCCTGCAAACAACACGTTGCCGCACAGTTTGTACGATATGAAGAAATTAATGGAAGATCTCGGTTTACCGGTGGAGAAGATCGATTGTTGCCTAAACGGATGTATGATATATTGGGGTGATGATGCAAGTCTTCATATGTGTAAAATGTGCAATCATTCGAGATACAAACAAGGTAAAAAAGTCTTATTCCGCATACTCGCATGTGCATGTTTTATTTACCGATCATAAAACGTCTCCAACAGCTGTATGCGTCAGAAGTCACTGCTTCGCATATGAGGTGGCATCACGAGCACTCTCAAGATGTTGGAGTAATGAGACATCCTTCTGATGCGGAGGCGTGGAAGCATTTAAATTGTTGTCTGAAGGGATGATTTACTAAATTAGCGGAATTTTGTTTAGTAAACTAATTAAAATTTAATTACGGATCTATTAACATCATGCAATTTGTGATAAAAACATGTAGATTCATGCTTTAAATTTTCGAAAATTAAAACTTTAAAACCTACATTGAGTAATATATAGGGAATCGGTTGGAGGTTTCTTTACCGCATCAATCCTCAGCAAAACCCGGATCTTCTATACTATATCCCGATCGATCAAACAAAACTCGATTTTGGGATCGAACTTAAGAAGAAATTGGGAAGAAGAAAAAATATTTTTCTTCCCAATGAACTATAGGGAAATCAGCCAAGGGGGGAGAAGAAGGAAGAGAGAGTTCCAATTTTCTATGGAATTGGATTGTGTGATTTATGAATGACCCAAGCCTCCTATTTATAGGAAAATAGGAATCCTAATCACATTAGGATTAATCCATGAAGATAAATACAAAAAGAAAAAAGAATTATCTCTTTCCTTTATCTTGGTATTTCTAAAATGCCATAGATAAATAAGAGAATATTTTCTTTTCTTTATTTTATTTATCTTGGATAAATAAAACTATATAATTATTATAGGATATAATTCAAATAATTATCTCCTACAAATTATCTCATATGGCCAAAATTATGATAGTAAAATAATTAATAAATACAATTTCTTCAATTAATTATTTTGGGCCAATTCCAATTGGGTTCATTAATCCAATTGGGCTAGAAACTCTCTTTTAAATTAATAAGTCCAACTTAATTAATTTATTTATTAATTACCATTTAAATAAAATATTTTATTTAAACAATTAATAATATTAATATTTTCTCCCGACTAAATATTATCAAATTTTATTTAACTATTAATTTCCATTTAAATAATTTTCATTATTTAAACAATTAATAATAAATATTTTAATTATTAATTTCCATTAAATAAACTCATTGTTTAATTAATAATTTTATTGATAATATTTTATTATTAATTAATTAATTATTAATTATTAATTTTCGTTCAATTAAAATTAATTATTTAAACAATTAATAATTGTCAATTAATTTCAAATTATTAATTACCATTTAAATATAATCAATATTTAAATAATTAATAATATTTCATTATTAATTTCTTGTTTAAATCAACTCATTATTTAAACAATTAATAATGTTGATATTAATTACCGTTTAAATATACTCAATATTTAAACAATTAATATTGCCTATTTTAAGTAATTCACTTTACTTAAAATTTCCATTTCTTCTACTTGATTTCGCGACTACGATATTTGGGCTAGCATAGGGATCCGATGGACCTATAGATCATGGGCTTAATAATTAATCAATTAAGTGATTAACTCATAATCAGTTAATTACTTATTATCTAACTATGAATAATTCCACTATAGATTCATAGCTGAACTCCCCTCACTATAGATAAGTTATTGTCCATTTAGTTTATCTTTATTTATATCTGTAACATATCCTTCACGTGGAACCCTCATAATTACAGGCCGATTAAATTTACCGTTTTGCCTCTGTAATTACCGCTTTATCCTTGTGTTCCCGCTGATTCTCCAATGAACTTTATCTTTAGTCGAACTAGAGATAATGTACTTCTGTGATCAATAGAAGTCGTGATGTCACTTGTTCATGTCTCGAATCAGTATATCAAGGGAGTTTCCTAAAGTTCTTAAAATGTTTAGGTATCGCACTTATACCGTTAATTTATAGGAAAGTTATGAATTCCATCTCTTGAAAATGCGTTCCCAGCTACTTATCTAGTTATGTTTCCAAAGCAGGAGTGTATTGAGCGTTCTTACTGATCGCTCTCAACCATGTGAATCAAAGAACATAACTCCATAAATAGGAGTACACATTTCACTCAGGATTGAGACCTATCACGGTTGATAAACTTAGTTTGATACTCGATCATTTCTCGTAAACGGTACTAATGAGAAATTTTGTGACTACCCGACTCTTTTAAATCATTTAAAAACTAAAACATAGCGTGGTTATGCTTGAAACTTAGGCTAGCCAAAACCTTTTTACATTTTCACATCAGAACATTTAAACGCAAGGAATTTCAAATTCCTATTTCAGGAGTTTAAAAGGATTAACATCCATAAAAGTAAAACCAGAAGATCTTAAGAGCTATATATAAATTTACATAAGAAAAGATACAATTAAACAAAAGGAGTCCATGGACTTTTAAATGTATCTAGTCCATCTCTGATCCATCATCCTCTTGATCATGCCGCACCAGCTCCTCTCTCACCACCACGGGAATAAGGATTACCTGAAATTTGTTTGTAATATGATGAGCTAACAACAAGCCCAGTGAAAATAAAAGAACAAAAAGTAACAATAGACCTCAAACCCGTATTAAGAATTGTGTCCAAATAAGATTACATATTCTTTCCCAGAGTTCTCTAAACTCTAATAAACTAACTTTCAACCATTTGGAAAAGTACTTCCATAATCCATAAGCTTTTCAAGATGAAATTACTAGTCTATGTTAACTAATACTCATCTAATTACCTGTGACGACCCGACACTTTTAAATAATTTAAATTAGAAAACACAGCGGAAGTCTTTATATTTTAAGAAAAATGGCGTGATTATGTTTGAAAATTGGCTAGCCAAAACCTGTTTACATCTTAATTTCAAAATCTGAAATACACAAGGAACATTTAGTTCCTATTTAGGAGTTCAGAATGATTATAATCATAAACATAAAGACAAAAGCTCTTAAGAGCCATTTACAAATATACAACTCCAAAATATGGGAAATATTCACAAAACATAGTCCATGGACTTTAAATCAACCTAGTCCATCTCAAGGTCGTCATCCCTCGATCATGCAGCACCATCTCCTCTCCCTCGACCTCTAGCCAGGGCATTACCTGAATTTTTGTAATATCATAAGCTAACAACTTAAGCTTAGTGAGAATAATAAGCATCAAAAGTAAGGTTAGATCTCAAACCCGTATTCCGATTTGTGTCCAATTTACCTGAGACAATCAATCATAAAGTTCTCCAACTCTAGGTAATTTCATTCTATACTCTCCAAAGGATGATATTACTAACTCTCGTAGTCAAATCCTCATCCATTAACTTGTTACGACATAAATAAGAAAAGTAAATAAACTTTGCATAAAAATATAACATCTCGATTCTCTATTCCATCGATCATATGCATGAAGGTAATGAGTACATCCCGTAGGATACACATTCGCCCTTTATGCATGAAATGAAGGTAATCTGGACATTTCCCGTAGCATCCACCATTCAACCTTATGCATGAAGGTAATGTGGACATTTCCCGTAGCATCCGCCATTCAACCTTATGCATGATGAAGGTAATGTGGACATTTACCGTAGCATCCGCCATTCAACCTTATGCATGATGAAGGTAATGTTGACATTTCCCGTAGCATCCACCATTAACCTTTCATTCTCTTTCTCACTTTCTTTTCTTTTTCTCTTTTCAATGATGCGAGATGTTATGGTGCAAGATGTTATGGTTATGCTTGCTCATGCTTGCAAAAAAAGTAAATAAAGTAAAGTGCGAATAATAAAGTAACCGGAATAAACATAAAATAAAGGGGAATAAAGTAAAAGACATAAAGTAAATAAATAGGAAACTCCGGATGAACGATATGTCAATTGAACTCCGCTACAATAATAAAAGTAAAATCATAACTTAAACGATTAACCTATACCTTCAAGGATTCTAAACTTCCAACATAATCCGAGGTTCTATTAATCGTTCTATATAAAAGTTTGGATCTTTTAACTTCCAATGATCCATCCTAAACTTCTAAACAAATCTAACTTAGAATTTTCTAAGATTCAATGTTTTCCTCGAGAACTCCTAAGTTCTCACTTAAAGGATTAACTCTTAATCCTAAGGGCACTAACTCACTACCCTCTATCTTAGATTCGAATCCTAGTCTTAGTTTCCAATTCTACAAACCATTATACTTATTCGCTTTCTAAAATTACTTTAAATCCTAACTATTCTCACCTTAGCCAAAAGAAGATTTCGTTCCAAACCTTCGATAACGCGATCAATGAAAGGTTCAAAAACACCTACAATTAAAATTACACCTAACAATTAATAATTAACCAAATAATGGTCAAACAACATCTACGCGTACAATACGACGAAAAACCCAACAACCCCAACAATGAAGCTCTCGGCCCCCCTTCATAAAAGGGTTTTGGTTTTGGTTTTCCGGCTTTTAGGAAATTTAGATGTGTTTCGAGTTGGTTTCAAACAAATTCGTTATTCCCGATTTCAATGGGTATCGATAATTAGGGTTTTTGAACATTATGCTATTTCCCGAATTGAATTTAAATAAACAATAATTCATCAATAAATAACCCATAATCAAACCCAAAAAGGTAAATTTCAAACGGGAAGGGTTTCGACTGAAACTTGATTTTAGGGTTGTGGGAAAGTCAAGTAATAGTTACCCAATAAGTTTTCCATGAACATTCAACAACAAAATTGGAAGGGAATGAGACTTTTGGCAAAGAACTCAAAAGCTTGAATCAATTTCCATGGAAGTACTAAGAGAATTCGAAATCTTGGGCTTACCTTAGAAAGTTGGAAACAATCCAAGAGTGGAATGGGTAGAAAGGTCTCGGAGAGAGCTTTCCAACGCATCCAAAATCACGTAAAACAGCCAAGAAACGATGACGGGGCGACACTTTCTTCCTCTTGTTGCTCGGGTTTGGAGAGGAAAAATGAGATATTTTTGGTCAAATTCTTGGTCAATGGTATTTTAAAGAAGAAGATCGAATAGTGTTTAGATATTTAGGAATTTTGGAAATGACGGTTGCGTCCTTTTATGACTTTTGACTTATAAATCGAAACCCGAAGTTCTTAAACTATCCCAATGGTGATTAATAATTATTTATTGGCCTATTAATAATTATTAATGTCAGCGAAACGAATTTAAAGTATTAAAACGATTAAAAAAAAGAATTTGGTCGAAATTAACTACTAAAATCGAAATTACTACTTTTAAATTAACCTTAAATACATAATTAAAATAAATAAATAAAATAATAAAAAAAATTCACTTCAAAATAATGGGACGTTACAGTCTACCCTCCTTAAAAGACTTTTCGTCCTCGAAAAGTGAGTTCACTAAGTGAATAAAGCGAGGGTACTTTGACTGTATCTCATCCTCATGTTCCCACGTTGTTTCCTCTGACACTTGGTTCTTTCAAAGAATCTTAACCAAGTGAATTCCTTTTTATTTCTTATCACTTTTGTTTGAAATGCTCTTATCTTAACTGGTGTCTTCTCATAAAACACATTAGCATTCAAAACTTCCAATTCATAGTCAATCACATGGAACAGATTCAACATATATTTCCGAAGCATCAATACATGGAAAACATTATAAACGGCCGATAACGAAAGTGGGCAAGCTAAACAATAAGCTACCACTTCTACTCGATTGAGTATCTCGATAGGCCAATAAACCTAGGGCTCAACTGACCCTTAATTCCAACTTTCATAACACCTTTCATTGGTGCCACTTGAAGTATACGAGATCCACTTCTACAACTTGAAGGGACTACTCCGAATCCTGTTGTCAACTTTGGGTAAACCTTAACTTTTTTCTAAACAAATGATAGACTCGCTAGTCATTTGTTTCAACTTAAGTATCAAAAGTCTCTTTTTCTCCAATCTCATCTCAATGAGCGGGAGAACAACACTTTCTACCACAAAGTGTCTAAACAGTGCTAAAACTTCGAGGCAAAGCGAGTGTCTCAATATGATAAAATCTCCACCGGTACCCCACAATCTATCAATCTTTCTTAGGTACAACTGTACCCTAGTCTTAACTGGATAGATAATCCTTCCAAGAATAAAGTGTGCTATTTTTCATCAAATGGTCTACAATCACCCAAATGATATCTTAATTCTTTGCCGTATTCAGCAAACCTTGATAAAATCCATGGAAATCTTCTCCCATTTCCATTCAAGTACTCTCAAAGGTTAAGATAACCCGGTGGATATTTAGGGCCTTGACTTGCTAACAAATCAAGCACCTACTCACATACTTTACAATCTCATGTTTCATCTCAGGTCATCAATAATATTGTCCCGATTCTCGTACCCATTTGTATTGCCTAGATGAACATAAAAGATAGAACTGTGAGCTTCCTCCAGCAGTTCTTTTCCAAAGTCGATCTCAAAGACACACATAGCCTCTTATGATACCTCAAAGCACTATCTGTAGAGAAGGTAAAATTAATAGGAAAGTCTGACTCAGCCTCTCGAAAACCAGCCTACAAATGAGTCTCTCCTCTATGTGCATCGATCATCCTCTGCCTCAAAGTAGGTCCCACTATTAAACTAGCCAGACTCACAGTGACCTCGGCAGTAAGAAATGATATCTCAGCTCGTTCTATATCCCACCTCAATCTCAAGGGTAAGTCTGACAAAGCTGATGAATGAGAAGTTTCTACTAAGCGCGTCAGCCACTACATTGGCTTTCCCAGGATGATACTGAATGTCACCATCATAATCCTTAACGAGCTCTAATTAACCATCTTTGTTGTCTCATATTCAATTTCTTCTAAGTGAAGAAATACATGAGACTCTTATGGTCAGTAAATATCAGGATCTTCTCACCATACAAATAATGTCTCCAATTTTTCAATGCATAAACAACAGCTGCCAACTCTAAATCGTGAGTCGGATAATTCTTCTCATACTCTTTCAACTTGTGGGAAGCATAAGCTATAACTTTCTCGTGTTGCATCAACACACATCCCAAACCTCTATGGGAAGCATCTGTGTACACAGTCAAACCACCGGTTCTATTAGGCGACACTAGAACAGGTACTGTCACAAGCCACCTCTTGAGCTCCTCAAAGCTCGTTTCACAATCCTCAGACCATACAAAATCAACTCCCTTCAAAGTCAAACGTGTCAAGGCTGAAGCAATTTTGGAGAAATTTTGCACAAACCGTAGATAATAGCCTACAAGTCCCATAAAACTGTGAATATCAGCTACACTAGTCGGTCTAGGCCAGTTACTAATTGCCTCAATCTTAAAGGGATCAACAGATACTCCTCTACTCGATACTACATGGCCTAAAAATGCCACTTCTCTCAGCCAAAACTCACACTTTGAGAATTGGCATACAACCTCTGAACTCGTAGTACCGTCAAAACTTCCTGTAGGTGCATAGCATGCAACTCCTTTGTCTTGGAATAAATCAAGATATCATCAATGAAAACAATCACAAAAGAGTCAATGAACCTTCCGAACACCGAGTGCATAAGGTCCATAAAAGCTGCAAGCGCGTTGGTCAAGCCAAAGACATAACTACAAACTCATAATGTTCATAACGCGTCCTGAATACAGTCTTGGGAATATCCTCATCCCGAATCCTCAACTGATGATAGCCAGATCTCAAATCTATCTTTTCGAAAAGATAGTGGCTCTCCTCAACTGATCAAACAAGTCTTCTGTCCTGGGCAAAAGATACTTGTTTTTCACTGTAACACAGTTCAACTCTCTATAATCGATACATAATCGCATAGAGCCATCTTTCTTTTCCAAAAACAACACCAGGGCTCCCCATGGTGAAACACTCGGGCGTATAAACCCCAAGTCTAAAAGTCCTTGTAACTGGCTCTGGAGTTCTTTCAAATCAGCTAGTGCCATACGATAGGGTGCTTTGGACAATGGAGCTATCCCAGAAGCAACCTTAATCTGAAAATCAAACTGTCTCACCAGTGGCAAACCGGGTAACTCATCAGGGAAAACATAAACGAAATCCCTCACTACTAGCACAAAACTCAAGCTAGTCTCTGGTACAGAAGTGTCAAGAACACTAGCTATATAGCTCAAGGCTACATCACTTAGAAGCGTTCTAGCTTTTAACATAGGTATCAAAGTGGGTGTTACTCAATCATTATACCCACGAAAACATAAACTGGTCTCACATGGACTCATGAAATCAATCTCTCTCAGTACAAACTATAATGATGGTACGATTAGCTGATAGCCAATCCATACCCAAATCACATCAAAATCAGACATACGCATAACAATTAAAAGTAAAATCTGAACATCTACTCATGATGCACATGTCATAAGTGCCATACGCACTATCATCATAATAAACTTCCCCACTGGGGTAAAAGCACACATCTCGAAACTCAACAGTCTCGGCACAAGAGCTGCCAACTCATCATAACAAGATAAAATAAAAGAATGGCTAGCTCCAGCATTAAACAAAATAAAAGCCAAACGGCCTGAAAATAACAAAATATAAGTCACTACCATACTGGCAGCTTTTCCTGATAATCCTGACTTTGCTACTATGTTGTGATGGTTGTATCTTATATGCCCTACAAAAGTGGCGTGAATCCAAGTTTGATCACAACATAGCATCTTGATGGAAGTGTGCATCTCCCTGATTGGAAACTAGCACAACTATTTTAGTAAGGATGATCCTATCCTTGTTGAGCTCCACCTCGAACCAATTGATTTTTCTGTTGCTGCTGCTGCTGTTATTGTTGTTGATGCTGCTGTTATTGTTGTTGATGCGGCATCCCTTGACTGACATCATCATCCTTTACTTTCTTCTTCAAGAAGTAGTCCGTCAGTAGTTAACGGGTTAGTTCTCTTCTTTCAAGAAGATGTAAAATCCAAAGATAAGGGCGACTCCTAAGCCTCCTTATTCAAATCTTGAATAAACTCAACCTGGAACGAGATCATTTGCTTCTTACAAAGTAAAACCGTGTCGGCCAAAGACCTTAGCCAATAACATTCTAACCTTCCAGCATAGTTTTCACTTTAGAGTCTATCTCGAAAAGACTCGATCGTCCAAACTACGACCTACAAGTTTATCAAATTCTCCGTAAATAATTTAGATGGTCAAACACAATGTGAATTGAAGTTCATCAAACCATCAAATTGCCTTATAGAAGTTCATAGTCACGGTCCATCAACTTCCTTCTATATTTCAATGGAGGGTAAAATGCAAATAGGACCCCTGTGGTTTTAGTAAAAAACGCCAACAATCCCTGTACTTAAAAAATGACAAATGACACCCCCAAAGTTAACAATTATCTCAAATCACCCCTCCTCCGTCTCTTCACCGTTTGCTGTCGTTATATCTTTGCCACGTGCACGCCCATACTGCCAACCACCACACCTTAAATGAAAACCCCACAGGGGGGGGCGGGGCTCGTTATACCCAATTGACCACTGTACTTCCTAAAAATGTTAACCTCCCTTAAAAAAAGTCATTTTGCCCTAGAAATTGGGGGGGAGGGGCCGAAAAGGGAAGGATAAACCAAATCTTGCAAAGAATCCAGGAAGAAGATGAGAGGCAAATTGAAACAAAAAAATCTCAGGGGACAGAGCGATGATGATGAAATAAGCGACGGATCATACCTTTTTTTTCCAACCTCAGAAAGTCTCAGGAATCTTTAGAAACTTATAGGAATCTTATTTTCTTTTTCGAAATAACAAACTTTCTGCACTCTTCTTGCTGATTTTCCCACTTGTCGCTTGCATTCCCTCAAGATTATCTCCCTCTCGTGCGTTCTTTTCTCATTGTTCTGTCTAAACAAAGAGACAGAGAAGATTTAGGGCAAATTATCTCCATCGCTTACATTCTCTTCTTGGTTAAAACGCACGTTCAGGCTCTTGTGGGTATTTCTTTTTTAATTAAAGTAGGCGTGTATGTGGCAAAGACATAACGGCCAAGAGGTGGGTGAAGAGACGGGGGGGGGGTGATTTGAATAATTGTTAACTTGGGGGGTGGGGTTGTCTTTTTAGGGGGGGGGGGGGGGGGGGGGGGGGAGGGGGGGGGGTCCAGTTTTGGGGGTTTTTTGGGGGATTTGCATTTTACCCTTCAATCAAATACCAACACTCCACCTTAGTGTTAGTCAATCTTGACAATTTACTGAATATGGATCTTCATTACTCGACCTCGAGTGTTTCCAATTTAGATTGATACACCATAGTGTAATAGCGACCAAACTAGGCCATTCACCAATTAACATTGTCGTTAATGGTCCTCATTGACACTCATCACGTAGAGTTCTTACTTCCTCTTTTGAGTGGCAACATACTTTTCTTTTAGCACAAAGCTACCATAAAGATTTACCACTTATCATAATTCAACTTTCTCAACTCAAACTAGGAACTTGTCCATTGAGTTAAATCTAGGTTACTGGACTCGAGCCAAACCGATTTCTTTTCAACAATTTCTCACCTCAAACAAGTGTTTCATCTCTTAATACTGGGCTCCAGACAAACATGTCCCCTTTTTACACATAAATGTCCACACACATCTACTAAGACCACTACTTAGCAATTGTGTGACAATAATACTTTAATCAACTTTAAGGATCAAACGATTGATCTCTCGGAGTATCTCATCTCCTTTACTTTGACATTATGTCAATACTCTTAACGAGGTGTATAACCTCCAAAACTGCACGGGGTCAATCATCTTCTCGACACCCTTACCCAAATCTCAAAATGGGTCAAATGAGCATAACCACACAGTGGTTTTACAAGGATGTGAAATATCACAAACATCATTAACTTCCAACAATATTCTCATAATTCTTCCAATATCAAAGAAATAAAACATGAGAATAGAAGTTATAGGCATACCTGGTGCTGCTGATCTCAGATGATGACTTGAGAATGGACTTAAAATAAAACATGAAAACAAACATGCATTGCATATAGTCTACAAAACCCTAAGGCTCTTATACCAACTATGACGACCCGACACTTTTAAATAATTTAAATTAGAAAACACAGTGGAAGTCTTTATATTTTAAGAAAAATGGCGTGATTATGTTTGAAAATTGACTAGCCAAAACCTGTTTACATCTTAATTTCAAAATCTCAAATACACAAGGAACATTTAGTTCCTATTCAGGAGTTCAAAATGATAATAATCATAAACATAAAGGCAAAAGCTCTTAAGAACCATTTACAAATATACAACTCCAAAATATGTGAAATATTCACAAAACATAGTCCATGGACTTTAAATCAACCTAGTCCATCTCAAGGTCGTCATCCCTCGATCATGCATCACCATCTCCTCTCCCTCGACCTCTAGCCAGGGCATTACCTGAAATTTTTGTAATATCATGAGCTAACAACTTAAGCCCAGTGAGAATAATAAGCATAAAAAGTAAGGTTAGATCTCAAACCCGTATTCCAATTTGTGTCCAATTTACCTGACACAATCAATCCTAAAGTTCTCCAACTCTAGGTAATTTCATTCTATACTCTCCAAAGGATGATATTACTAACTCTCATAGTCAAATCCTCATCCATTAACTTGTTACAACATAAATAAAAAAAGTAAATAAACTTTGCATAAAATATAACATCTCGATTCTCTATTCCATCGATCATATGCATGAAGGTAATGAGTACATCCCGTAGGATACACATTCGCCCTTTATGCATGAAATGAAGGTAATGTGGACATTTCCTGTAGCATCCACCATTCAATCTTATGCATGATGAAGGTAATGTGGACATTTCCCGTAGCATCCACCATTAACCTTTCATTCTCTTTCTCACTTTCTTTTCTTTTTATCTTTTCAATGATGCGAGATGTTATGGTGCAAGATGTTATGGTTATGCTTGCTCATGCTTGCAAAAAAAGTAAATAAAGTAAAATGCAAATAATAAAGTAACCGAAATAAACATAAAATAAAGGGGAATACAGTAAAAGACATAAAGTAAATAAATAGGAAACTCCGGATGAACGATATGTCAATCGAACTCCTCTACAATAATAAAAGTAAAATCATAACTTAAACGATGAACCTATACCTTCAAGGATTCTAAACTTCCAACATAATCCGAGGTTCTATTAATCGTTCTATATAAAAGTTTGGATCTTTTAACTTCCAATGATCCATCCTAAACTTCGAAACGAATCTAACTTAGAATTTTCTAAGATTCAATATTTTCCTTGAGAACTCCTAAGTTCTCACTTAAAGGATTAACTCTTAATCCTAAGGGCACTAAGTCACTACCCTCTATCTTAGATTCGAATCCTAGTCTTAGTTTCCAATTCTACAAACCATTATACTTATTCGCTTTCTAAAATTACTTTAAATCCTAACTATTCTCACCTTAGCCAAAAGAAGATTTCGTTTCAAACCCTTGATAACGCGATCAATGAAAGGTTCAAAAACACCTACAATTAAAATTACACCTAACAATTAATAATTAAGCAAATAACGGTCAAACAACATCTACGTGTACAATACAACGAAAAACCCAACAACCCCATCAATGAGGCTCTCGGCCCCCCCTTCATAAAAGGGTTTTGGTTTTGGTTTCTCGGCTTTTAGGCAATTTAGATGTGTTTCGAGTTGGTTTCAAACAAATTTGATATTCCCGATTTCAATGGGTATCGATAATTAGGGTTTTTTGAACATTATGCCATTTCCCGAATTGAATTTAAATAAACAAATATTCATCAATAAATAACCCATAATCAAACCCAAAAAGGTAAATTTCGAACGGGAAGGGTGTCGACTGAAACTCGGTTTTAGGGTTATGGGAAAGTCAAGTAATAGTTACCCAATAAGTTTTCCATCAACATTCAACAACAAAACTGGAAGGGAATGAGAGTTTTGGCCAAGAACTCAAAAGCTTGAATCAATTTCCATGGAAGTACTAAGAGAATTCAAAATCTAGGGTTTACCTTAGAGAGTTGGAAACGATCCAAGAGTGGAATGGGTAGAAAGGTCTCGGCGAGAGCTTTCCAACGCATCCAAAATCACGCAAAACGGCCAAGAAACAAAACCGGGGCGACACTTTCTTCCTCTTCTCTTTTCTTCCTCTTGTTGCTCGGGTTTGGAGAGAAAAATGAGATATTTTTGGTCAAATGCTTGGTCAATGGTATTTTAAAGAAGAAGATGGAATAGTGTTTAGATATTTAGGAATTTTGGAAATGACGGTTGCGTCCTTTTATGACTTTTGACTTATAAATCGAAACCCGAAGTTCTTAAACTATCCCAATGGTGATTAATAATTATTAATGTCACCGAAACGAATTTAAAGTATTAAAACGATTAAAAAAAGAATTTCGGACGAAATTAACTACTAAAATCGAAATTACAACTTTTAAATTAACCTTAAATACATAATTAAAATAAATAAATAAAATGAAAAAAAAATTCACTTTAATATAACGGGACGTTACATTACCCGTTAAAAGAAGTATAAAAGAATTTAATAATCTTTACATAAGCGTAACATCTCAATTCACCATATTGTCTTACTTCCCATAATAAAATATACAATTCCTTCTCAATGATATAATTCCACCGATAATATGCATGAAGGTAATGAAAACACTCGTAGGTTCCGCATTCACCTTTTATGCATGAAGGTAATGAAAACACCCGTAGGTTTCGCATTCACCTTTTTGTCACACTTTCCATTCCACCGGTATTATGCATAAAGGTAATGAAAACACCCGTAGGTTTCGCATTCACCTTTTGTCTCACTTTCCTCTCAATTCAATGATGTAAGATGTTATGCATATGCTTTCAAAAGTAAATAAACGTAAATATGAATTTTTAAGTAACCGAAGAGCATAAAGTAAATGAATCATAGATGTTCTTGTGCATAAAGTAAATAAATAGGAATTTCGGGAAAACAATAAGTAAATCGAACCAACGATACTTTAATAAAAGTAAGATCTTAACGTAACAAATAAGTCTCCACTTCCAAGGATTCTAAACTTGTCAAATAAAATCCAAAGTTCTACATTCAAGTTCCTTAACCATTCTATCTAAGAATTGGATCCTTTAACTTCCAATGATCCATCCTAATCTCCAAAACGATTCTAATTTAAAACTTCCAAAAGTTCAATGTCCCCTTCGAGAAAATTCAAAAGTTCTCACTCAAAAGAATTAGCTCTTAACCTAATAACACTAGCTCACTTTCCTTTAATCTTTTATTTGAATCTTAATCTCAACTTCCAATCCTACAATTCATTATACTTATTCATTTTCTAAAGCTACGTTAAATCCTAATTATTCTCACCTTGGCAAACGTAGATGTAACGCCCTGTTACTTTTGAGGAGAAAATTTTTGTTTTTATTATTATTATTATTATTTGCTTCACTTAGTATAATGTTAGTGTTTGGTAATTGATTATTTACTTAGAAGTTTAATTTAGTATTTTAATTTAGGCTCAAGTTCGATCGTTAAGTAATTTCCGTTAGAACGTTTAAATAGAATTGGGTGTAATAACGTTTATTCACGGGCCAATTACTAATTGTTATATCATTTTATGTTAGATTAGAAGTGGTTAAAATTAATTGGAATTGGAACTGTGCAATTACGAGAACCCGGGACACTTTTTACTAAAGAATTTGAAGTCGGGACATAACAGACATTTAGCAAAAGTTATATATATATATTAAATATAAGTTTGGTACGTATAACTGAAAGAAAAAGGAAAGAAATTTCGAAACCAAAACCCTCCCCACCTGTGAGTTCAAGGAAAAGAGAAAAGTTGTGATTCCGTCGCCGTTTCTCTACCGTTTTCGTTGATTCTCATCCCGATAGAAAGATCTCGACGCAAGCTTTCATTTCAAACCATCAATCTAGTCGATCCGTTCTAGATTCGAGAGATATGAGGTAAATAAGAAATGGGTTTTATGTTTTTCTTTTTCCCGATTTTGCGTTTAAGCTTCGATTCATTTTTCTCGGGTGTCTTTGGTGATTTCTAGTTAGGGAAAATCATTTTGGTCGAGTTTGTTGTCTTGAATCTAAACCCGAGTCAAATGGAAAACCCAAGCCCTTTGAGGTATTCCAAATTGAGGTCTTTGTTTGTTGAGTTTTTTATTTGAATTTACTTCGTGATTATTGGTCAGAATCAGAAATCGAGACTTTTTCTTGTCTAGGCCGAAAACTCCATAGGATTTCCGGGAGCATTTAGATGTTTAATCTATCTCGTAGTTTATCATTCGAGGCTTGGAACTTAATCCGTTTAGTTATGTACTTTGTTTGTAGATTTGATCCAAGAGCGACCGTTCGCTCGTCCACAGAGCAGTGGTTCTCCTACAACTTTTCGAGGTGAGTTTAAAATGAGCTTTATTGTTTTAATGGCTCGGATTACTTGACGATTTAGTTGATTCGAGGTTAAGGGTTGTGGGTGTTTAGGAAGAAAATATTGTGGAAAGTATGTTTAGGCTAAGGAAAGTGCATTAATACGAGATTCTCGTCACTTAATGGTATTAAGACTTGAGGGCTAAAGTGGTTTGGGTGTAATAGATTTGAAAGTAGAGATGGAAAGTGACGGTTCGGACTCGGGACTTCCGAGGAGGAGATAAATAGTCCTAATATGCTTTAGGTTTTCTCTTTATTATTATCCTACGTAATTAGGAAATAGGATAAAAATCGAGGCTAATGGTGACTTATATTTGTGGTGACTTATGGTGACCAATGGTGACTTATATTCGTGGTGATTATGGTGACTAATGGTGACTTATATTCGTGGTGACTATGGTGACTTATATTCGTGGTGACTATGGTGACTTATGGTGACTAATGGTGACTTATATTCGTGGTGACTATGGTGACTTATGGTGACTAATGGTGACTTATATTCATGGTGACTATGGTGACTAATGGTGACTTATATTCGTGGTGACTATGGTGACTTATGGTGACTAATGGTGACTTATATTCATGGTGACTATGGTGACTAATGGTGACTTATATTCATGGTGACTTATGGTGACATGTAATAATGGTGACAATATAATTACGGTTACTATAGCGTTGTTATACGCGAGGTGACAAGGGAAGTTTAAAATGTGTTATGGTGGTTGAAACTGATTTTAACCGAGCCAACTACGTTTACTTCTATGTGCATGTAGTTTTGAATGTAATTACATATTTAGCCTTATTGTTGATGTACTCAGTGTTTAGTGGTTGGATGCTTAATCGAAAGTAGACTCGTAATAGAAATGTTGGACACTATTTCTGATAAGGACTTTGGTCCATATAAACATTTGATTTCATTTTACTCTCACTAGCTTTATGCTAATAGTGCTACACTACAATTTTTTACAGGTACATCTCGTGGGAGAGGATGGGGTAGAGGTCCTGGTGCCGCTTGACTGATCGTGTGATGAGCCTGGGATAAGGAAATGTGGCATTTGGGAAATGCTAGTCTTTTGGTTGTGTAAATGTGTAAATTTGGTGTCCTGAGTTCGAAAGAGCGTTGTTTTGTATTTTAAACGTTTTATGTTGTCGTTTATGTTTTCTTAAACATAGGAAATGCGCATTCCCCTTTTTTCTCTGATGTGAATATTGTAAATAGGTTTTGGTATGTTCAAAATATAAATGGAACCACGCAAATTTTCTATAAAACGGTTGTTTTCCGCTGCGTAATGTAATATGTGCTTTTAAATAAGTCGGGTCGTCACAGTAGACTCGCTTCCATTGACCGGAAAAGTGATCAAGCAACGATTCAACAACCACCTACAAATAATTACATCTAACAATCAATAATTAAACAAACATCGATCGATTGTAATCTAGAAGCATAAAACGACGAAAAACCCAATAAAGAGACCATAGGGGCTCTCGGCCCTAGAGGAAAAATAGGCCTCGTGTTTGGTTCTCCGGCTTTTAGGCAATTTAGAGATGTTTCGAGTTGGTTTGAAGTAGTTTCGAAGTTTCCGATTTCAATGGGTATCGATGATTCGGGTTTTTGGACAATAGTTGATTTCCCGAATTTAATTACAATAAACAATATATCAATGAAAAGACATCCCAAAACATCTAAATGTAAATTTCAAATGGGATGGGTTTCGGCTCAAACTCGATTTTAGGGTTAAGGGAAAGTTTCCAAAAACACTTAAAACAACTCCCGTAGTTAAAATCATCGAGTTTAACGGCAAGAAATCGAAGATTTAAAATAAAAACTCCATTAAAACACTATTTGGAGCTTAGGTTTTGAAAGTTTAACTTACCTGTGAGGTCCTTAGAACACGGATGGAAAGAATGATTGCTAGGTGGAGAAGAATGCTAGGATCGAAGGCTTTCTGATGCAACCGAAATCAAGTCTATCCGTCGAGAAACGAACAAAACCAAAAAATTTTCTTTTCCCAAGAGGTGCTCTCGGCTTCAAGGAGGAAGAAGATGAAATATTTGGTCAATTTTGGTCAATGAAGTGTTTTTAAGGTGATGTGAATAGTAACTTGATATTTTTAAGAAATTAAGAATTACGGTTACGTCCTTTTGATGACTTTTGACTTCTAAATCGAAACCCGAAGTTCTTAAACTATACAAATAGTGATTTATAATTATTAAGTGGCCCGTTAATAATTATTAATACGACCAAAACTAAATTAAGCTATTAAAGCGATTAAAAAGGTTTAAACAGAAATAAATTACTAAATTCTAAATTACTGAATCTAAAATAACTTAAATTACTTAAATTAAAATAAAATAAATAATAATTTTTTTATACCTCAAAAGTAACGGGATGTTACAAATTTGATCGAACATCGTGGTCCTGTCTTATACAATCAACATTGTATATGATACTTCCATTTCATGTCTCCCACATGAATGATTAGGATTAGATCATTTGTCTATAAACAAAATGCGAAGCTATTAACAATGTGAAGGGATGATTTACTAAATTCACGGAATTTTATTTAGTAAACTAATTAACATTTAATTACGGATCTATTAACATCATGCAATTTGTGATGAAAAGATGTAGATTCATGCTTTAAATTTTCAAAAATTAAAATCAAACCGGAACTTACATTGAGTAAAATTGGAGAATTGGTTGGAGGTTTCTTTACAACATCAATCCTCAGCAACACCGGATCTTCTATGCTATATCCCTATCGATCAAACGAAACCCGATTGTGGGATCGAACTTAAGAAGAAATTGGGAAGAAGAAAAAAAAATATTTTTCTTCCCAATATCAAGAGGGAAAATCGGCCAAGGGGGGAGAAGGAGAAATAGAGAATTCCAAATTTCTTAGGAATTGAATTGTGTGATTTATGAATGACCATAACCTCCTATTTATAGGAAAATAGGAATTCTAATCACATTAGGATTAATCCATGGAGATAAATACAAAAAGAAGAAGAAATTATCTCTTTCCTTTATCTTGGTATTTCTAAAATGCCATAGATAAATAAGAGAATATTTTCTTTTCTTTATTTTATTTATTTTTGTAACAACCCAACTTTCCAAAACATGGAAAATAGCAAATACGCAGCGGAAACTTAAATAAAGACATCTCAAAATGAAATACTTCTCATTTTAAATCAGAACTAAACAATCTTCATTTCATTCAAAATAAAATCTTTACAATTCCAAAATGCATCATTAAAATCTTATTTGAGCTCAGTTTAAAACAGAACAATTCTAATCAACCGATCAAAGTTTTGGGACATTCAAAACATAAAAAAAAAATATCAATAATGTAAATAAAAGCCCAATAATCCAACAAACGAGAATAAAATAAAACATTGCCGGCTTGTAAATCCAAGCCCAACCAGTCACCATCCACGATCCCATCACTTGCTAGATTTTTCTTCTTTTTATTACCTGAAAAAAAAAACATTGTAGCATCATGAGGCTACGCCCAATGAGAATAAAGTTAAATTAAGAGCAACGCCATGAGAAACTTTCTAAATTCCTTAAGTCCATATTCGACCTCACAACTTCCAATAACTCTCAACTTCCAAGGCATAATCTCAACTCTAGAGAAAATCCCATTCTTTTAAGTTTATCATCCAATGCCTTAGCTTCACTTTATTCACAATTAAAGTGAGCCGCACACTCAAGGTATTGAACCCGTGTCACCACGATTCGACCTTTGAGTTATTCTTCTTATGAGTTTGCAAGACTCACAAGTGAACCTACAAATTTATTCTCTCCCATTGATCAAATGGAATGAACCTACCCCGTTAAGTGTAATTAAGTTGTGCACAACTCTAATTCACCCCTTAACGGTTTACTCTTTATTAAGTATGGCCCTACTTAATGCGAACCTCCAACCACATTATCTAAGGCATCGAATAATGTGATTCTTAAGAAATCATCACTACCAGAATGCTTGACAAAGCCTAGGCCCAGTTTCTAGCTCAGAAAACCCGTTTCCTCCTAAAACTGGCCTTAAATAGGCTAAATCTCAAAATTCTAAATTCTGGAAAATCATTGTATTTACAGAATTTAAAGGGTCTAGAAATACCTAAAATTATACCTTTAACTCACAAGATGATTCCCCGAAGAAAACCCACCCTAAAAAGCTAAACTAGCTAAACTAGCGTGGTTTTACTTCTTTTTCGGCGCTAACCGGTATGACAATTTTATAAAATTTTCCAGCAGCTTTTAAGGCCTCTAATCAGTCCCAATATCACCTAGACACACTCAAGAATCATCCAAAAATATTTCCCCACCTAAACTCCCAAGAAAAGGCCTTCGACTGGACCAATCTCCACCTAAGGCTCCATTGATCCTACTACACCATATCAAATTCCAGCAGCTTTTCTAAGTCTTAAAACACCCAAAAAGTGACTAAAAATCTTATAAACCTCACTTTAAAACCAAACATTTAGAGAACACAATAGTAGCATCAATTTATATTATCCAAAAGCATGCATGCCGATAAAAACTCATATCCTTAACTCCAATTCACCAAAACATACAATTATTCATTTCATGCTTAAAATAAATACCCAAGTTACTCCAAACACACAAATCAGAATAATACAAGCTTATAAAGAAAAAGAAAATTAAACTTGACCCTGATCAAAGTTTAACTAAATTCTCACCTTAAAGCTAAAAGTAACTCAAGCACAAGTTGGTCTTCCTTTTCCAAAGGTTCAAGCACCTGAAAAGTGACCCAACTACAATCAAAACCTTTGCTAAAATTTACCTACACATAAAGTACCAAAAAGGAGTCAAAAACGGAGCGGAGAAATGGCACAAATGACGAACAAGAGCAGCCCCAAAGGGCTGCCCTTGCCGTCGACCAACAACAGCCCTTATGGGCTGCTGCCCCTTCGGGGGTGGCGGCGGCGGCGGTCCCTTTTGGTTCGGTATTAGTCGATTTTTGGCAATTGTAGGATAGGGTGAAAGGGTTTTTCAACAATCAAAGGTTAGGGTTTCAAGGGTTTGAAATAAAGGGTTTGTGAAATTGGGTTTTCAAGAAAAGAACAATTCTTGTTTATTCTAGTCAAGAATCAAAAATCAAATTGTACAAATAAGAAGACCTTTACCTTATTTGCAAGACCTTGAAAACCCGATGATACTTCCCAAATCTCACAAAACTCCTCAACCTTCACCTAGATTCAAAACAATAGAAGAGGAATTGATCACAATTAGGCCTTAAACCCAATCATGGTGGCGGCAAAGGAGGAAGGAGATGAAGAATTATGGAACCCTACCTTTTTCCTTTCTATCTTTGTACGTTCTGCTCTCTGTACGTTCAAAGCCCCTTTTTTTTTCTTTCTTTCCTTCCCCTCTTCCACGCCACATCAACCTTTTTTTTTAAAGAATAGATATTAATTAATTCATCTTTAAAAGAAAAATCATTAAATATCTATTACTTAAAAGAAAACTTAATAATTATTAAAATAAATTTAATAATTATCGAAATTTAAAACTTACCGGGAACGGGTCGTCACAATCTTGGGTAAATAAATCTATATAATTATTATAGGATATAATTCAAATAAATATCTCATATGGCCGAAATTATGATAGTAAAATAATTAATAAATACAATTTATTCAATTAATTATTTTGGGCCAATTCCAATTGGGTTCATTAATCCAATTAGGCTTGAAACTCTCTCTTAAATTAATAAGTCCAACTTAATTAATTTAATCATTAATTACCATTTAAATAAAATATTTTATTTTAACAATTAATAATATTAATATTTTCTCCCGAATAAATATTATCAAATTGTATTTAATTATTAATTTTCATTTACATAATTTTCATTATTTAAACAATTAATAATAAATATTTTAATTATTAATTTCCATTAAATAAACTCATTATTTAATTAATAATTTTATTGATAATATTTTATTATTAATTAATTCATTTTAATTATTAATTTTCTTTCAAATAAAATTAATTATTTAAACAGTTAATAATTGCCAATTAATTTCAAATTATTAATTACCATTTAAATATACTCAATATTTAAATAATTAATAATGTCTAATTAATAATATTTCATTATTAATTTCCTGTTTAAATAAACTCAATATTTAAACAATTAATATTGCCTATTTTAAGTAATTCACTTTACTTAAAATTTCCATTTCTTCTACTTGATTTCGTGACTACGATATTTGGGCTAGGATAGGGACCCGATGGACCTATAGATCATGGGCTTAATAATTAGTCAATTAAGTGATTAACACATAATCAGTTAATTACTTATTATCTAACTATGAATAATTTCACTATAGATTCATAGCTGAACTCCCCTCACTATAGATGAGTTATTGTCCATTTAGTTTATCATTATTTATATTTGTGATATTATCCTTCACGTGGAACCTTCATAATTACAGGAGGATAAATTTACCGTTTTGCCCCCTATAATTACCGCTTTATCCTTGTGTTCCTGCTAATTCTCCAATGAACTTTATCTTTAGTCGAACTAGAGATAATTTACTTCTATGATCATTAGAAGTCATGGCGCCACTTGTTCATGTCTCGAATCAGTACATCAAGGGAGTTTCTTAAAGTTCCTAAAATGTTTAGGTATCACACTGATACCGTTAATATACAGGAAAGTTATGAATTCCATCTCGTGAAAATGAGTTCCCAGCTACTTATCTAGCCATGTTCCCAAAACAGGAGTGTATTGAGCATTCTTACAGATTGTTCTCAACCATATGAATCAAAGAACATAACTCCACAAATAGGAGTCCGCATTTCACTCAGGATTGAGATCTATCACGGTTGATAAACTTAGTTTGATATTCGATCATTTCTCGTAAACGATACTAATGAGAAATTTGATTGAACATCGTGGTCCTGTCTTATACAATAAACATTGCATATGATACTTCCATTTCATGTCTCCCACATGAATGACCAGGATTAGATCATTTGTCTATAAATAAAATGCGAAGCTATCAACAGTGTTACCAGGATAAGGTTTCCAAACATTATCCATATACGGTAGACACTTTTAAGTTACTCATCTCGACTTTAATCCTCTTGTATGACTCACATACTAAGTCGTGATTTCATAAGAGTAACTTAGGGTTTACTATTTGAATGTTTAGTATTTATATATTTTCATATATTCCTAATATCGTCAATTGAATCAATCTAGATAATATAAAGAACTTATGTTTATTTATTTAATTTATTCGAAATAAATTATTATTAAACAATTACAAGTTCTAGGACACCATTCCTAACACAGTGTTACCAGGATAAGGTTCCCAAACGTTATCCAGTTACTGTAGACACTTTTAAGTTACTCATCTCGACTTTAATCCTATCGTATGACTCACATACTAAGTCATGATTTCATAAGAGTGACTTAGGGTTTTACTATTTGAATGTTTGATATTTATATATTTCCATATATTCCTAATATCGTCAATTTAATCAATTTAGATAATATAAAGAACTTATGTTTATTTATTTAATTTATTCGAAATAAATTATATTTATTAAATAATTACAAGTTCTAGGACACCATTCCTAACATGTCATCTTGAATTTGCGCGAGAAATTAGAAACGTTAGATTGGGTTTATGTACTGATGGGTTCAACCCTTTCAGGGCTTCGGGAGCTCAATATTCATCATGGCCAGTTATGTTGACGCCGTATAACTTGCCTCCATCGATGTGCATGAAAGATCCTATGATTTTCTTAACGATAATTTTAACTAGCCCAAAAAGTCCAAAGAAGAAGTTGGATGTCTACCTCCAACCATTAATTGCTGAGCTTTGTGATTTATGGAACGAAGGAGTTATGACGTACGATGTTTCACAAAAATAAAATTTCGTGATGCGAGCAGCAATTATTTGGCTGATAAGTGACTTCTCGGCATATTCTATGTTATCAGGTACGTTCGTAAAATAATTCGTGTTTCAATTACTTCATTAGTTATTTTATAATTTTTCACTATTTAGATTAGATTAAAATCTATGGTTTATGCCCAACGTAATGAATCTATACTACCCTAACTAAATTCGTTAGGGTGGAGCACTTCGGGAAAGTTTGCATGCCCTCATTGCATGGACGATACCGGTGCATTCTCGTTGGTGCATGGTCGAAAAATGTGTTGGTTTGTCTGTCATAGAAGGTTCTTACCTCTCAATCATTCATTTTGATCGAACAAAACTGACTAGTATAAAGGGCGTACTACAAGAAATCAAGGCCCTCCTGAAGTTATCAATGGATACCAAGTATGTAACGTCCCGTTACTTTGAAGTGAATTTTTTTTATTATTTTATTATTTATTTAATATGTAATTTATTTATTTATTTCAACTAAAGTATTTAGTTTAATTTTTATTTTTGTAATTTAGAATTTAGTAGTTAATTTCGCTCGAAACCCTTTTTAATCGTTTTATTATCATAAATTAGTTTTGGTTGTATTAATAATTATTAATCACCATTGGACTAGTTTAAGAACTTTGGGTTACGATTTATGATTTAAAATCATTTAAGGGACGTAACCGTCATTTTTGAAATTCTTAAAATATCAAATTACTATTCACTTTCTCTTTAAATATCTATTTGACCAAAGTTGACTCCATTTCTTCTCATTTTTCTCTCCAAAGTCGTGGCCTTCATTCATCCATGGATGAGAGAAAAAAATTCTTGGCTTTTCTTCGTTTCTCGGCGGATCGTCGTGTTTTCGATTGCGTTGGATTGGTAGGGATGAGGGCTACCTATCCAACCTACCTTTTTGAAGTTTTCCGTTCTCTAAAGGAAGTCCCAAAAAGTAAGTTTTCAAAACTTTTTATATGGTTTTGTTCGTTTTTTTTATTATAAATGAGTTTTGAAGTTGAAATCATGAATTTCTATAATGGAATTTGACGATTTTGAGCTCGGATTTTTGAAAAATACTATTCACCCGAAAACACTATTCATCCAAAAATTCAAACTTGTTCTCATCTTAGTTATGAGTTGTAATATGTTGTGCAATTGATGAATTGTAGGTGCAATTGCTCGGTTGTTGGTTCGTGGGAACTCGGTTGTCACGGGAGCATTCGAGGTGAAAATAAATAGAATTTAAAGTAGCTTTAGAAACCGAATAAGTTGAACGGTTTGTAGGATTAGAGTTGAGATTAAGGTTTAATCGAAAGAATTAAAGTAAGTGAACTAACATGCTTAGGCTTGAGAGTTAGTTCTAGTTGAGTGAGAGAATTCTTAGGTACTTCAAAGGAAATGAGTAACTTTCGGAAGTTCTAAGTTTATACTTACTTCGGAGTTTCCTAATGTTTATCGGAAGTTGATAGATCTAAAGGTAATAAGGATTGTGAGTAGGGAACTTCATATGTTTAATAAACATTGGAACAATGAATTGGAGACTTTTCTGTTAAGTCAAAATCTCAAGTTATTTGAAAGCCGGTTGGCTTGATTTTATTTATTATTTTCTTATTAGAAGATCCTAATTTCTTATTTTATGTATAAGAGTAATTCACGATCCATTTACCGTTATGTCCTTTCGATTATGTTGAATGTTTATATTTATTTACTTGCACTTAAAAGCATATTCATATCATATCATATCATATTGCACAATCGACTATTGGGAAGAATAATGAGACAATGCATAGACTGAGTGAGCTTGCATTGTCTGGTATTATTCGTTTTATATTTACGTATATGTACATGAGAAATGCTAAAGGACTGCGAGACTTTGCATGATCGGAGGAGATGGATAATGATGGAACTATGCGAGTTCACATTATCTAGTATTATCCATAATTACTATGATACATATACGAGGATACAAGTGTGCATTGAAGCCTGTATTCGGTGGGTGAGATAATGAGGTGTATGAGCTTAGCCTACAGGTGTGCATTGAAGCCTGTATCAGGTGTGTATTGAAGCCTCCGTTCATTACTTGTCATTATTCACTAGAGGTGGGAAGATATTATTGAAAGAATTTCATTTATTTATATTGGAAAGTGAGTTTAATGAGGTGAATGAGCTTAGCCTACAGGTGTGTATTGAAGCCTATATCAGGTGTGTATTGAAGCCTGCGTTCATTACCTGTCATTATTCACTAGAGATGGAAAGAGATTATTGAAAGGAATTTGTATATTTTTTTGATTTTGGAAAGCGAGATAATGAGGTGAATGCTTAGTCCTACGAGAGCTTTCATTACCTGACATTATTCGCATGTGATGGTTATATTAATGTAAAGGTTGTTTGCCCTTTACACTGGTTTAGTGAGTTAATGAATGTTTAAATATGTTAAGACCGAGTGAGCTTAGCATTATTTATTAAAAGAAAATAAATGAAACATTATGTATATTATACATTTCCATAGAGAAAAAGAATGAAATATGATGATAGCCGAGTGCTATAAGAATGAGGAATGAAATTGAATTGTATATTGAGAGAATACAAGGGTGTATTGAACTTTGTATAATTAGTGTGATATATATATATATGTAAAAGAACTAGATTCTCAATAAATTGGAAGATATTGAAATTAGAGATTAAGATTTGTTGTAAACCTTATGTATAGTATAAGGTATTAAAGAGAATGAGATACAAGTGTTATGTGTGTTATGAAACACATCATCGTAAAGGCTTGAAAGATAGTTCCTCAATTATTTGGGAGAATTGGTAAGTAAAAGTGAAATACTTGATGTAAACCCTTTTTGATGGTTGAAAAGTAACTTGATGTAAACCCTTTTTGATGGTTGAAAAGTAAGGGTATGTGAGTTTTACTTGGACACAAATCCGGATGCAGGTTTGGAGTCTAAGGTTACTTTTTATTCTGTTTATTCTCACTGGGCTTTGTTGTTAGCTCATGATATTACAATCATTTTCAGGTAATGTTCGGGGTCCCGAAAAAGGAGCTGGTGCGGCTTGATCGAGAGGATGATGATACAGAGATGGACTAGCTACTCTTTTAAAAGTCCATGGACTTATTTGGTTGAATTTGTGTCTTTTGTTATGTAAAATTGTATTTAAGCTCATAAGAGCTTATTGTTTTACTTCTATGGTTATTAATTCTTTTAAATCTTGGAAAAGGAAATGCAATTCCTTACTTTTAAATTTTCTTGATGTGAAAAATGTAAACAGGTTTTTGGCTAGCCTAAATTTCAAACATATCCATGCCAAATTTTTATTAAATACCAAATCTTCCGCTGAAATCTGATTTTAAATTATTTAAAAGGAGTTGGATCGTCACAAAGTACTGCAACAGTTAGATGCGCTTGACATGCAAATGGTTACAGAGATTGGGGGTGAGGCTTAAAATAAGGCAGCTGGGAAACATACACGTTGGAAAAAAAAAAGAGTATTTTCTGGGAGCTGCCATATTAGGGAGATTTAATGATCAGGCATAATTTAGATGTGATACATATCAAAAAGAATGTTTTCGACAATGTCTTCAACACAATTCTGAATATACCAAACAAAACGAAAGACAATCTGAGATCACGCTACAACATTCGAGAAATTTGTCATCGACCTGAATTAGAGCTGGACGAAACTGGAAAAAAAATACACGAAGGCAAAGTACATGCTTACAGCGAATCAGAAGAAAACACTGTTTGAGTGGATGTGATCGATTAAATTTCCAGACGGATACGTATCGAATCTGAATAGGTGCATTGACGTGCATAGTCATATTGTGTTTGGGATGAAAAGTCATGATTGTCACTTATTCATGCAATGACTCATGCTAGCTGCATTCTGACCATTTCTTGAGCATAAACATTGGGAACCGTTGGCACAATTGAGCGTTTTCTTCAGGGAGTTAACATCTGCAGAACTGTCACAGGCCACTGTGGAGTCATTGAGCAGTGAGATTGATGTCATCATTTACAAGTTAGAGAGAATGTTTCCACCATCCTTTTTTGACTCGATGGAGCATTTACCGATACATCTACCATACAAGGCGTCTCTAAGGAGGCCCAGTTCAATACCGATGGATGTATCCGTTTGAGAGGTAAATAATTTAACTTTTTTTGTTAGCGTCTCGTACATAAATTATTGGTTTGAGCGGTTTGTTTTTTATTTCAGGTATTTACGTAGGCTAAAAAGAAGTGTAGGAAACAAGGCTAGAGTGGAAGAATCTATATGCAATGCATACCAAATACATGAGATGACCACGTTCTGTTCATATTACTTTGAGCAAAGAATTGCAGAACAATACAGAACAGTGAAGCCGAATTTTGTTCAAGATTCACTTCCTCCTGGAGTCGATCCAAATGATTTGTCTATTTTTATAATATTAGGCAGAGCTATTGGGAAGCCTGTGCGGAGAACTCTGAACGAGGAAGAGTATCACATCGCACCAATGTACGTGTTGTGTAATTGTCCGGAGGTTGAACCTTATATTGTGTAAGCATGAACTAAAATAATATGGTTTAGAGTTATATTACTTAATTTTCAAGTTTATAATATATTATTTTGAAGAATAGGTTATTTGTTGAGTTTTTCGAACGACCGCGAAATCCTGGACTGAACGCAACCGAGGAGGCGATTATATCTGACAGTGACTTCCGTTTATGGTTTATGCTTACTTGAGTATGATTACGTGTTATATTTGTTCATCTTAAATGTAATTATGTTATTCCTCAACCAAAGTTATTTGTTGTGCAGGTTGATTCCCCCACGACACCAGTTACAAACAATCACATAGTAATGTTGGCAAAAGGACCTGCTAGAATTGCCAACTCATACTCTGGTTATCTAGGTAAGGGCTACAAATTTCAAACAAAATCTCATTCACAGAACAAAGCAACAGATAGCAGCGGTGTATGCATCAAAGGTCAAGTGTTCTGAAACAGTGAAAAGGATTTCTTTGGAGTCATTGATGAAATTATTGAGCTTGAGTATGCAAAAGGGAATGTAAAGCGTACTGTACTATTTAACTATACGTGGTTTGAGACAATTCGACAAGGTGGAATGCGAAAAATACCACATTTGCAGATTTTAGAGGTGAATAAAAAAAATGGAAATGCGCACAAATGATCGATTTGTATTGGCACAACAAGCAATTCAAATGTATTTTTTGCCTTATCCATCTTCTAGACAATTCAATGATATGTTAGTTGTTTGCAAAGTGCGGTCGTGTCACATTGACGAAAGTCTTCCAGATAATGACAGTGAGGAATTTGTAGCTTTCCAAGAAGAAGAGGTGCAGAGTCGTGAAATAGACGAAGGAATAAACTCTGAAACTGCTCGACCGTTAAATGACGTAACATAAACATTGTTTGATTCCGACGGCTTATATATTGATCTCCCTTTTATTGATGATTCATCTCCTAAACCTTCTGAGGATGAAGAAGAAGATACTGAGGACAATAGCTCTAAATCCAACACCGATGAATTTGAAGATAATGTTTAAATTGTTAATGAATTGTTAAACTTGTAAGGGAACAAAAAAAAAAAAAAAAAATCATATATAATAGCGATGTATTTCGTCTCTAACTGTGCATATAGCAACAAAATACATCACTAATGGGAAAGGAAAATTCCAGAACATTCAGCGAATAGAGACACATTTCGTTGCTAAAGAGATTTCACATTCTAGAATATTCAACAAATAGAGACACATTTCATTGCTAAAGGTATTTCACATTCTAGAATATTCAACGAATAGAGACACATTTCGTCGCTAAACGGATTTCACATTCTAGAATATTCAACGAATAGAGACACATTTCGTAGCTAAACGGATTTCACATTCTAGAATATTCAACAAATAGAGGCACATTTCGTCTTTAATGGGCTAATTATGACCTTTTACGGATAGTTTTCCTAATAGCGATGAAATGTGTCTCTATTGAAGATATCATATGTTCAACAAAAATTTTCAAATATAGATAAACATTTCATCGCTAATCGAAATATAAAGTCGCGTTTTTTAAAATTTTCATTAAATTTAGTGACGAATTACATCGCTAAAGCTGAAAATTATGGCGGTTGATGAAAAGTTTCAAGTTTTTTTAGCGTCATAATTCGTCGCTAAATGAAAATTAATGATGCGTTCGTTTATAATCAGTGTTCCAGTTGGCGTCTTTTCATTTTTTTCAACGACATAATTCGTCGCTAAAAAAAATAAAAAGGGTCAAAAGACCCTTCCCCCGTCAGTTTCTTTTCTTCCCTTTTTTTCTTCTCTTCTTTTCTCCCCCACTCTCTCCTTCCCCAAAAATTCATTTGCTCACTCCGCCCCACGCCGCCCTAACGCCGCCCTTACCACGCCCTAACGTCACCCTTACCCCTCCCTAAAGCCACCCTTACCCCTCCCTAACGCCGCCCTTCTTCCCCCAGAACTCCCTCCTCCCATACTGCCCTCCCTCCCCACTACCGTCTCGCCGTCCTCCGCCGTCACAATGCTTCCCTGCCGTCACCATAACCTCCTCGTCCATCGCTGCCTTCATAAAGGTAATTAGTATGAAATTTTTTTATTCAAATTAATATGAAATTTAATTGTATATGTAAATTGTATGTTATTTGTTTAATTAGCATGAAATTTTATGTTAATTGTTATGTAGTGTATGTATGTTAATTAATTGTTAATTATATATAAATAGTATATGTAAATTGTATGTTTTTAGTTTGATTAATTTGTATGTTAATTTGTAAAATTAATTAGTTTAATGTTATTGTTAATGTTAATTAGTTTAATTGAATTGGTAAAATTAGTTTACTTAATGTTATTGTTAATTAGTTTAATGTTAATTGGTAATTGGTAAAATTTGTTTACTTATTGTTAATTAGTATGTTTATTTTTTTATTAGTATGTTCATTGTTCATATTTAGATTTAATTAAATTAATGTTTAATTAATTAAGTAATATATTTATTTTATATATGTTAACTATTAATTTGTAAAAATTAGGGTTAAGTCTTATGTTTTTAATGTATTTAGATAAAAAAAAAAGTATGTAAATTTATATGTTTAATTAATTTACTAATTTGTATGTTAATTTCTAAAATTAATGAGTTTAATGTTATTATTAATATTAATTAGTTTAATTGAATTGGTAAAATTAGTGTAGTATTGTTAATTAATTTAATTGAATTGGTAAAATTAGTTTAATTGAATTGTATGTTATTGTTAATTAGTATGTTTATTGTTCATATATAGATTTAATTAAATTAATGTTTAATTAATTAAGTAATTTGTTTATTATATATAAGTTAATTGTTAATTTGTAAAAACTAAGGTTAACTATTATGTTTTTTGTGTATGTAGTTAAAAAAAAGTATGTAAATTTATATGTTTAATTAATTGATTAATTTGTATGTTAATTTATAAAATTAATGAGTTTAATGTTATTATTAATGATAATTAGTTTAATTGAATTGGTAAAATTAGTGTAATATTGTTTAATTAATTAAGTAATTTTTATGTTATTTCTTAATTTTTAATTCAATAGTATGTTACTTTTATTAATTCAATGTTTGTTATTTATTTATTTTAATTTGTATGTTAATTTTTTCGTAGATGTCTACATCGAGGCGACATGCACCCCATTCTCAGGAGTTCGATACTCCTGTCACATATGATAGTGCAACTGCACTGGGGGATACACAGGTGGCCATCAAACCTACCCCCTTGTCCCGACCACATCAACGGCATTGGCTGACAACCCTGCCATCGAGCAGTTGCCTATCACAAGGGTCGTCTTGAGGATGTCGAAAAAGAAGTGAGTGCACTTTATTTTTTTTTTTATGTTTTTTAATTGTTAATTTTTTAAACATTTATTATTCTTTAACTTATATATGTTTTTGTGTACTTTTTATAGATTGCATCCATCGGGTAGGGTTTCCCGAATTTTCACCGATGTTTACAAGAAGAGCCCCGAGTTGGGAAAATGGAAGGACATTTCTGATCTCACCAAACTGCGTTAGTTTGAGACATCAAAGGTAAAGTATATAAATTTTTAACGTTATTTTTTATAGTGTTTTAAAATTCTAACAAATTTATACTTTTTTTTTCTTTTCAGAAACACTTTACGATCCCTGCCGATCTCATTGATGATATCATCTAAAAACCATGGCACAAAATGGCAGGGAAACCCTATAGGGACGCCATCAGTAAGGCGAAGAATAAACCAGCTGAAAAACTTTTGTGGATGACTAAAGAGGCTCGTCTAAAGCTATTAGCGGATATAGTCAGACTCCCGAGGAGTTGCGCATCTATCAAATCAATTCAGCCAATCGACTGACAAACCCGGCTATGTACACCGGTGGGACTCGCAGCCATGACGAGTATTACGAAATGATGGTAAGTACTTGTAGTATTTCGCTTATATTTTTAATGTTTTTAATTTATTTAATGTTTTCATAATATTTTATTTTTCTTCTTCTCCTTTTCACAGACTCAGGATGGAAGTGAGGTCCCCCCGGTTGACTTGTTTCTCCATCTACATATGAAGGGTTACGATGGGGTCACTTATGTAGATGACCGGGCGCGAGAATTACATACTAGTTTTTTTTTTTGATTTATAATTTATTTATTAATATATATTTTTTTAATTACTCATAAATATTTTTGTTTACTTTTTGTAGGGAAAAGTTAAAGAGAAGCTCACTTCCTTATTGCCCACTTCTGATTCTCAGCCTACTTAGAAAAACCATCGTGATGCTTTCCTTCTTGCAGTCAGTGATGTTCGTTCGGATGGTTCGGTCCCTGGCTTGGCGCTTACGAGAGGGATCTTTATGCTGACCAGTCGCGTGCTTCGAGTTCTTCGCGTGTTGAGACTGAGGCTTTGAGGCGAGAGAGCGAATCCTTGCGCCTACAAATGGAAGCCAACGAGTTGCACAGTAAAGCCCGCCAGGATCAACTTCAGGCTCAGAAAGGTGCTTTAGAAGAACGTATTCGGGTATGGATGAACCTGAATGTGGATGTTGGCTCCGGGTCTACTTTTATGCATCCTGATTCCAGTCATACGAGCCCTCCTTAGTTTTTTTCATTTCTGGACATTTTATTACATTGTTTTGGACTACCTTTTTTTGTAAAACAATATTTGTTTGGATGTTTTATATTTATTTTGTTCTTATTTATTATTTTCTTTTTTTTTTTTTAAAAAAAAATTAATAATTAATTTTAAATATGATTTTATTAAAAATTAATTTTTTTTAAAAAATAAAAATAAATAGCGACGAAATGTGTCGCTATATATTATATTAATCTTTTTTTTAATACTTATTTTAGAGATGTAATTCGTCGCAAAGTCAAGTTGACTTTATTAGAGAACTAATGCGTCTCTTATTTAGAGATGGAATTCGCCTCTAACTATAGCGACATAAATTTAGAGACACATTTCGTCGCTAAATTTAGCGACACAATGAGTCTGTAACATAGAGGCGTAATAAGCCATTTGGTCTCTGTTTTCAGCGACTGAGTTCGTCGCTAAATATTCAACATTTTATTAGCGTCCCATTGTTTTTATGTCTCTATTAGCGACGAAATGTATCGCTATTTTTCTCAAGCGACGCCCTTTTTGGCGATCAACTTTTTCATCGCTAAATTCGTCACTATTTTCAATTAGAGGCGCATTTCGTCTCTACACCCGGGACACCAAATGCAGCTTTTCTTATAGTGATTGAGCATGAATGTACCAACCATTTTTTTTTCAAACTTTGAGGTCTTAGGTTCAAACTCATGTGTGGCCACCTACCTAGGATTTATCCTATGAGTTTCCCAACACCAAGTGTTGTAAAATTGTGTGGTTGTCCAATGAGATTAGTTGAGGTGCGAGTAAGCTAGACATTCACAGATATTAAAAAAAACCAATATTTTTATTAAAAATGTATATATTGTAGTATTATATGACTTGGTTCATTATTCGCCACATATATATATTTATTGTTCTAATGTTTAACACGTTAGAATTGAGTAGTGAGACCCCTAATCACTGCTCAACAAAATTTTTCTAAGATGGAGCCATGACATTAAAAGAAAAATCATAGTTGTGGCATGTTACGTACGGGAGATTATTCAGAGAGGCCGCTTCATTAAGTCCGTTACCTGAATGAGTGGCACGTGTCACCTTATTAATTCCTCCAATTTGCATTCCATTGGAAAAAACGGAGAAGAAACGAAAGTTTTTTTTTTTTCTTTTTTTTTTCTTTCTTAGTGTTAGGAAGTGGAAGTGTATTTTTTTTAAAGAAATTATCTAGAATAGTATATTATTGGACCATATTTACTTTCATCTACTTGGTTTTTTAATATTGCTCAAATAATATTTTCTTTTAATTATTTAATTTCTCAGGCGTTCAATTTTTTTCAAAAATCTCCCCAATGCTTTAGTTTTTATTCCTTAAACCATATTGTTCTCTCAAAGAAATAAGTCAAGGACAAAATATGAATAATTTTTCTTATGTTATGATTTTAGATTTGAGACTATTATGCTATATGGGTAATATATAAAGAACAATAAATAAAGAAGAAAAGGAAAGAGAAAATATGAAACATAAAAGATGAAAGAGGTAATGTTCAACCTAGTGAGCTGAGGTGATGAATTGAGTATATATAGCCATAGTACATGCCATTTGTCATAAAGAGAGAGGACAAGGAATAACAGAATAAATATCAAAATAAAAAAGTAAATCACACTCATTTATTTCTGTTGCTGCTGCCGTGAATATTATGCCTTTATCTTTATCACCCCCCCGCAAGCTGATGGCCAATAATTAGACTGTAACCTTGTTTCTCAGTGTACAAAAGCGATGGGAGGAAAGAGGCTTGGTCATGAGGTCTGTAAGTTGATCCTCAGATGGTACAAAAGTTACTGATAGTTGTTTGCTTAAGACTTTTTCCCGAATAAAGTGTAGATCTATTTCAACATGCTTGCTTCTGTTATGCATGACAGGATTTCCAGGAGATAAATTGCACTAATATTATCACATAAAAGTAGTGGAGATGAAGGGTGAACAAACTTTATTTCACTAAGAAGTGATTGTAGCCACATAAGTTCAGCAACAACATTTAACAACCCCCTATATTCTGATTATGCACTTAATCTAGACACCACTTTTTGGTTTGTTGCGGACCATGAAATGAGATTGTTGCCTAAGAATGTGCAAAAACCACTTGTGCTTCTCTTATCATCTGGACAAGAAGCCCAGTCAGCATCTGTATAGCATGTGAGAGCCTAATTTGTAGATGGTGTAACGGAGAGGCCGAGGGAAGTAGTATGCTTGAGATATCTTAAAATGCGTTTGACAGCCAACCAATGAGTTATAGTAGAAGTGTGAAGAAACTGGCATACTTTATTTATTGCATAGCTTAGATTAGGCCTGGTAGTGGTACAGTACTGCTGGGGTCCTACAATGCTCTTGTACTAAGTTTGATCAGAAAGTGGCTCACCATCATTGATGGATAAAGTAGAACCAATAGCCATGGGTGTATGTGTAGGCTGGCAATCAATCATAGAAGCTGTTTTGAGTAGGTCATTGATGTATTTAGTTTGGGATAGATGCAAGGAGTCATTGATTTTGGTTACTTGCATGCCAAGGAAAGAGGAGAGAGGTCCTAAGTCTTTGAGTTTGAACAGACCATGAAGAGAATTTATAAATTAATTCATGAGAGAAATATATGTGCTAGTGACAATAATGTCATATATATAAATGAGAAAGACAATAAATTCATTATTCTTGTTGTAGTAGAAAAGTGAGCTATAAGATTTGGATGACAAAAGACAGGAATTGACCTTTAAAAACCAAGCTTGGGGACGTTGTTTGAGTCCATATAGAGCCTTGGTAAGTTTATAGACATGGGAAGGGAAATCAGGATTTGTGAAGCCTTGTGGTTGGCTCATAAAAACAGTTTTTGACAAGTCCCCATTAAGGAAGGTATTATGGACATCAAGTTGATGAATGGACCATTTGAAAGAGACTGCTAGTCTAAGGATAATATGTATGGTAGTTGGTTTAACCAATGTGCAACTAAGCGAGCCTTGTATCTTTCAACTTCCCCATTTGGCTTAAGTTTAATTCTATAAACCCATTTGCAGCCTATGATTTTCCCATTATGTGGAGGTGGGACAAGTTCCCTGGTTTTATTTTGTAAAAGTGCGTGATATTCTTGGTGCATTGCCTGCTGCCATTGTGGGTAAGTAATGGCAGCCCTGAAGGTAGTAGGTTCAATGGTGGGAGCTGGAGGAATTGGAGTTTCTTGTGAGAGCCAAAATTTGGGTTTAAAGATACCATCCTTTGCTTTAGTGTTCATTGGATGATTATTTAACTAAATATGATTGGGATTAGGATCAGAGAGAGAGATGGAGACAAATGAGATTTATGTGGGACTGGGAATAGGAAAAGGTGATTGAGGCAGTGATGTAGCAAAGTTGGTAGGAGCAGTAATTGGAGATGGATTATTAAGAGATAGTTGAGACATTTGTAATGGCTGATATGATGGGGATATATGGTGGGAAGGTGGATTAGTAGGAAGGAAAGGACTAGTAGAGTAGGGAGAGACATATGTGCGTTGAAAGAAAGTAATATCATAATGGAATTTCTAGATGGATTGGAGTAAGGGAAGTGATTTTCATTAAATGTCACATGCTAGAGATATAAATTCGTCCAGTGGCAGGATTGAGACACAAATAGCCTCAATGATTTGAACTATAACTAAGAAAAATACATTAAGTGGATTGATACTTAAGCTTGTGATCATTATAAGGTCTGATATAGGGGAAGCAAGCATAGCCAAATACTTTTAGAAGATTGTAGTCAGGTAGTTGATGAAGAAGATGTTCATAAGGGGACTTATTATTCAGAGTAGGAGAAGGCAGTCTATTAATTAGGTGAATTGTAGTTTGGAATGCAAAGGTTCAAAAGCTCTTTTGAAGGTTAGAGTGAGCAAGAAGGGAAAGACCTACCTATACTACATGCCTACTTTTTCTTTCAACTCGACCATTTTGCTGTGGTGTGTGAGGACAAGAGATTTTGTGATGAATTTCACTTTGAGCAAGCAAGGCTGACAGTGATCAACTTGTTTTCTTAATATATCGTAAGTCAATGCTCCATTATTCCATAAATTAATCATCTCAGTAATAAGGGGTTGAAGGTACCCATTTAACCTTTGTTTATGACTCTTCGGATCAGATATGATGATCGTTAAGAAAATAACAGGATCTTTCATACACATCGATGACAGCAAGTTATACAACTGTTGGGATTGAGGACCTCTAAAAGAGTTTTCAAACGGAAGTCCCAAGGATCTTTCCTTGCAGTATAATATAATCAAAATCTAAATGCATAAAAGAAATACTAACCCTTGTAGAGAAGTGTCTGGCTCTTCCTCGTTCTTGGCTGGTTACGATCCTGGGACCACCAAAAAGTACTTCCTCACTAAGCACAAATGAGAATCGGTGCGTGGGCACTATCTCCTTTGGAAAAAGGAAAAATGTGAAGAAGAAATTTTTCTTCCCAATCACCCTATGGGCGGCTAAGAGAGAGGGAGGAGAGGAATTTCCTGAGCCTTTTCTTTTGCTCTCTTAGTTGTGTGTTTTGGGGTCACCCCAAGGTTCCAATTTATTGGAAAACTAAGGCCTCAGAAAATCTTTTAAAAATATTTTAATTAATGAATAAATAAATAAGATATTCTAAAATATATTTGAATAATAAAGATATTGTATTTTATTCCATAATAAAATATCTCATATCTTTTATTTAAATTAATCAATATTAATTTAAATATATTATTCAATATCTTCCATTTAAATTAATCACATTAATTTAAAATAAGATATTCATATATTTTAAATAAAATAAAATGCAAAACTCAGTCAACCCTTTGACCAAGGTGGCGTGTGACCCATATCATCATCTCATGACAATATTGGGCATTTTATTTTCCTATTTATTTAATGGAACAATTCCATTAAATAATTAAATAAATAAAACTCCTTTTATTTATTTCCTCTTTAATTTGACAATCTCAAATTAAATATTTAAATAGACTCCTCTATTTAAATCCCCATTAATTTTGGACAACTCAAAATTAATTTAATTAAATAGACTCTTCTATTTAATCTCTCATAATTAATTAAATAAACTTTTCTATTTAATAATTAAATAGACTCCTCTATTTAATTCCACCATTAATTAAATAATTAAATAGACTCCTCTATTTAATTTCTTTTAATTAATCAAATAGACTCCTCTATTTAATTCCATTTTTCCAAAGAAATTAATCATATTAATTTATGTCTCAATTACATGCGTTAGCTCGGAGGACTTAATGGACCTATAGGACTAAGATCCAATGATCAAGAATTACCTTTGATTACAACTCTTTTTAATCAATTAATTCTCATTCATTAACTCCTAGATAACTCCACTAAATATCTAGAGTTGCACTCTTAGTACTATAGACATAGTTATGTCCATTGGCTATAATCATTAACTACACTTTGATCCTTCATAAGTTAGTTCGTATCCATGGCTAGGTATTTGTACCGTATTAACCTCCATGATACATCTTGTTCTTTAAGCTCAACTGATTCTCCAATGAACAACCTTACATAATCTCCATTATGCGTCTTTAACCTTTTCCTTGATCAGAGGAATATGGGGCCTAGCTGTTCAAGACTGAATCAGTCCATAAGGGAACTACTTATCTATTTTCCTATATGGAAAAAGTGAATTCCAATTCTTGCATAATTACGTTCCCAAGATATAAGCAAGATGCAGTCCCCAAAGTGGGAGGCATATTGAGTGAACTATACGAGTCACTCTCACCTATGCAAATCAAAGGCTTGTCTCTTGCGAACAGGAGTTCATAATCCACTCAAGATTAAGATCAATTGTACATGATCAACCGGTTGATAAAAGAAGTGTCTTTCTGTAAAAGCTTTCCCAGAAGATAGTAAGTTTATCTTAGTCTAGTCTACTACAATCTCTATTGCAGCAACACCCCCACTCACATGTCTCTACATGAGCGATCCAGATGAGATCACTTGTGCCAATTCACAAGTGGACCGTGTTAGTGGTGTTACCAGAAATAAGGCACCCAACCTTTATTCATGTACCACAGACTATTGGAGTTACAACTTGAGTGAATCTTCCCGCATCACATGCTCACTCTAAGTTATCATAAGTAACTCTGGATCTTATGATGGATTACATTTATTTAATTAATAATAAATGCAATGTAAATATTACTAATTAATAATTCCTTTATTTATTTATAGTTTAATTGGATTACATAAGATTTAGGGCAGAAACCCCAGCAACAACTTCAACATAACCTGCTACAAAGAGTATTGTGCTCCAGATGCTCGGAACGGGTTAAACCCGTTAGTGCATAACCCATATATGACATTTCTACTCTCTAGCATAAATTTAGGATTACAACGGTTCAAATACTTTCACGCGTCACCATCATATGGATGTTTTTATAAAATAATCCTCCTTGTAGTGCTCGTGATGTCATCTTATGTGAGAAGTCGTTACTTCAGATGCATACAACCGTTGGAGACACTGTGTGATTGGTAAATAATGCATACAAGTATGTGGAATTAGAGTGCGCTTACCTTGTTTATATCTCAGATGAAAACAAATTTTACAATTATGAAGGCTCGAATCACTTGCCTTAGAATATCATGCATCCGTTTGGACAACAATCAATCTTCTCCACAAGCAATTCAAGACCCTCGACTAATTTTTTTGTGTCGTATAAACTTTCGAGAATGTGTTGTTTGTTGGGGACGCAACTATAAAACCATGGTGAAATCGAGTTGAAACCTCTCTCTGGGATGGATAAGATGATTTTATATTAAGAAGCTTGGTAGTAGCCAGCCATTGATTGACATCACAACCTGGGTACAGTGGCCTACTTGCTGATTTGAGCATATGGTACATTCGTTTTGCTTCTGGATTCATTTCCTCCTTCTCTAGAATAGTATGACTATCATCTTGAGTATGTTTAAATGTACTTTCAAATATCATATGTTGCATCTGTCCATACTCTTTCTTCATATTATCACTCGGTTCTTTCACAATCGACACTGATTCGAGTTACTACCTTCGTACAGTAAAGACTCCTCCAACGTCGTATTATACCAATCATAAATTTCCACAAAACCATGACTATACGGGCGTTTCTTCACATCAAGAGTCAAAAATATCGTTTTATTTCGACACTTCCTGCATGGATACAAAATAACAAACACAACTCAAAATCTCCCGAACATAATTTCTCAAACTAAAAACCTTGTCAAACGTAAGTATGAAAATGATTTTTATGATGGTGATACCTCATTTCTTGGAACATCTATTTATAGGTAGTAAACTGCACAGCTAGTGACGAAATGGAATGTTCCTCCTAATAGTTCATGTGATGGAATCTGTCAAAATATTAGCTCCAAAATATCCGACGCAAATGTTAACGACGTAATTATTCGAAATGTTGCATAAGGTCGTCAGCATTTTCGCATAAAATTATGTACCCATATTATTCAACGATGGATTCCGTCGCTAAGAGGGAACCTTCACGCAAACTATAACGTCACATTCTGTCGTTCGTTATTTTCACCGGAACATTTGGCAAGAACTCTAGACACGCATTTCATCGTTGATTATGGCATCATTTCTTAGCATTAACAATTTTGACTAAACAAGTGACACAATGCGTCGGTAATGGTCAATGTGTTACGAATGGTGTCCTAGAACTTGTAATTATTTAATAAAGATAATTTATTTTGAATAAATTAAATAAATAAACATAAGTTCTATATATTATCTAGATTGATTCAATGAATGATATTAGGAATATAGGACAGAAAATCAGAAAGGGAAAGGGAGAAAGGGAGGGGAAAACCAGAAAGGGAAAAGGTAATGATAAATCGTGGGAATCTTCAATGCACGCGCCCATTAATTGCCCATTAGTGACGAATTTGGCCACTAAAAAAATTGAGTAATTTAATTAACCGCCTAAAATTTCAACCTTAGCGATACATTTCGTTGCTAAAGTTAGTGAAATTTTAAAATACGTGCTTTTTTATTTCATTTAGCGACATAATGTGTCTTTAATTTTGAAATATATGGTGGACCATTTGGATTCCCAATAGAAACGAAAAATGTCTCTATAAGGAAAAAAATATTTGTTGTTGTAATAACTATCCAATTAGAGACGAAATGTGTCTCTGAAAGTGGAATATTCTGGAATTTTATTCCCATTAGGGACGAAATTCATCTCTAAATCCCTTTTTTTTTAATTCATTTTCATCATCATTATAGATTTCAGTGGGAAGAACACGAGCTCCCTTAGTAGATACGAGTGTAGTTTATAAGATGAGCTCTTAAATGCGAGAATCTCTGAGCTCCCCTAAAAGAAGTAACCATCGTATCATCAGTTCAAAACAAAAACCTTCTTTCATAAGGTATCGTCTCCCAACCGTTGGATCATTTGTTCTTCAAAATCTTCAGTACGACACTGGAAAAAACCTTTTACTCCTTTTAAAGCAAAATTAAAAAATACGGGGCAGATTTATTGTTATTTTTTAGCAATGGCTGATTGTTCTCAGGAAATTCCTATTCCTCTTCCTCTATCAGTCGAACAAATGCTTGTTAGAATTTGTAAACTACAGAATCAGTGATTACCCGATGATTTCTCTTTTGCATTTTGAAACACTGATTGATAATTGAGTCTCTTGCTTTACAGTATGATATTTGTTGTTAATGAACAGGAAAAAGTTTTGAAATTTATGTAAAGCTGGCTATTAGCGTCAAATTTTGTCTCTATTACACATATAGCGACGAAATGCATCTCTATATGCAACATTTAGAGACGCAATGCATCGCTATTTAACAGTTTTTTTTGTTATCATTTTCTTTTTTTCGCTTACAAGTTTAAAAGTTCATTGCTAATTTAAACATCATCTTCAAGCTCATCGCTGTTGGATTTAGAAGTGTTATCCTCCGTATCTTCTTCTTCGACTCAGAAGGTTGAGGGGATGAATCATCAATGAAAGGAAGTTTAATAAATAAGCTATTACGAACAAACAATATTTCTGTTATGTCATTCAACAGTCGAGTAGTTTCAAAGTTTATTCCTTCATCTATTTGACGACTCTGAACCTCTTCTTCTTGGAAGGCTACAAATTCCTCGCTGTCTTTATCTGGAAGACTCTAGTCAATATGACACGGCCTAACTTTGCAAACCACTAACAAATCATTGAATTGTCTAGAAGACGGTTACGATAGATAATACGTTTGAATCACTTGTTGTGCCAATAAAAACCGATCATTTGTGCTCATGTGCTTTCTCTTATTCACCTCCAAAATCTGTAAATGTTGTATCTTTCACATCCCACCTCACCTTATTGTCTCAAACCACGACAGTTAAATGATACGGTATGTTTTATACTCCTTCCTGCATATTCAAGCTCAATAATTTCATCAATCACTCAAAAGAAATCATCTTCACTGTTTCTGAACACTTGACCCTTTATGAATACGCCGCTGCTATCTGTTGTTCTATTCTGTGAATAAGATTTTATTTGAAATTTGTAGACCTTCCCTAGATAACCAGGGTATACTTTGGCTATTCTAGCAGGTCCTTTTGCCAACATTACTATGTGATTGTTTGTCACTGGTGCAGTGGGCGAGTCAACCTGCACAACAGTGAAACTGAATTGAGAAAACACAATATTACAGTTACTATGAACAATAATAACACGTACTGATACTCACGAAAGCATAAAACCATGAACGGAACTCCCTGTCAATTATGACCCCCTCCCCGGCTGCGTTATGTCTAGGATTTGCCAGGCGTAAGAATAACTCAACGAATAAGCTATTATTGAAATTAATATATTATAAACAATAAAATTAATTAATAATATAAAAGTTTCACATATTAATTTAGTTCATTCTTACTCGATATACAGTTCCACCTCCGGACAATTACACAACACGTACGTCTGTGCAATGTGATACTCTTCCTCATTTAATGATCTTCGCACGGCCTTTCCAATACTTTTCTCATGCACTATAAAAATAGACAAATCATCTGGATCAACTCCAAGAGAAAGTGAATCTTGAACAAAATTCTGCTTCACTGTTCGGTATTATTCTGCAATTCGTTGATCAAAGTAATATAAACAAAACGTGGTCGTCTCATGTATTAGGTGTGCATTGCATATAGATCCTTCCACTCTAGCCGTGTTTCCTACAATTCTTTTTAGCCTACGCAAATATCTAACATAAAAAAGGATCAGTTACAAACAGTACTTTAGGAAAAATTCATAAAAACAATCAAATTCATAAAAACAAGTAAACTATGTACCTCTCAAACGGGTACATCCATCGGTATTGAACTGGACCTCCTAGATATGCCTCGTAAGGTAGATGCTCCATCGAGTTGAAAAAAGATGGTGGAAACATTCTCTCTAACTTGCAAATGATGATAGCAATCTCACTGCTCAATGACTTGACAGTGTCTTGGGACATCTTTGCACATGTTAACTCTCTGAAGAACACACTCAATTGTGCCAAAGGTTCCCAATGTTTCTGTTTAAGGAATGGTCTAAATACAGCAGGCATGAGTCGTTGCATGAATACGTGAGAGTCATGACTTTTCATTCCAAACAAAGTATGACTGTGCATATTCATGCACCTACTCAGATTTGATACATATCCGCCCAGAAATTTAATCGATCGCATCCACTCAAACAATGTTTTCTTCTGGTCCTGTTAGCATGTACTTTGCCTTCGCATATTTTTTTCCCATTTCGTCCGGCTCCAAATCAGGTCGATGACAGATTTCTCGAATGTCTTAACGTGATCTCAGATTGTCTTTCGTTTTGTTTTGAATATTTAGAATCGTGTTGAAGACATTGTCGAAAACATTTTTCTCTATATGCATGACATCTAAGTTATGTTGTATCCTTAAATCTCCCCAATACGGTAGCTCCCAAAAAATACTTCTTTTCTTCCAACCTATATTTTTTCCTGCCGTCTTATTCCAAGCCTCACGACCAACCTCTGTAACACTTCGCATGTCAAGCACATCTAACCGTTACAAAAATCTCTGCCACTAGCCACGCGCGATAGCGTCACAAATACTATACCTTCATGTCACCAATAGTCTTTGATGACGTGATCCAAGCGTAGCCACTCACGTCATCAATACCACGTCATGAATGCCCATTTTGAGCATCTGTGACGTGCTATTGCATCACGTCACTGATGTTTTCCAGCATTTACCACGCATGGCTTGTGTTGTTGATATGGTCAATAAATTAAAAGCATTAAGAACATAAGAACATAAATAGAATCATAAAATTGTCTTCAAAACTAAAACTAATTACTCAAACCATAAAAATAAAGTAGCTACATCGATCCCCTAAGAATTAGAAAATTAGCTATCCATAAATAAATTCAACAAAATAAATAATCTAAAAAACATAAAAGACTCCCTCGGAAATCATTGAAAAACTCCAAAAACTACTCTCTAAGTGGCTGTCTCCAAGTATGAATTAAAGAATAAAGCTTCAGCCATCTTTAAATAGGCTTTAGAAGTTGGTGGATGAGATAAGGCTGGAGCGACGCCTCACTACACTTCAAGCGATGGCTCGCTTGAATATTGCAAGCCTTCAATAAAAAGAACGGGCGATGCCTCACTACATGTTGAGCGATGGCTCTCTAGGCTGAAATCTGGACTTCTCCTACTTGGTCAAGCGATGCCTTGCTACAACGCAAGCGATGGCTCGGTTGAAATGATTTTTCCCAAAATGTTTCATTTTTTCCTTATTTTGTAAATATGTTTTCAAACCTACATAAAAAGAGAAAAACAAATTAAAATAGCATCAAACTCATCAAAAACCAATTAAATTAAGGGTAATTTGATGATATAAAACCATGTCAACAATAAATTCAGTAAGACTCTACATAATATTCATAAATAATTATGAATGACAAAAGATGGCTACCAATCAACATGAACCCTTCATCTTCGGCACATCAACAACCAGCAACTCTTGGTTCATTATTACCTGAAAAAAAATATAGCACTGTGAGGCTAAAACCAGTGAGAAAACGATTCAAACAACAGGTAAAATTTTAAATAATCTATAAACGATTCATACCGAGTCCCAAGCACTTAACTCTCTCCAATAACTCTTATGCTCAAAGCGTCACTTAAAACTTCAAGTCTCAACTCGCTTACATGAATAGGCAATTCTCACTAATTCCATATTCAAGATCTTTAACCATCAAATCTACTTGGATCATCATCCTTCCGTTCTCATAACCATAAGAAATATCCACACTTCTCGTAATCTCATTCTCATACATGAATAGACAACTCTAACTAGTTTTATATTCAAGGCAATACATAATAATTCCACACATGAATAGGAAACACTACCGGGTTCCATAATTAAGGCATAACTCATTATATTAACTCTAACTCAATCTCATGAGCTCAATTAATCCAACACGTAATATCCATAACTTCTCATACACTATCTCTTATCGATTCCATAACATTAATTATTATTAAATTAACAAACAACTAGAATTATCATGCAACACAAGGAAGGTGGTCTCTCGGGACTACTATCACTTTCTAGTACCTGGTTATAGCATCGACTATAACTGAAACTCTAGTAGATCATTCATGCGAGCAACGATTACTAGCACCTGGTTATGGGCTCACCCAAAACATATATATGATTAGTTGCTAAGCTCGTAGCCTCAACACTAATTTAAAAAAAAAACCTCTAATGATACATTTTTACAAGCAATGTCCATTAGCACCTGGTTATGGACTCTTCCATAACTGAAATAAAACTTAGTATTAAGCTCGTAGCCTTAATACTAGTTATCACAACCTGTCAGGCCATCAATCACAAACTTTCTCAACATCACACACATGATAATATTCATATAAAATCAATATTAATCATCAAAATACAGCAGCCCAAATAGTTTAACAATTAATAACAAAACTACCGAAAAACAGTAAAACTACCGAAAACTGTCGAAAAGCTGAAATTTTATTTTAGTACTTTCCAAATCAATTCTCATGGATAAGGGTCACCTTAAACGCCCAAATATTCTAGAAATAAGATTAATAACATTCATAATTGATTCGAAAATAAAAACCTCAATTTTCGCCAAAAAACGCCTAAACTAGCTCTAGCCGAAAATAAAATTATCCAAGTGATTTTCGGACATTCCCAATATCAATTCTCTTCCTAAATTTTCAGAATTAAACAAATAAATATTTCAAATCAAATATACTACGATTTGAGCTTTAGATTTCTCTAAAACCCCACTGTTGATCAAACCATTTAACTCACCTTGATTTCGCTAAAAATCCAAATTAACCAAGCTAATTTCCACCACGAACCAGACCTGAAAAGATAGTCTTAAGCAATTAAAATCCATGCTAAAATAGTACAAAATTATGCTAAAAGGATTGGGGATTCAACGGCTCAAAATCAGGACAACCAAATGACGAAAAAGTCGTCGTTTGCAAAGGAACAGCAGCCACGGTGCTGCTGCCTCTTGCCGTGACTGAACCGTGGCCTTCGAGTCTCGGTTTGGTCGTAGGTTCAAGTTTCAGGAGATCAATTTTGATAGGTTTTCAGTTTCAGGCAAGGTGGATCAAAATTGATTATGGAAAAAGCTTTCGATTTGGAATTGGAAAGAGATGGAGGTTGGGTTTCAAGGATGAGTTCTTGAATTTCTTAATTTAAATATTAACTCAAAAATCCAGAATTTTAAAAGACTAAAATTTGATCCAAAACACTTACCCAAGGTTAGGAATTCACGGGAAAAGCCTGTTAGGAATGGTGTCCTAGAACTTGTAATTATTTAATAATAATAATTTATTAAGAATAAATTAAATAAATAAACATAATTAAGTTCTTTATATTATCTAGATTGATTCAATTAATGATATTAGGAATATATGGAAATATATAAATATCAAACATTCAAATAGTAAACCCTAAGTTACTCTTATGAAATCACGACTTAGTATGTGAGTCATACGAGAGGATTAAAGTCGAGATGAGTAACTTAAAGTGTCTCGATAAATGGATAACGTTGGGAACCTTATCCTGGTAACACCGTTGATAGCCGCATTTTGTTTATAGACAAATGATCTAATCCCCGATCATTCATGTGGGAGACATGAAATGGAAGTATCATATGCAATGTGATTGTATAAGACAGGACCACGATGTTCGATCAAATTTCTCATTAGTACCGCTTTAGAAATTATCAAATATCAAACTAAGTTTATCAACCGTGATAGATCTCAATCCTCGAGTGAAAGCGGACTCCTATTTGTGGAGTTATGTTCTTTGATTCACATAGTTGAGAGCGTCTGTAAGAACGCTCAATACACTCTGTTTTGGGAACATGACTAAATAAGTAGTCGGGAACTCATTTTCACGAGATGGAATTCATAACTTTCCTATAAATTAACGGTATCGGTGCGATACCTAAACATTTTAGGAACTTTAGGAAACTCCTTGATGTCGATTCGAGACATGAACAAGTGGCGCCACGACTTCATTGATCACGAAGTACCTTATCTCTAGTTCGACTAAAGATAAAAGTTCATTGGAGAATCGGGGGGAACACAAGGATAAAGCGGTAATTACAGGGGCAAAACGGTAAATTTATCCGTCTGTAATTATGAGGGTTCCACGTGAAGGATATATCACGGATATAAATAAAAGATAAACTAAATGGACATAACTCATCTATAGTGAGGGGAGTTCAAATAGAATCTATAGGGAATTATTCATAGTTAGATAATAAGTAATTAAGCGACATGAAGTTAATCAATTAATGACTAATTATTAAGCCCATGATCTATAGGTCCATCGGGTCCCTATGCTAGCCCAAATATCGTAGTCGCGAAATCAAGTAGAAGAAAGGAAATTTTAAGTAAAGTGAATTACTTAAAATAGGCAAATAATTGTTTAAATATTGAGTATATTTAAACGGTAATTAATATAAACATTATTAATTGTTTAAATAATGAGTTTATTTAAACATGAAATTAATAATGAAATATTATTAATTATACATTATTAATTATTTAAATATTGAGTATATTTAAACGGTAATTAATAATTTGAAATTAATTAACAATTATAAAATGTTTAAACAATTAATTATATTTAAACGGAAATTAATAATTGAAATTAATTAAATTAATAATAAAATATTGTCAATAAAATTATTAATTTATTGAAATTAATAATTATAATATTTAGTATCAATTATTTAAATAATGAAAATTATTTAAATGGAAATTAATAATTAAATATAAATTGGATAATATTTAGTCGGGAGAAAATATTAATATTATTAATTGTTTAAATAAAATATTTTATTTAAATGGTAATTGATAAATAAATTAATTAAGTTGGACTTATTAATTTAAGAGAGAGTTTCAAGCCCAATTGGATTAATGAACCCAATTGAAATTGGCCCAAAATAATTAATTAAATAAATTTGATTTATTAATTATTTATTATTAATTTTGGCCTTCATAGATAATTTGTAGGATATAATTATTTGAATTATATCCTATAATAATTATATAGATTTATTTACCCAAGATAAATAAAATAAAAGAAAAAGAAAAAATCTTCATTTATCTAGGCATTTTGAAATTGCAAGATAAAAGGAAAGAGATAATCAGATTCTTTTGTATTTATCTCTATAGATTAATCATAATGTGATTAGGATTCCTATTTTCCTATAAATAGGAGGGTTGGGTCATTCATAAATCATAGAATTAAATTCCTTAGAAATTCGAATTCTCTCTTCCTCCTCTCCCCTTGAGTGCCGATTTTCCCTATTCAAAATTGGGAAGAAAATATTTTCTTCTTCCCAATTTCTTTCTAAAGTTCGATCCCACAATCGGGTTTCGTTTGATCGATCGGGATATAGCGTAGAAGATCGGCGGGGGGGGTGTTGGTGGGGGGAGGGGGTTTGATGTCATTGGTAAAGAAACCTCCAACCGATTCTCCATGTATTACTCAATGTAAGTTTTGATTTTAATTTTCGAAATTTAAAGCATGAATCTACATGTTTTTTCACAAATTGCATGATATTAATAGATCCATAATTAAATGTTAATTAGTTTACTAAATCAAATTCCGCTAGTTTAGTAAATCATCCCTTCAAAGCCTTCAATCTTCCTCCAACGATCACCCACGTTCCAATCAATCACCTATTAATTGAAAATTGACGAAAAATCATCTTAAAACCCTAAGGAGGGGTGGCGGCGGCATTAGGGAAAAACCAAAGGAAGAAAAAGGTTACCTCTTTGGTTGAATGAAGGTTCTCCCACACTTCAAAAATTGAAACCACACCTTGAATCGTCACCCGATTGACAACGAAACAAGCGAAAGTCCAGAATTCTCCAATGGGGGGGGACAGCGGCATGAGAGAGAGAGGAGAAGAGAGCTTTTTTTTCCTTTCTATTTTCTTCTTTTCTGATAAGTGAGTCCAACCCTAGCCACCTCACTTAGACTTTCCCTTATTTTCTTATTCATTCTTTTATCCAAACAAATTGCTAATAAGACCTTCCTTCGCAATTTGCCACCCAACAAGCCTATGGATGCAATTAAGAAATTTTAAATGGAAAATTAAAAACTCGGTATTATTAAATGAAAAATTAATTTTAACCGAAAATTTAAATTACCTTGTAATGGGGCGTTACAGATCCTAACCCACTCACAGACGAAAGGGAGTCCCCCTCCGGTGGGGAAGAGCGATCTATAGCAAGTTCATTTCCCTCAGGCTAACCCCTTGATGACGGACTGGGAGTAGGTTCTTGAACAGACAAAGGAGAAGGGGAAACGGCAGGTTCATCTATCTTTAAAACCCTACCATCAAAATCATCCTCATTCCCTACTACTACCCTTAGGGTCCTATGGCCTCTAACTATGGGGGCTCCCTGGATAGGGACGAAAGACTAACCTTCGAGAGAGGATAGGGAAAACTTCAAAGAAACAGAGCAAAGATGGCAGAAAATCATTCAAAAACAAGGAATCTTCAGATAACCCCTTGGAATTCGGATGAAAAACAAGCCCTTAATTCTGATGGGAAGCGCTATTTAAAGGAAGGGGACACGTGTCCAACCACCGTGACACATGGGGAAACACGTGACGATCCGCATTCGCAAAGATTCTTTGGACACCAAGCCCATCCGAGAGCCCAATGGGTCAATTTTTTGAAAGATCGCGTCTCTCGGAACAGACAGGTTCGTGCAAGGGCACAACGATTCATTTTTGTGAAAGAGGGCGTTAAAACCCGAATCATCGTGAGGCCAAAGCAGTCTATTTTCCGAAGAGTCGTGCCCCTCCACTATCTCAAGTAGAAATCGGGTGAAAACGAGCGCCATGCCTTAGATCTGAACACATACTATCCGCTGCACTGAACTTTCCGATCCGAAAAATAGGGGAAAATTGTAAAGGGTAAAAATGGCCTTCATACGGGCCGTGTACAATAGATCGGTCCACTTGGGTCCATACCCATCCGGATCGTCGCCTGAAGGAGCTACTACTTAATGGGCCGTAAGAAGATCCATTAAGCCTAATCCTGCACTAGCCCAGTCAAGAGGCCCACGATCACAAGACTATAAAGGTTCACTTGGCCTATCAAATCAAGTAAATGCATACTATCCACAACCCTAACACAAGCTTGCGACGCACGCTACTTTTCACCTACTGCCACCTAACTTGATTATCGAAAGGTCCTTCACCGGTACCACACCAGTCTCCTTCTGATCATTAGTTCACTTTATTTCAGGTAGCTACACCGTCGAGAACCTAACATGTGATAGAGCGTGTTCAACCGTGTGAGGAAGAATCCATCCGAGAAATATCCTACACAAATACATGATAAAGAAAAGTAATTATAAAAATAAAAAAAAAATAAAAATGGAAAGTACCATAGCGTGCATGCGTGGAGAATTTGCATTATCTTTTAATTTTTTTTATTTAATTTATTTACTTATCTTTTATATTTTATAATTAGGAGATAAGGATTATCTAATTAGATTATGATATCTTATTTTCTTATAAATATGACCATTGGGATTCATATTTTGTACTCTTCTCACTTTAATTAGGAAAGTGAAAATTCTCTATTCAATTTTTGCCCAATTGCCGATTTTCCTTAGGAAAAAAAAATAGAAGAAATTTTTTCTTCTTTTGTTCTTCTGGATCGATTCCCACAAGTCGGTTTTGCTTTCGATCGGGATATAGCATAGAAGATCTGGTGTTTCTGAGGATTGATGCTGTAAAGAAACCTCCAACCGATTCTCCATAAATTACTCAATGTAAGTAAAAGGCCTTTAATTTTCAAAAATTAAGCATGAATTTACATGTCTTCATGTTTTTATCACAAATTGCATGATATTAATAGATCCTAAATTAATTGTTAATTTGTTTACTAAATAAAATTCCGCTAATTTAGTAAAGTAGTCCATTCACAACGCTCATGGTAACAACGTATTTTGTCGCTAATCAGGGACGACGCAATATATTTCGTCGTTAATCCAGTTTTTTCTTGTAGTAAAGAGAGAGAAGAGAGAAAAGAATTTATTGGAGGAACGACATTTTGATAAAAGAATACTTTGGGTCGCTATTTAATGATGAATGGAAGGAAGTTACTATGTTATTTGTTATATCTTAATGGTTAATCATATACTTAACCCAATAAAACAAAAGGATTCAACAATAATAATGATTATTAGATGTATATAATTGATCAAATAAATTCAACTGAAAACAATTGTATAAATAATAAAAGTAATTCAACAACTATATATAAAACAATAATAATGATTAATAAATGTATATCATTGATCAAATAAATTCATGTGAACACAAATGTATAAATAATAAAAATAATTATCAAATGTATATCCATTAACAAATATTTACTGAAAAATATGTAAAACAATAATGATGATTATTTAATGTATATCATTGATAAAATAAATTCTTCTTTTTTTTTTAAAGCCAACTATATAAATATATAAATAATCATTAAGTGTATATCAATGATCAAACATTTTCTTAAAAATGTAAAAACAAAGCAAATCCATGACACAGAATGCAAAAGAAAGTAGAAAGTGTCAAAATGAAATTAAAAAAAAAAAATAGAGAGAGAGAGCGTGTAAACAATATATTTGGTGAGATATGATTCTATATTTAATCAATCCACAGAGAGAAATATATGGAAATTTTGAAATATAATAACTCCTCTCCTTAATAATTTAAAAAAGAATAATTGATACTAAATTATAAAATGTGTTTTTTTTAATTATATTAAAAATGTATAAAAATGAGAAGTGAATAGAATTCTAAATTTCAATTCAACTAAATAAAATTTTTAAAACTAAAATACTATGTGATACATATTATATTTAAAAAAAATAACTATAGCATCATTGAAAACAACAAATAAAAAATTGTAACAATGCTAAAAACAGACATTTAATGATTGCATAAACAACTTTATCTAATAAAATCCTTTTTTTTTTGCACCAAGGATAAAGATGTCATGAGGAAATGAAGAAATTTGTAGAATGATATTTTCTCATTGACTATGATAGCTAACAACCCATATTTATACAAGTATATATAGGTTAAGAAAAGATACAAAGCTATATGATAAACAAGAAAATAAAAACAATATCTCAGAAATCGGGTTGTCGTCATGGCGAGGGGAACTCGTGGCCACGACGAGGAGACAAAATCACAATTCTAAGCGTTGTCGTCGCCGCGGAGGGAAAGGCCCCACGCTGTGACGCCCACTCTCAGTTCGTGGGCTCGACGACAGGGGCAAATGTGCTATATTTTCAACCTTAATTTTCAATACTCACTCTTAAGTTGGAGCATGAAAATCACAAATGCCTAACTGGCGAAGAAGAAACTGAAATTGAGCTTTTCCAAGGGCCCTAGTTAAGACATCCGAAAGTTTATCTCTCGTACGAATATGTTAAGGGGAGATAATCACATCCTTGAGAGCATCACGAACAAAATGGTAATCCATCTCAATGTGTTTCGTTCGTTCATGAAAAACTAGATTGGCCTATGACAACCCGACACTTTTAAATAAATTTAATTTAGAAAACACAGCGGAAGTCTTTTATTTCAAGAAAAATTGGCGTGGTTATGTTTGAAAGTTGGCTAGCCAAAACCTGTTTACATCCTAATTTTTCAAATCTAATAAAATCACATGGAACATTAAGTCCCAATTAGGAGTTCAAAGATTTAATATCATAAAATCATAACCATAAGCTCTTATGAGCTAAATACAATATATAAGTCATCAAAGTCTTTAAAGTTCTCACAAATAATTACATAAACTTTACGACAAATGAGTCCATCTCGAGGTCAGCATCCCTCGATCACGCAGAACCACCTCCTCTCCCTCGACCTCTAGCCATGGCATTACCTGAAATTGGTTGTAATATCATGAGCTAACAACTTAAGCCCAGTGAGAATAATAAGCATAAAAAGTAAAGATAGACCTCAAACTCACATTTCCGATTCGTGTCCAAATAATCTGACACAATCTACTCCTAAAGTCCTCCAACTCTAGGTAATTTCATTTTATACTCTCTAAAGGATGAAATTACTAACTCTCGTAGTCAATCCGCATCCAATTACTTGTTACAACATAATAAGAAAAGTAAATAACTTTGCATAAAATATAACATCTCGATTTATATTCCATCGATCATATGCAATGTAGGGTTCACATATACCCTTATGCATGAATGAAGGTAATGCGGACATCTCGTAGGAATCCCATTCAACCTTATGCATGAAGAAGTAATGAGTACATCCCGTAGGCTACCCATTCGTCTTCTTTCTTAGTTTTACTTTCTTTTCTTTTCTTTTCTTTTTCTGAAGGTGATGCGAACATCCCGTAGGCTCCAACATTCTTCCCTTCTTTTCTTTCTCACTTTCTTTTCTTTTTCTGAAGGTGATGCGGATATCCCATAGGCTCCAACATTCTTCCCTTCTTTTCTTTCTCACTTTCTTTTCTTTTTTCTCTTTTAAATGATGCCAGATGTTATAGTTATGTTTGCACATAATTGCAAAAGTAAATAAAGTAAAGTGCGAATAATAAAGTTACTGAGACAAACATAAAGTAAAGGGGCATAAAGTAAAAGACATAAAATAAAATAGATAGGAATCTCGGCAGAAGGATATATAAATCGAACTCCGCTAATAATAATAAAAGTAAAATCATAACTAAAACGATTAACCTATACCTTCCAGGATTCTAAACTTCCAACATAATCCGAGGTTCTATTAACCGTTCTATATAAAATTTGAATCTTTTAACTTCCAATGATCCAACCTAAGCTTCGAAACGAATGTAACTTAGAATCTTCTAAGATTCAATACTTTCCTCGAGAACTCATAAGTTTTACTTAAAGGATTAACTTCTAATCCTAAGGGCACTAACTCACTTCCCTTTAATCTTAGATTTGAATTCTAAACTTAGTTTCCAATTATACAAACCATCATACTTATTCGCTTTCTAAATTTACTTTAATCCCTAACTATTCTCACCTTAAAGAAAGTTGACTTCGCTCCTAAGTCCGAAAGAGCGATCAATCAAACGGTTCGAAAACACCTACAATTGAATTATATCACACAATCAATAAATTATCAACTATCGATCAAACAACAACTAAACATACAAATGACAAAAAAACCCAACAAACCTCCCAAAGAGGCTCTCGGCCATCTCAAAGAAAATGGGCCTCGGGTTTGGTTTTCCGGCTTTTAGGCAATCTAAAAGTGTTTCGAGTTGGTTTTAAGCAAATTCGATATTCTCGATTTCAATGGGTATCGATAATTAGGGTTTTTGAACATTATGCCCTTTCCCGAATTGAATTTAAATAAACATTATTTCACTAATTTATAACCCTTAATTAAACCCAAAAGGGTAAATTTCAAACGGGAAGGGTTTCGACTGAAAATCGATTTTAGGGTTAAGGGATTGTTTCCAAAAACACTTAAAACAACTCCCGTATTTACAAACACCGAGTTCCACAACACGAAATTGAAGGAAATCAAAGAAAACTCCATTAAAATACTATTTGGAGCTTAGGGTTTGAAACTTTACTTACCGAGAACTCCGTATAACACGAGTGGCAAGTACGATGGTTAGGTGGAAAAGGATCCTTGACTCGAGGGCTTTCCGATTTATCCAAGATCGAGTCGATCCGTCGAGAAATAAACGAAAACCGAATTTTCCCTTTTCTCTCTTGATGCTCACGGGTGGGAGGAAGAAAAATGAGAGTGTTTTGGTCAATTTTTGAGTCAATGGTGATTTTAAAGAAGATGAGTGAATAGTGTTTAGATATTTAGGAATTTTAGAAATGACGGTTACGTCCTTTTATGACTTTTGACTTATAAAACGAAACCCGATGATCTTAAACTATCCCAATGGTGATTAATAATTATTAATTGGCCCGTTAATAATTATTAAGACCATTAAAATGAAAATAAGCTAAAAAGGTAATTAAAAGGACTTAAACCGAAATAAACTACTAAATTCTAATTTACCGATAAATAAATAAACTTTAATTACTTAAATTAAAATAAAATAAATAAAAGTTTTTTTTATCACAAAATAACGGGACATTACAGTCAACCCTCCTAAAAAAGGCTTTTCGTCCCCGAAAAGTAAACTTACTAAGTGAAAAGGTGAGGATACTTTGCCCGTATATCATCCTCACGCTCCCACGTTGCTTCTTCAGACACTTGGTTCCTCCAAAGGACCTTAACCAAGCGAATAGTCTTGTTTCTCAACACCTTTTGCTCGAATGCTTGAATCTCAACTAGTGTCTCCTCATAAGACATACTAGCATCCAAAACGATCGGATCGTGATCGGATCGTGATCGATCACATGAGAAGGATCAGCCATGTACTTCCGAAGCATAGATACATGGAATACATTATGAACTGCCGATAAAGAAGGTGGTAAAGCCAACCTGTAAGCTACTGCTCCTATCCGATCAAGTACCTCAAAAGGGCCAATGAACTTAGGGCTCAGCTTACCTTTCTTTCCAAATCTCATAACACCTTTCATAGGTGCTACCTTCAAAAACACGTGGTCCCCCATTGAAAACTCAAGTGGACTACGTCGTTTGTCTGCATAACTCTTCTGTCAACTCTGGGTAACCCTCATCCTCTCTCTAATCAAGTCAATTGACTGACTAGTCAACTGTAATAACTCGGGTCCCAAAAGTTTTCTCTCCCCAACCTCATCCCAGTGAGCTGGAGATCTACACTTTCTACCATAAAGTGCTTCAAATGGTGCCATCTCAATAGTAGCTTGGTAGCTGTTATTATAAGCAAACTCTACCAAGTACAATTGAGAATCCCAACTACCTCCAAAATCAAGAACACAAGCTCTCAACATATCCTCCAGAATCTGGTTAACTCTCTCGGTCTGACCATCTGTCTGGGGGTGAAAAGCTGTGCTAAAATCCAAGCCAGTACCCATGGCTGAATGCAAACTCTGCCAAAACTTCGAGACAAAACGAGTGTCCCGATCTGATACTATCCTCACAGGCACACCATGTAATCTAACAATCTCCCGTAAATACAACTGTGCCCAAGTCTCAACTGGGTAGGTGATCCTCCCACGTATAAAGTGTGCAGTCTTCGTCAAGCGGTCTACAATCACCCAAATGGTATCGTAACCCTTTGATGTCCTCGGCAAACCACTGATAAAATCCATGGAAATCTCCTCCCATTTCCATTCTGGCACACTCAAAGGGTTAAGAAAACCCGATGGACTCTTCCTAAAAGCCTTGACTTGCTGACAAGTCAAGCATCTACTAACAAAGTCCGCAATCTCAAGCTTCATCCCAGGCCACCAATAATGCTCTCCCAGGTCCCTGTACATCTTCCTACTACCTGGATGAATAGAGAAGATAGAACTGTGAGCCTCCTCCAACAGTTCCCTTCTAAAAGTCAATCCTAAAGGCATACATAGCCTCTTACGATACATCAGACCATTGTCTGTAGAGAAGTAAAATGACTAGAAATATCTGACTCAGCTTCTCTAAAACCGGCCTGCAAATGAGTCTCTCCCCTTTGTGCATCAATCATCCTCTGCCTCAAAGTAGGTCCTACTGTCAAACTAGCCAGACTCACAGTGACCTCGGCAGTCAGGAATGCTATCTTTGCTCGTTCCATATCCCATCTCAATCTCAAAGGTATGGCCGACAAAGCTGATGAATGAGAAGACTTCCTACTGTGCGCGTCAGCCACTACGTTGGCTTTCCCAGGATGATACTAAATGTCACAGTCATAATCCTTAACGAGCTCCAACCATGTCCGCTGTCTCATATTCAATTCCTTCTGAGTGAAGAAATATTTGAGACTCTTAAGGTCAGTAAGTATCAGGATCTTCTCACCGTACAAATAATGTCTCCATATCTTCAATGCATGCACAACAGCTGCCAACTCTAAATCATGAGTCGGATATTTCTTCTCATGCTCTTTCAACTGATGGGAAGCATAAGCTATAACCTTCCCGTGTTGCATCAACACACATCCCAAACCTCTGTGGGAAGCATCTGTATATACAGTCAGACCACCAGTTCTATCAGGCGACACTAGAATAGGTGCTGTCGCAAGTCTCCTCTTGAGCTCCTCAAAGCTCCTCTCACAATCCTCAGACCATACAAAATCAACTCCCTTCCGAGTCAAACGTGTCAAAGCTGAAGCAATTTTGGAGAAATCTTGCACAAACCGTCTATAATAGCCTGCAAGTCCCAGAAAACTACGAATATCAGCCACACTCGTCGGTCTAGGCCAGTTAGTCACTGCCTCAATCTTAGAGGGATTAACAGATACTCCTCTACTCGATACTACATGGCCTAAAAATGCCACTTCCCTCAGCCAAAACTCACACTTGGAGAACTTGGCATACAATCTCTGATCTCGTAGTACTGTCAATACTTCCCGTAGATGCATAGCATGCAACTCCTCTGTCTTGGAATAAACCAAGATATCATCAATAAAAACAATCACAAAAGAGTCAATGAACCTCCTGAACACCATGTGCATAAGGTCCATAAAAGCTGCAGGCGCGTTGGTCAAGCCAAGTGACATAACTACGAACTCATAATGTCCATAACGCTGTACTGAATGCAGTCTTGGGAATATCCTCATCCCGAGTCCTCAACTGATGATAGCCAGATCTCAAATCTATCTTCGAAAAGATAGTGGCTCCCCTCAACTGATCAAACAAGTCTTCTATCCTGGGCAAAGGATACTTGTTTTTCACTGTAACACGGTTCAACTCTCTATAATCGATACACAAACGCATAAAACCATCCTTCTTCTTCACAAACAACACCGGAGCTCCCCACGGTGAAACACTCGGGCGTATAAACCCCAAGTCTAAAAGTCCCTGTAACTGGCTCTAGAGTTCTTTCAACTCAGCCGGTGCCATACGATAAGGTGCTTTGGACAATGGAACTGTCCCAGGAGCAACCTCAATCTGAAAATCAAATTGTCTCACTGATGGCAAACCGGGTAACTCATCAGGGAAGACATCAACAAAATCCCTCACTACTGGCACAGAACTCAAGCTAGTCTCTGGTACAGAAATATCAACAACACTAGCTATATAGCCCAAGGCTCCATCACTTAGAAGCATACTAGCTTCTAACATAGATATCAAAGTGGGTGCCACTCGACTACTAGTCCCACGAAAACGTAAACTGGTCCCACATGGACCCATAAAATCAACAACTCTATCAGTACAATCAATGGTGGCACGATTAGTTGATAGCCAATCCATACCCAAAATAACATCGAAATCAGACATAGGCATGATAATCAAAGTAGCATGCAAGCAACAACCCATAAAACACAAATCATCTGTGCTAATCAAACACCGAGTTCCACAACAAGAAATCGAAGGAAATCAAAGAAAACTCCATTAAAATACTATTTGGAGCTTTGGGTTTGAAACTTTACTTACCGAGAACTCCGTATAACACGAGTGGCAAGTATGATGGTTAGGTGGAAAAGGATCCTTGACACGAGGGCTTTCCGATTTATCCAAGATCGAGTCGATCCGTCAAGAAATAAATGAAAATTGAATTTTCCCTTTTCTTTCTTGATGCTCACGGGTGGGAGGAAGAAAAATGAGAGTGTTTTGGTCAATTTTTGAGTCAATGGTGATTTTAAAGAAGATGAGTGAATAGTGTTTAGATATTTAGGAATTTTGGAAATGACGGTTACGTTCTTTTATGACTTTTGACTTATAAAACGAAACCCGATGATTTTAAACTATCCCAATGGTGATTAATAATTATTAATTGGCCCGTTAATAATTATTAATACCATTAAAATGAAAATAAGCTAAAAAGGTAATTAAAAGGACTTAAACCGAAATAAACTATTAAATTCTAATTTACCGATAAATAAATAAACTTTAATTACTTAAATTAAAATAAAATAAATAAAAGTTTTTTTTTATCACAACAAGTCTTCTCTTCAATCTCTCCACAGAACCATCAGACTTGTATTTTATTTTATACACTCCTTTACAGCCAATGGCTCATTTACCTGTGGTGACAGGTCTTCCAAAGTCCAAGTTCAGTTACACTTAAGAGCATCAATCTCTTCCTCCATTTATTTCCTCCAACCAACATCCTGAACAGCCTCATGAAAAGAAATAGGTTCTTTCACTGTTGTAATTGCAGTCAAGAAACGAGCATGTTGTGTTGAAAATCTATCATAATTTACATAATAAGTTAGAGGAAACCGAGTACCTAAAGATCATAAAGGAGCAGGCGATGGCGATGTGATGAAGTTTACAAGATGAATTGTATTTGTAATATAGTATGTGAGCCTGCTTGATGCTTTCTTTACTCGTTGTCCTCTACCAGTTGTCGTAGTCACACTTTCGGTTAGTTCAATACTATGAATAGATATATCCTCCTCACAAAAACACAATTGATGAGTTTCAACCAACTGAGGTGTTTCAATCAATTATTCTACATTCTCACCCTTTTGGGTTGTTGGTTATGTTATCTCATCGATAACACCTTAGTCACTCCCACTTTCTACAATAGTCTCATACAAAGGATGACTATGAGAAGTTGAAGATGACTGTCCCTTGGAATTAAGCAATGGACAAGTGTAGACCATTGGTCATCAGATAGAACATGAAGACTAGTTAGATCGGTGGAATTGATAGGTGTTTGTACCTCATAGTTTGTTGTAGTAGCTACATTGGTAACTTTACAACGACCGCCACCGTTCCTTCCACCACCTCTACTTGAACGACCTCCGTCGCTTCCTTGCCTTTCATTTACATTGTCAACCTACCATTTAGGGTAACCATGTAGTTGAAAACATGTGAAATTATCATGACCTTTCTTAGAACATTGAGAGCAAAATAAATTTGCTTTAAATTGATCTCCACCACGAGTCTGTGTTCTTCCTTTGTTAAATGCCCCTTGAGCAGCAAACCCAATAGCATCTAGTTTGCTTTCTTGACCTTTCTTCCATTACTATCTTTGCAAAGACATTGTTTAATTTCTGTAGGAGTTCCATCATCGGTATATTAGATATTGTGTTTCCATAGAATGTGGGATCTAAGCCAACTAGAAAATCATGTACTTTTCCATTCTCTCTTTGCATGGTCAGGATTGTTGCCGATTCACATCTACACATCGGTATAATTGTGTATCATGCTGCTCATCCCAGATCTTTCTCAATTCTTTATAATAGGCTACCACAGTTGTGCCTCGTTGTATACATCCACTAAAAAGAGTATCAATTCATGGATTCTCATTCCGTTTCCAATTAAGAACCGTGTACGTATATTGTACTTCATATCTTTTACCTCATCGGATTGTGGAACTGATGATCTGAGATCTGGATCCAAGGTATTATGGATCTACCCTACCAAAGTCAAATTAATCATCACTCATAGGTTCTCTTCCGAAGATCTTGGTGCTTGCTTCTTAATGCTTCCATCAATGAAGCCTAATTTATTCTTTACGTGAAAATTGTTCCACATAGTTCTCACCACAAAACACAATTGGGTGTATTGTGGTTTGTGGTCCATCAGAAGGATGACGATAGTATAGTGAAGTCGAATCCATAGGTTTAACAGTTCCCATGATGGCTTTTACTTGTTTCTTCTGTCCTTTTTCTCGCGTGGTCATTTAAGATGGAGATCGTAACCCGCTCTGATACCATGAAGAAATTTGTAGAATGATATTTTCTCATTGAGTATGATGGGTAATAGCCCATATTTATACAAGTATATCTCGATTAAGAAAAGATTAAAAAAAAGCTACATAAAAATAAACAAGGAAATAAATAAAAAAATCTTAGAAATCGGGTTGTCATCGTGGCAAGGGGAACTCATGGCTACGGCAACAAGACAAAAATTGTGATTCTACACGTTGTGGTCACCACAGAGAGTAAGGTCCCACACCGCGACGCTCACCCTCATGTTTTTGGCCACAGGTCGCGGCCATTAAGGGCATTGCCCGACGACAGAGACCCCTAATTCTCGATATAAATGGTATCATTAAATTAATAGAAAATCCAAAAATAGATAAATATGATATAAACATGAAAGGGTGACATATATAAATTTTAGAATTAAATAAATAAAGAAAAATAGGACCATGTTTGAAGGCTATTGGACGTTGGGAAATGTCCTCGAAGAGGGACCAGCTTTCAATTTTTCACGTGTTAAGGGTGTTGAATTTTAGAAATCTTACGTGTATTCTATTTTAGTATTTATATTTTTAAAATATTGTATATGGTACAAGTTGATTGACTAATTTTAAGAAAACATTAACTAATATAAATTACAACACACTTGGCTTGTTGTATATATTTGATTAGTACAAATAAAAATCAATAATTGTCTCAGATAAGCATATTTCTACATATTAATTATTGAAATGTCAGTTTTTTTTAAAAAAAATTATTGAACAATTTTTTTTCATTATTATTTTTTATGATTTTTTTTTTTACATTTTTAACTTCAATAAATTATCATGGATAATTTACTGAATTTTTATTTTCATATAAAAAGTATATAATTTTCTCACCAAAAAAAGTTTTATTGTATATATTCTTTCAATTTAGAGCTTCTTCATCAGATTTCAAGAACTTCACAAACATTTTTTTTACTCCCCTCTCTTGTTTTGATTTATTTTTCTTGTTTTTTTCTCCCCAAATTGTGCATGGAAGGAAGGGATAGCTTTGTAATATTACATTACCTCTCTTCTCTTTAGAATGTCCGATAAAATTTAATTAAATATTTACATATTTATAATTTTAAAAAAATATTTACACATGTTATTTTTTTAAAAGAGGGTTTAATGAATCTTTAAATTTTAAAATTAACCTCATCTGTATTCCTTCACCATCATCTTTCTAAATTTATTTTTCTTATCTCTCTCTAATTTCTCTGACACCATCATCGCAAAGTTTTCCATCTAAAATTAAACCAAAACCAAAAATCATCACAATACCATTGTTTTTTTTTGCTTCTAGAATTTTATAGAGAATTGACCTATAATGACATTTATATTAGGGTTATTGCCTTAAATAGCTTAAGTTTTAAAAAATCCCTCATATAAATTTTTTTTTATAAATCCCTCAGTTGCATTAATTTCATGAGTTAATTTCACTAATAATAAAAAAAATGGATATATCAAATATACCTGGATGTTTTTATTAAATATCAATAGTACCCAAAATCGCCAAAGACCAAATTAAATTACATTATGAAAGGACAAACATACCCCCCGATTTAAATTTTACAAAATTAATGGAAAAATCAAATCTAAACAAAAGTAAAATTATAACAAATAATAAAAGAAAAATATTCAATCTTCTAACTTGTTCTTCAACCTTTTGACTTCTTCTTCCAGGAAAATTCGAATATATTTTTTGTTCGTCATCCTAAAAAATACAGAGATAAAAAGTAAACAGTTTATTAATATGCACTTAAAATTGATACCGAACACAAATTGATGAAACAGTTTTGAAAACATATGTAAATATGCTTTTAAAATAAACATTGAATAAAAATACACATTTTACTAAAAGTGACTTATCTACAAAATACAAAAAAAGCGAGTTCACCATAAACCGTTTTCTTTTAGTAAACATTTATTTATCTGTACTTAACATTGATATAAGACCCAAAATTGAAGATGAAAAGAGGTAACAGATTCTAAAGATATGTAAATAGAAAATAAAATAAATATTGAATAAAAATAAACATTTGATTAAAAGTACCTTGATATTATTACCCAGATCTCGGCAGCAAAATAAAAATGGGTGTTGCATATTTCTCCAATTTTTGAATCTCATTTATCCATTTCCAAACAAATAGCCAATTGAACAAAACAAAA